>OX596381.1:36297471-36897471 GCA_951394425.1 Tipula unca
AGGGAGTGAGGAGGTTCAAATATTTGGGCTCTCTTATCACTCACGATAACAGTGTGGGTGAGGATATTAAAGTGCGGCTGGCAGCTGGCAGTCGTTCTTTATATCCTCTAAGGCCACTGCTAAAATCTAAACACTTATCAAGTGCCGTGAAGCTGAAGCTTTACAAAGCGTTGATCAGGCCCGTTGTTATGTTTGGATGTGAACGGTCACGTTCTGCGTGCTGATCCGGAACGAATTGTGCAGCGATCTCTGAAAGGAGAGCCACCATATGGTAGGCGCAGAGGTCGTTGCAGGCGACGATGGCTCCACGATGTAGAGAACGACTTGGCCTCTTCAGATTGCCTAAGACAGTATGAAGACCAAGCTCAGGATCGAAACCGTTGGAGCCAGAATGTTGATTCAGTAAGGGGCCAGTAATGGCCTTTAACACTGTTATTATTAATTCTACTGTGACAGTGGTTCTTTAGATGACACGAATTATGAGTCAATTTATAATCAATGTACCGTTTTGTTGAGTATAATCCAAATAATACAGGTGCATTCGAAAATAATCAAGAAATAGGTTCCACATCCTGGAAAGTGGAGTTACCATATAAATTAAAATATTTTCGGCGGTTTTAGTTTTTCGTTGGCCATTAAACTTCTCGAAAATAAAACATGTTCCATAATTCGTTTCTGCTATCCAATTGGTATTGGCGCCATAATTTAATGAATATACATACATATGTATTTGAATTTGGTCAACCTATAATGAATTTATTCGAATATTTTTGAGGAGTGAGTAAGGGTTTTTTTTAATCTGAAAATGTGTTGTACAATCGTTGAATTCTGATATGTTCTTATGTTACGATCCCAGTTAAAATGTCAGAAATAACAGGAAGTACTATGGTTAAACGCAATTAATGTCTTTCATGTATTCGAAAGGTTGTCATGCTGTAATAAACTTTCAAATTAAAATTTTATCAATATTTTGGAGATTTATAAGCTTCTAGAAAATAGGAAACTATATAGTTCTAGTCATAGGCTAATACAAATATGATAATAAACATTCTGACACCTAATTTTTTAAAACAGAACTTTAAAGACTAAACATTTGGATATAGACAAAATGAATTAGAGACATTAGTTGAGGAACCACCGAATCGAATTGGGGTTTTGAGTATAGAGGTATAGGCAATGATTTGAATTTTACGGAATTATTAGAATTGAAAGTTGGGCAGGAATTATATCATATGAGACCTAGAGATTATATTTTTTATCTTACTAATAGTTAGTCCATTCGTCGATTTCGTTAGCAATGGGTGTTCAAAAGCGTTATATAATCTGTTTGTCTGTTGTGGCTGAATGCAACGTTGATAATAAATTTATTATTTTGTATTATTCTTGTCAATAAATCAGAAGTTTTGATGATGATACCAACGATTTTACTTCCGACCATATAATTTCTAAGAATGTTCTATGCTATTCTGTTCCATTCCAGGTTACTGTCATTTGAAGCATTACAGAGCCCTATAGAGTACTTGACCGACAACAAGTTGAGCCTTCGCATAATCCTCTTTGAGTAGTGAAACTTCTCATTTTGGGAGGTTGTCCGCAAACAGTCCGCATTCTGACACAGAGGTGTCGATCCCTGTCCCGAATGGCGGTTGACGCAGGTCTGAAAGTATGGTGCAAACTAGTAGTTCCCTTAAAAAAATGATGCGAACTGGGCTGATTGCTGAGTTGTTGTACTTTAGAACCTCGGCCTTCCACCACTCTCGCTTCTTCCGTCTACAAATCCGCTTAGCTGCCCTCCTAGTCCGAGTAGTTTTGTTTTCCCTCGCGATTGTTAGACTTTGTTGCACTTCACTATATGGACTATATTTTTTTGCTTCTTTCGATCGAAACTTTCTATGCGTTTCGTTGTGTTCCCAGACTTGTACGAATACATTCCATCGTAGCTTTGCAACGACCAAATAATGATCGCTGCTTACATAATTGGATCCTGACCGATAAATTATCAAATTCTGTATAACCCGAGCTCGCCAATTTGGATGAGGGAAGTTTTGCGAGGATGGTTCAATGTTTCTATAAATGTATTTGTTTGTGTGGGAATAATATATACTTGCTACTCTAAGGTCGTGAGCATTTGCAAATTACATCATTCTCTCACCATTGTCGGTCGCAGTTTCATGTTCGGAGTCCGAATATATGGTTTCCCACAAGTCGGCCTGATTTCTGCCCTCTAGCTCTAGAATTAAAGTCCCCAATTATCATTCTTACATCGTGTTCAGTTATAGTTCCCATCAGATCCGTCCAAGTAATTGTAAAATGAGTCTTTATCTTGGGGCTGGCTGACTTCTGTGGGTGCGTGTACACAAATTATCGACAGATTGGCTAACTTGGCAAGCGAAACTTACACGATCGGTTATTGAATACTTCTGGAAATTCAAAACAGCCTTCTTTACCTGCAGCTTAAGACGTAACCAAGCTCCAAGATTCCCGAGGTCATCTCCACTGTTGAGCAACGTATATAGCCCTGAGACACATGGTCCCCACTTTTAGGCCAGCGAGTTTCTTCAAGAGCAATGAGTTCCAGCCGATCCAACGCTCCTGGTTTCTTAAGTGACTGCCTTTATCTTAAGCCATATGTCGATCCTAAATCACGTGTCCGGGTACTTCAGTTGGGGTCCGGTATTGGTTTGGCGGTAGCAGTCTTTCTTTTGTTGATATTGCAAACAATTTAGCGATCCAACCGTTTAGTCGCTCCCTACGACATGCATAGGATACTGTGATGGTATTCTCGGAAAACATGTTTGTGCAATTCAGGTTTACGAGACATGTAATTGACTAAATAAAAGTATTCGTGAAAATGCAACGGTTCGAAAGAGATAGATGCTTCGGCCATAATTCTAGTTGCCATACTCTTTTACAAATTTGATGATGCCTTGGTTTAAAATTAACATTCTCATTAAATGGTGCGGTTTACAATAATGGATGTCATACAAAAAAATATGTGTTGAGTGGCAAAAAGTCGAATAGCCTAAAATAATAATATGTTTTTAAAAAATTTGTAATCATTATCAATAAATGGAGAATAAAGAAATAAATGCCACATAGCCAAGAGCCAATATTAAATCGTTTTATTTATTTGTGCAAAATTACGCTACCAGACCAAACTATCAACAACGAAAAATATTATAATAAGCTTTTCCACTCAAAATGTATAATAACCGTAATCACAATACAATTATGATTTTTCTATGTATCTCCACAAACAAAAAAATTATCTTTTAACATTAAATTGAACCATAATATAGTAAAAAGCTGTATATTCTTCTCGAATCCAAACAATAAATTATATTTAATGAAATTATAACGAAATGACAAAAGTTAGAAAAAAAAAATATTTTGATTGCCTTCAAGCCAAAATCAGAAAGTATAATTTAATTTTTCATTCAGTTTTGGTACAAATGTACATATATACATACATTCATACTCGTCGCACAAAAAAAATAAGGACTGTAAAAAAGCTCAAACTTAAAAATCTTATACCATATACGATAACAAAAATGTGCACACTGCAAAGACAACGATGAACGAACTTACAAGAGACATAACACAACAACAAAAAACTATTTCATATTTAACCCAGAGGAGTTAAGCTGCGAAGACAGAATCGAGAATAGAATATGTATGTATGAATTATATGGAAAAGCTTTTTTATAAATTGAAAACTTTTACTCATCATGTTTTTGTTTTATATATATGTTAAGCTTTTTTCTTATACATAAATTATGTTTATTATGTGCTATGTATGATTCTCATTATATTGTGTATCGTACCAATGAAAAATGTAAACAAGAATCAAATTAGTTAAAAATGAGAAAAGCTCACACATTTACATAAAAGTGTTTTTTGACCTTTCCGACGAGTTCATATAACATATGAATGGTATAAATTTAGATGTGAATTTCTGAATTAAATATTAAACGACATTCGGGGACAATGGCTGACGATTTATATTTTTTTCTAATTAATTTTAATACATTAGTTGCTACTTAGAGCAAAAACGAAAAAAATGTACTAAACTTTTTTTCGATGTAAATTTCTACTTCTCCTACACACTATACTGTATACTATCCAACTTGTTCTTCAGTTTTATTATGTTTCGTGATGTTTTAATTTCTAGAGCCATGAATATAAGTCTTATCGTTGTTGCAAAATTGTATTCAACGTACTTTTAAAAAAAATAACTAATTTTTTTAAATTAAGTTTTTGTTGTGTTTTCCTTTTAAATACGTACTATACATAAGAAAATTACGTTATTATTACATTTAGAGCGCAGTATTAGGGAATGGGACACCAACAACATATATACACAACAACAAGTAAATGCTTAAAAAACATACAAAAACTTGCGATAAAAAAAAAAGCAAAAAGTTTTATATTTTTAATTCATTTTATATATAATTAAGATTGTACATATTTTTAAAATTGCTTTAAAGCTTATACCTATACCGTACCATATATATGAAGGAAAAGTATTCTAAACTGTTTGGCTTGGTATACGTACAGATTTCTATAAATATATATATATGTACATAGATATAGTGGTTCATCAATTTCCTTCTTTCGCCAAACTAGATCGAAAATAGCTATACCATACAAAAATCTTAAAACACAACAATTTTTCTCGACTATACGTGTACAACGTAAAGCTCATTTCCCTGAAGAGTTGCCTCGTGAAGATTTTTATCGTGTATATATGTATATACAAAATCTTAAAATTACTTTTTTCAACCGTTCCAAATATTTTAGCACTTAACTTAATTCACAGAAAAGAAAATGGGTTTGCATGAATTTCGACTTTTTCGCCATTTTGATTTTAGGGTTCAGCCAAATTCTTAAATTCTGCGCTACTATACTAAATTAGTTTAAAACATCTTGTATAATTAGAATTTTTAATTACTCACACAATTTAGAATTTGAATTGTAGTTGAGCCCTGTAGGCTGCAGCCATGACGTACTGCAATTAACAAAATTACAACGATTAATAACGTAGAATGAATCTCACACCGGAGTAAGAATTTGTTCAACCCATATACAATAAAGAGAGATAAAATTGATTAAAGTACTACTAAAGTTTTCGTTTCGAAAAAGCCGATAAATGTTGCCATTTTTCAACGGTTGAGTAATTTGTGACTTCTTAAAGTTGGTTAATAGTTGAAAAATTCTTTTAATTATCATGGCTTCACCGAATAACTTGTCCATATCAATAGTTAAACATAAATTATCTAGCAGAAACCTTTATCGAAATATTCAAATCTCGGAAATTTATAATTTTATATAATTCTAAAACCAAAAGTTTTAGGGGATCATCTAAACATTTTTGAAGTCTTTTTGATAAGATATTCTGTCAGTGTCATTAAAAATTTAAATTGGTTTACTTCGTGGCCAGAAAATTGGCCAACGTGGTTTTCTAATTGAGGTGTCCATTTCAAATCCATATCAAATTGAGTTTGATATAACAAAGATTGCTCCTGATGAGCGCTATAATATGGATGTTAAAAAAATGCCTCAAAACAATCTATTCTATAATAAAATTGGTAACAAAATTAATGAAATTTTCAAAAACTCCCCATATTATTCTTACTGTGTAGCCAACACTATCTAATCGTGCTTTTATTACTTTTAAAGCCGAACTGCTTACCATATGGAAAAAGTAAGGGTCGTTCAAAAGAGTGAAAGCTCTGGAATTGACAAGTTTTCAATAATCTTATACCAAAAACCGTTAAACGTTCGTTTATCACCTTTTTAATATTAGGGAATAAGTTAATTAGTAATATTAAGACATCCACAAGTACTTTTTTACAAGGAATCCGAAATACCCTAAAGGCCCTAAAATATTCAATATTAAAATGTCAGAAAAACGAATTTTTACTCAAAATATCAATCATTAAAGGTGGATTACCTTGACATAAGGCAAGAAGTAACTGTCCACATGTATATGTTTGAAAATTCAAACTTCAGAGAGTATTATTCAGAAGAACATTATGGTCTTAACTACGTGGAAGAATTAATAGAAATATGTGTAGGCATTTTAAACTCACATATCATTGGACTCACACATTAATATACCTAAGGTTCCATTTACCAATAAAGTTTAATAAAAATAATCAGTTGTTATCTAATAATGTTCAACATAGACTTCGGACAGGAGAACGATTTGCGCCAAATTTTCAAGGGCAATAATATTAAAAGTAATTAACTCTAAGTTCGATCTAATTTATTCAAACCTCTTCTAGATTCGAAATTAATGGTTGTAGTTGTACACATTTAATAAGACATTTGTTTATTAAAATTAAAAAATCAACATAATAAATAAAAATTAGGGCGTTTTTTCAATTTATAGAAACAATAAACATATTTTTAAAATTTTTCAAGGTTTTTAATGTTTAATTTTTATTGTCCGTATTTTTATTACACCCAAAGCTTTCAGATATATGGAAGGAGGGAAGGACTTAATACCTTGATCAGTAAAATTCGGAAAAGTTATGCTAATTGGGAAAGGAAGCCTAAATTTCCATACATTTTTTTTTTAAATATATTATTTCTATAAATTAAAATACAAAACGAGCGGAACAGTCGGTTAGCGTAAAAAACACATTAAATTAATAAAAACACATTAATAATCGAATAAAATTTTTAAATGTATTTGGATTCATAATATCATGTGGTAATTGGATATATAGCTTGGGGACGATGTATGTTCTTTTTTTTAAAGTTCTTCCTTTGGTTGTGGAATTCTAACTCTATTTTTATTGCGGACAGTATACGGTTCACACCTATTCATTGAACGGTGCCCGCTCATTAAATAATACATTTTGCGGACTTTAAAAATATCCAGATATCGCAGAGGCAATACTTTGTAATTTTAAAACAACGGGACGGATGGCATGGTCCTATATGTTAATAATTAATTACTCTTAACAAAAAATTTTAGATCGTTATTAAAGATGTAATATTTGATATGTAAATACAACCCCAACATGTTATTCCATACTGAAGATGTGAATTTGTCAAAGAATAATACATCCATTTTAAAAATTCCGAACTGCAGATATTACGCAAATAAAATAATAATCTTAATGCCTGACGAAGTTTCTTCTTTAAATTTACTATGTGAATTTTAAAATTTAGTTACGGGAATCCAAGTTCACCCCTAAATATTTAAACGAATTTACAGTTTCAATAGGTAATAAATCAATGGATTAGCATCTTGGATTGCGCAGCTCACATTGAAATTCATTATTTTGGACTTACAGAACCTCATATCATTTTTCACGTTAAGTTTTAATAAATCTAAGTCTGAATTAGAATCAGGGATGGGCAATTACGCATCATCTATTAATTTCTACATCTACGTGTTGACAACGTAGACAATGTTGATATCGTAGACAATGTAAAAAATTCGTAGAAAATTTTAGAAAGATTGAAAAGATCAAATCTTTAAATAAAAATCGTATGAACTTGCTTTAATAGCATCTAAAGCAACTAATTTTGGACGACAATTCGACAGATCTTGTATAAATATGTTAGCAATACTGCTAAGTAAGGTACGCGTATTGGGTCAAAGGCTAGATGCATATGAGGATACGATAGGTATCGTGTCAAGGGGTAGTTGCATATGAGGCTCTAAAAAGCTAACAAAAAACATTGCTTGAAATGCCCGCTTTAAAATTTAATTGTTTAAACTTATTTGAATTTTAGTAAATATTAAATTATAATCTTGAGTGGATTTTTTTAAGTCAAATTCAAAGTAGATTTGCACTTCATGTTAAATTTTAAACGCGTTTTGCAGACTTTTTAACGGGTAGATTTCAATAAAATTTGAGGCAATTTTAAGTTAAAGTTAGGGTGCAATTTGTACTACAAAGTTGAGTGAAATTTTAAACACGATTTATAGATTATTTGAGTGCAATTTAATTTATAAATATTAACTCATACTTGAGTTTGTACATAAGACTTATAACAAATACATATTTTTTGATTGGATTTGCTTAAGTGAAATTGCAGAATAGAATCTTAGTATGAATTTGAGCCAAAGACATAAATGGTTTTTTAGATGAATTGTATGAGTGAAAGTAAAATAAGTTTTCAACAAAATTTGAGTAATTTTAATTTTTAAATTGACATCAATTAAAATTCAAACAGTGAGTTGAAAAAAATATTTTGTGTTATTTGAGTTTGCGTATAGATTTTGAATTATAATTTAAGTTATATAAATTTACGTCGAGTTTAAATTTCACTTTAGAGCAAAATTTAAGTAAATTTAAAACAAGATCTTTATAGTTAAATTAAACGAGTGAATATAAATTAAAATTTTAGCTAAATATGAACAAAAGTTGAGTGCATTTTGAATTACCTTTACAAGTATGTTAAGTGGATTTTTTTACGTAAAATTCCAGCGAAAATTCTAGTATGGGCTTCAATCAAATTTGAATTATAATTTAAGCAAAATTTGAAAAAACTTGAAGTTATGTTTGAACTTGAGCAATGCCTTGAATTTGAGTATATACTTTGATTTATATGTCAGTGTCGTCAATGTTTCCCGTATGCGCATTCAACTTATATCTATAATGCTTATAATATGAAATAACGCTTTGAGGAGTGACGTAATCCAAATCTGCATATTCTATATAATTTGGAACTGCATCAGAGTGGCTTCTCTTTGACGGCCTGCTCACAACCATAATATATATAGCAACCAAAGTAAGTAAAGTAAGTAATAATGTTTTCATTATTCGGAAGGCATATTTGAGCACATTTGATGATGAAGTAATTAGCCAATTTTCAGTATTACCTGTAAGATTATGCAAGTGTAAAGGATTTACTGGAAACGACTTATTGATTAAGACCGTGGGGTTGACCAGTGAGATAGGTTTGTCTCTGTAAATTACAGGAACGAAATTGAATGGTATATTGAAAATGGGGTCGTAAGCAATTTCGATTCCACAGAATTTTTTTTGCGTCCTGCATTATTTGTTTGAAAAGTCTTATTTTATAAAGCATGTGGAGACATAAATCGGCAAACGACCTTTGATCGCGTTAATATTTGAAGTGGGATTAAAAATAACAAATTGGTTTGTCCTATTGTATTGCCCCGTCGACAACCCGTAAATACACAACATAGACAATATCCGCACAACGTTGATAATATACATATATAGACAATTTAACCTGAATGAGCTGTTTTATTATCTGTTACACACACATCTGTTACAACTCTATTAGTATAGAGGAGATAAAACTAAAACTAAAACCATCAAATTTTTATTTGTCAATTTCCAACGTTTATTTTAATATATTGCAGGGATGTGATAAATTTAAAAAATATTCTTTTGAATTCATAACGCTAAAATATCGAACGTTGTTAACGTTGTCTTAATTGTCGACGTTGACACAAAACACTGTCAGGTAATCTACAAAATAATATATGTGTCGACAACTGCGTAGATTACATGGCGTAATCAACCTCGCCCATCTCTGATTAGATTGCAGAAATGCCATATATCTTCAGCAAAAGCCACTATATTTGCATGCAATTTAAGATCAAAGATTGAATTACTATAAATCAAAAAAAAAATAATGGTCCTAATACGGAACCTTGAGGCACACCAATATTTACAACTTTTAGAATAAAGAGGGCCGATACATTTTTGTTGTTATTTAAATGGTCATGTAAGGGCGTTAAAAATAAAATAAGAGTTTTTTCAGTCGATAATTAAGCTTGTCTACTTTTATCTTTAAGATAACATTATTGCTATTCTTAAACAGTTTTTTAAATAAACTATTTTTCCGATTTATAATATTTCATAATGATTCGGACAACCATGACTTCAGTTTAAAATTACTCCGTTTAATTCTAATACACGATTTAAATTTGTTAATATTAAAAATAAATTGATCAATAAAATTTGTATATGCAATATTAGGGTCATTCGAACAAAATACTGCATTCCAATCACTGGTACTTAAAGCTTCCGAAAGTTCAGTATAATTATTTTTGGTTTGGTATAACTGTTCGTACTTTCGACCTATTTTTATTTTATTGTTATGAACTAGCCACAGATAGTTTCAATTTCTTAAGCTCAATGGAAATTTGCAAACAAAGCGTTTCTGAGAACACGTGATCAATGCACATATTTGAAAAAGGTCTCGTTACACTGTAATAAATCAAAATTTATATCACCAATGAAAATATTATGTTTGGTTTTATTATTAGCCAAAAATTCATTTAATTCTTTTAAAAAAATGTGAATAACGCATTTTCATAACATCGGCGGATGGAATGTTTAGCTGAAAAACCTGATGAACTAGCGAAGATCTTATTAATGCAGCTACACCACCGGCTCTATATTGGTCATTACAATCAGCATGAAAGTAGAACCTTTTTAAGTTATTTTCTTCTATCATTTAGAATTACAGCAACATGCCTTCGTATTTATATTGTACATGTAGATTCTATATATAAACATTCAATGTTTTCAATCTAATCTTGTCCCAAAAATAATTTATATTCCTATGTATAGTAGAGTAACTATTTCTAGGCGAGTTATATGATTAAATTTTGAATTAAATAATTCATCATATTTTCCCATCAGTCACACATGTTTACGCTATATATAGAGTACACGAATTAACTAAAAAAAACGACGAGGGTTGGAAAAAATAAATTCTAGAACACACTAACAAAAAAGCTTATTTCCAAACCAAAACAGTTTTTTTATTATAAACAAATGTCTCGAAATTAATTTAAACAATATAAAATTAATCAAATCTAATTATTTTCTAATTAGTAACGTAAAGTGCGGTCAAATTGATGTACAAATAATTTTAAAATTTTAAACAAAACTATTTTTTGTGTATACACAATACAGAAAACCAAAGCTCTAAAAGTTTTATAAACTCAAATCTTATCTTTTGTACGAAAAAAAATTATTTTTATACAATAGAATCAAACCGTACCAAAAGCTCATAATTAATTATGCTTTTGTCAGATTTTTTTTGTTTGGTATATACGGAATTGAAAACTGTTTTAACATGAAATTGAGAATTTTTTTTGGTGTACAGCTACAGTTCGGTAAAAGTTTTTTCGGAAAAATGTATTTTTTGTTGTATGTAGTCTTCTTCAAACTTTTTTTTTTTTGTTTAGTTGGTTTGTGCTGCTTGTTAGTTAATGTTAAAAATTTAACCGCAAAATGTTGGAACTTTTGCAAAACAATTTAATTTATTTTTATTTTTTGAAAATTGAGATATTATGATTTTGGTTTGTTTTGTTATCATTTATCATTTAGCACACTGTGGGTATTATATACATATACGTACATTTGTTATGTACTAAAACTTATCATAAAAACATTATGTATATAAAAAATCTGCGGTTTGTTTACATAAATAAAATATTTGTACGTTGACTTTAAAAACCATATTTTGTTTTTGGCTAATTTTGCTCTTCTCGCCTAAATATATCATAAGAACCATAATCAATCAAAACAATTAGGTGTAATTAATTTAATTTAATTTTTTGGGTGCCCAGAAACAATCTTTTTTAATTTGTTGTCCCCATAAAATAAAATAAAAACACCCAAGACGAAAATTACTTTGTCATTTTAACTTTGTTGGTTAACAAGAAAATATTTCGATCAATTAATTATAATTTTTGGCTGTGCGTAGGGTGATTTTTATGTCGTTTTGCTGTCGATTTGTATGCGAACGAAAATCCACTTTCTTCAAGGGTCATACCTCTTATTGTTTTTATTACATAAATACATTATTATTATTATTGATAGGCTAGGATTTTCCCCTAGTTGTTTCTTCTCGTCTATTTTTGGTTCCCGCACGAAACCGTATTATTAACTTCAATCAATGTAAAATGAAATTCGGAGAGTAGCTGGCTACATAACATATATATACATACACAAAAAATTAACTTTAATATTGGCTGTATATAAATTTTGACAATCAAAATTGATTATATCATGATAAATGATTTTTCATAATAAATTTTCGTTTTTCTTCTTTTCGCAATTTTCTTTAGATTTAGATTTGATTAGATTTTCCATTCATTACTGTATACGTATTTTGTTGGTGTTTGAATAACGATGGTTGTGTTTTCCTTTTTATATTCTGCTACTCGCTTTTGCCAACCGTGGAAATTGAATTGATAGAGAGATAAAAAAAAAAAAAAAATTCAAAACAACAACGATGAAAACGAAAAAGATTGATTAAAAAAATGCTTTGATTAAAAGTGAAATTATTGGATTTTTCATTTAGGTGAAAAATTATATGACAGGTGAAATTAAGTTTGAATAAATTTTAATTTAAGGTCGAACTATATGAGCGAAGAGAATTTACCATTCGAACTAATTTTAATTGAATATTGATGATATGGTGATAAGCTTTAAGTAAATTCAAAAGGGCCTTTTTTTTTAAATCGAGAATGAAATTTACAATTGTTGAATAAATAAATAATGTTCCAACTTAACTTTCACTGCTTGCTTTTTTTTGTCATTTTTGTACTCAATAAACTATGTTTTCAACGAAGTATTTTGTATAAAATTCCATTAAGAACGCTTTTTACAAAAAAAAATTGCAAATTAAATATTAAATTTAACGGAAACTTTACTAACAGCTATAATTAATTTTTATTTTCAGGTAAATATCATCTGCTAATGTGTGTTATATAAAAACTGGTAAATATAGTTTGGAAACTAATTGCTTAGAATATTTAAGTGTTACATTTAATTTTGCATAGCAACAAGTGCAGGATATTATTTTCAGGTAACGGTAAAACATCAAAAGATAATTACATATAGTTTATTTTTATTTTTAATTAACTTTTAAATAATAGGTTATTTATTAATTTTACCTTTGAAGCTAAAAATCCAAATAATTTAAATAAACAAAAATTTGCTTAACAAGATTCAAATTTGGTACAATCTTATCACATGATAATTTAGTGGAACGAGAACGGGTTACCAAGGAATCAATATTCTGCTCCCGGCAAATTCCTGGATCACATCATCAATCCATTTAACATTTAGGTCATCGTGTAATTCCACGTTGGTTACGTATCGGTATGCATTCGTTATTGCACGTTGTTTTGACAACGTTGAATGTTTAATCGATTTGATTGTTTAGTACAGCTAGGCGTGCCACCCGTCTTCTTTTGTGGAGGACAGTCCTCCTTTCGTAAGAAATTGCCTCCATTCTCCACGAGGGCAAAAGTGTCCTCCACCAGGAAAATAAATTAAGTTTCCAAAAATATTTATAAATTATTGGTTTCATCGATTTATTTATTTGAATTTTTCCGACGGTACCGAAATAGAATATCACTTTTCAGACAGTGTATTCCACATTTACACTGTGAAATCATTTGTTTATTTTATGTACACATAGTAAGTATTTTAGGGGTGATTAATTTTGAGCAAAAGATCCTTCTTTATATGTACTGAGATACTGAGTTGTTAAAGAAAAGTAGTTTGATATGGAATACCTTCATACATATTTTCCTAACTTAGGGGAGACAATTTGGAGCACCTGCTATAAGAAAAATTAATCGAATCATTAATAAAAAATCTTAAAAAAGCTGTAAGATTAAATAATGCATTTATATGCATTTTAGTGCTGAAAAGCTCTGAAAAGCTCTGGTGACATGAAATTATCTTCCTGTTTTTCCACCCTGTTAGAGAGCTGTATTAATGGTTGGGTTTTTACGCACTGGTTTCGGCCTGATTTCTTGATTTTGATTGTTATTAAAGGTTTTGATCTCCTGGGCGTAGGAGACGACCCCTTCTCTAATTGTATCATATTGTTTGTTTTGCTTTTGCTGTAGGCCCTGGACTACTGTAGATTTTCTCGGTAGCTGAGCATTTACATTATTCTGATGCACTTGGCATCCTTTATAACTACCCGGATGACATTTTTCTCGCACAGTGCACAGGTTGGTATAACATTTCGAGGCTTTTGACATTGTTTTGTTTGATTGTTCTCTGCACATTTGACACATTTGACTTGCCTATATTGCAGAAATTCTTCGTGTCTCCTAACTGTTTGTAATTTGTACACTGAGGCTTACCTGTTTCCTTTCCTGTTGGTTCAACCTTGCAATATAGCAGGTTCTAAATTACGTATATATCTTTATTTTTTTCTCCCTGCAACAGGTCTACGTTAAACAATTGGAAGTGTCTAACAATTTGCTCATGATTAATTGTTGACTTCTTATATGTATATGTTGACAATGTTGGTTACTTATGACCCTTGCCCTAGTTGCTGTTTTGATCTCTTTGCGATCTGTAGAAGACAGTAAGTATGATATTCCATATTATATTGACGATTTTTCTATATCATGCTTCAAATGGATCGTTCTTTTTAATAATCATTTTTATATTGCTTTAAACTGAGCAGGTTTCTCTGTCACTGCCAATACTTGAACTCTGAGTATATTGAAATCTCTAACATTGCTCACGTTGATTGGTGGTGGCAAGGGCTCCTTTGAGGGAGTAGGTTGTGGTTGTTTTGGTATTTCATTAGATTTCGGTAGAGATACCCTTGGGGATGTTTGGAATTTTTATTTACATTTACCTTATTTTGTCTGGGTTAAATGACTTCCTTCTCAAGCTCTTCTTCATCCGTAAAATATACATTGTTGAAATTTTGTAGGCTCTGGCTTCTAACATTAGTAGACATAGAAAGTTTAATTTGCCTATATCTAGAGTTTCAATTTTGCTTTATTAGTTTACCATAATATTTTGGTATTTAATTCTTTGCACTTCATATTTCTGGCATTTTATCCTTATTTCTTTATACTGCTGCTCAAGCGAAACCAGTTCTGAGGTCATTTTAATGCCGTTTTGTCGCAGACGGTGTCTCTGCTCTAATATAGGAGAGTGTTTGTAATCTATTAGATGTATGGGGCTTATATTTCTATCTGCTGTAGTTGCTAAGCTTTACACTACTAAAGCATTCCGATCGCTGGAAGTCGACGACTGGAATCCCTCTCGCTCACTTTCCGAAGTCGCCGGTACTGGTTTATTTTTATTATTTGGGGTACCTTCCGCTAGCCAGATTTGCTCCACGGGTAGTATTTTATTTCCCACCTATACCCGCCGGCAAGCCGGTTGGAGCATTCCCCGATCCACCACCTGGGGACGCGCTCGATGGGAGACATCTCTACACGAGAAGATTCAAATGAAACCTATTTTTGAACACGAATTTTGAAAGAATCTATATGATAAAAGTGTGCATAGTGCACTGTGCAGATGGTTTTTAGTAACCGAAGAGTTGTGTTGAAATGACTACATTTTTCAAATAATGACAATTAATTTTTAAACTTTTTTCAAAGATTAAAAACATTTAGATTTAATTGCTTAAGTTAGTTATAATCACAATAAATTAAATTTATTCTGTTTAGAAAACTGATGAAAAGTTCATCAAGATGCTAACACAAAATATTAATAAGATTTATTTGAGAGCTTTTATTTTATTTTCGAAAATCTCTAGATGACTTTATTTTAAGTCTGGCTTACATTCATTTTATAAAATTTAGAAAAAAGTAGAATAATTTAATATCTGTTTTAACTGGAAACTTTTTAGTCACAAGCTATACATGTAAGCTTTTTTCTTTAATTTCTATAAAAGAATCCTAATAATTATATTTCCAGTAGCTGCAAAAAATTATTTTTTTAGTTGAGCTTTTGTGTTTATTGCGCTAAAACCAGAAAGCAATAAGTAACAGAAAAGTGATTTTCTGTAACTGTTTTCAGTGATTCCAAGTTTCCAGTCTTAATTTCAACCAGAATTAAATTTGAGTGCTTCTTAATGGCAACCTGAACATATTAGTAAGACTAATCTGAAAGCACTTCGATCTAAAATTCCTTCAATTTTGCAAAATTGTATTCAAGCTTTTCATTTTACTTTCTGTTCATTTTACTTTCTGTAAAATCATTTATAGTATAGCAAAATGTTCAAGTGTTTCTAACAATTATTTTATTAATTGAGCTTTTATATGTATTAAACGGAATTCCAAAAGCTCTATGTTAAAAATGTGAACTGTAATCCGAAAGCTTTTCCTTGACATAAGAGTTTTTGCTAAATGATTGTGGGAGTATCATATGTGATAGAGGAATAATTGAGCTTTTTACTATATTCAATGGTTAACAGATTGATTTAATCAATATCAATTTTTTGAAAATTGTACAAGTTTCTAATTTGGCAATAAGAGATATTTACAAAGCTCAATTGGTTAATTTCTTTTAGTGGTTTAATTAGGTTTTAGTATAATACGCTTTCAGGCTTATTTATGAAGGAGCAATAAAACCATACATGAAACTTCAAGATTTTATTGTAATATTTGGTTCATTTAAAATGCTCTTAGAGGCAAAAGAGTTATTTTTGAAAAAATTGAAAAACAAAACTATTTAAATCAGTAATATTATTCAGAAGTAAAACTTTAAGAAAATGTAAGATTTTGAGCTTTGATAAAAAAAGTAAAAACCTTTAAACTTTAAATTTCTGCGTATCAAATTTTAATTCTTTTGAATTTAAATCGGTTTAAGGAATAGTAGGACACTGTTTTGAAAGCGATTATTTGATGGAACATTTTGTAAGTTGGATTGGATTCTATATCAAGTTCATTTTTAATTATTTTCAATTTCAGAAAAGGATTTACATTTTTATGCACCTGAATAATATTATAATTCAAGGAATACTTTTAAATATTTCCAGTGCCTGATAAGGTCACGCTTGATCATAATGTCATAATATATGGTCATGCTTGGGAAAGAACTTTGAATATTTGAATTAATTAATATTTTCTAGTTAACCTCTTTTCAATGCAGTTTTGTTAAAGGTTGACCATTTATATTTTGCTTGAAATGTAAAAGCTCTTCTGAATTGAAGCTTCCTATTTGACAGTATTATCTTCATATTTTTTCTTTAAACCAAGTTTGTAAATGTGCCCTAAAATTTGCGGAGTATCCAAAATTCTAATTTTGCAAATTCTAAAATTGTTCCCCAATTTTGTATTTGAAAAAATAAGAATGATATCTTTAAGAAAGTACTTGAATATTTTGAAAATTTGGCAAACATTTATTATTTCTGAAAATAATTAAGTGTTTCGGAAATTTCGTTTAAATGTTTTATATTTTCAATGCTAAAGTTTTGGCAAATGGAGAGCTTTAGGAGCAGAATATCTGCTCAATTATATACTATATCTTTAAATTGTTTACCCTAATTTAGTGAAATTTTGAAAACTTTTCAGATTTTAAAAAATAATATAAAACAAAAATAGTAAAGGGTCGTGAATTTATTCCTAAAAATATTCTTAAATCAACCCCAATTACGTTGTAGTATTGTACAACAATGATAAAAATCAAGAAAAATTCATGAGTACGAGCAATTGCGAAATGTCAACAGAATCATCAAGATAAAATTGGCCTCTGAAGTGTTAACAATATTTCTAGCATAAAACTTTAGATTATTAGGTAGTATTAAAATTACACACCAATATGATATTTATGTATCTTACTATAAAAAATTGTTTATTGAAAACTTCACAACTCTCTTTCGTCCATTATGGATGCGTAAAGTTACCACATAGTAAATGCAAGGTAAAACCTACATTTACAAGTTATTGATTTATTAAAACTCACATATTATACTAATTTTGAAGGATGCTGTGATTCAAACATTGAAATGTTTAACTTCAGTTCCAATTAAGTAACACAAAAATCATTTTGACACGACGATTTAACTGCATAAAGTATTCTAAGTACATCTTCATTTTCTGAGTTCCACTTCGGTTGAAATTTAACAGAATTTAGTGTGACAGGTTTCGATTTAATCATCGTTTACTGGAGAATCGAATATGGCTACCGATATTCATTTAAATATATTCGATAAAGGTTGTTATCCGTAGGTGTATTGATTCTGTCAATTCTAGTTATTAAATTTACTTTGCTTAAGGTTGTTTGAATTCATTTTCGATTTAAGGTTTTTCAATGGAGTATAATCGTTATTCCAGAAATAGTAATACTAAAAAATTCTGCGGTAAAACAAATGATGTTGAAAGGACACTGATCAACATACATGCAACATTCATATACGGTCTCTAAAGAATATAAAAGTTAAAAACTAAAAGGCTCAGTTTAAAAATATGAAGCAGTTTAGACTCTATTCTTCTATTTAAAGTAGTTTAAATAGTACTTCATTCGGCTTGCACAAAGTTACCAGCCAAGCCAACAATTTGCTGATACAAATCCGTTTTTAATTTACCATTTGCATAGTGCACAGTTTCATACCAGCCATGAAACATGAGAATTTATTGATAAAAATGATTTATTTAAAAATGAATATGCAAAGGTATATTTTTGGTTTAATTGCCAATTTTGAAGCAAATCACGTAAAATTATTCATGTTAAAACGAATTTACCAAATTGATACCAGCCACTTTAAGAGATTACCCTTGGACCTTACTGATTTATGTGGCAAGAGCACCTAAAGAATGTGGTTTTTTTTAATCATATTCCTGTTGGCAAAAAATTCGCATATATGTAAGGTAGCAGCATAGTCATAAGTTTAGTTGACTCAACCTCCGGTTACGGTATAAATTCTATATTGGTCAGCTTCATGTAAGCCGATAATTTCGGTTAGTTTCCATTTTTTTAAATGTATATATTAACTTAATCGTTCCTAAGTTTTTAATTTTTAATGGCCCAGATTGAAAACCGCCGACAGTTGTTTCACTTTTTGAAAGTCTCTAAATTTGATCTTGGTTAGCGTATCCAGCACATTATCGTTATTTCGCTCATCGATAAAATGATTGTTAAAAGTAATATTTTCTTTAGGGACTATTGCCTCTACATGCTCTGAAACCATTTTGAATAGTCTATCTAATATATCCTCGTTTGTATAACTGCAAATAAAAGAGGGAAGCATTTTTCTTTGATCAGAGAGTTATTCGGATTATTTCCTAGCCATTGCAATTCCGATTGTTTCATCCAGTTTTTATGGTTGAAAGGAAGCGAAATCGGCCGACTGTAATTTTCTAGTAGCACAAGGGCATAATGCTATTCAAATAAGCTTTATTTTGACACACGGCTTACTTTCAGTTAAAAATGTCTAGCTGTACCAAATGTGGATGGGGAATTTGTTTTCACAAAAATGCCACTAATGCCGATACTTTCGAAAATACAAACATAATTGTTTAATTCGACTTGGTTAACCCTTAATCAACCTCACAAATATTACGTAACCCTTTTGCAAATTACACAATCTGGGTCGTCGAGCATATGAGAAAATTGATCTCGTCACTTGTAAAAATGCATGTTGGAATGTTTAATATTTCGCTATAATGTTGGTCTAAATATTACTTGGAATTTTGACTTTTTTAAAAGTATGTTATGGCATAAAAAATACAACTAACCGATGGGTTATGCCGAAATCAGATTTTGTATTTTGAGATATTTACTTGCTTTGGGGTTCGGTGGTTCTGATGGTGGTGTCAAAGTTGGATGCGCTGTGGCCTTTCATTTAAAAAAGACATTTGAATACTCAACATTTCATGCTTCTTGAGCTGTACCTATAGTGCAATGGCCAACTTATTCAAATTATACTTATCACCACAGAAGTTTTATTATTTTGAGAATATTCGCAGTATTCTACTTTAGATGACATTCTGAAGATATTTTTTTATATATAACAAACTTTATAATTTAAACGATATTTTCCCATTTTCAACTTCTTAAGACAGAACAAGGTCATTTTAATTTTCGTCTATAGTGTTAAAAATAGTAGACATAAATAAATAAAATTAATTAATAAAATTTTATATTTATAGTCCTCTTAAATTTATTTATAACTGTATGCCACCTTCGTCTTTGACCTAGTTTCAAGATATAAAACATATTTTATCACGAATATACATCACACACATATATCACCGCACCAAAATTTGTACCCAAAATAAAAAAACATTTTGCTTATTTTATATTTCCGCCGTCATCTTTATCCTTGGATTATATTTTATTTTTTAAGCAAGTCATCCACCGCATCCAAAAAAAAAGGATCCAATACACAAAAGACAAAAAAACACTTAACAAAATTTTTATTTATACTTGGTTCCCTTTTTTCCGAAAGTCTAATTTTATGAGACAAATTCGGTAAATTGGTCCAACAATAGTATAGATAATATACAAACTACATTTAAGGCAAGCAAAATCTGTTTTATTTTCATTTTCAGGATCAAATTTTGTATATACATGTATGTATACATATAAGACATTTAAGGATGTTATTATTTTTACTTCATGCTTTCCATTTTGCTATATACATATATATATATATGGGATTGGTTCATAAAGTTCATATACCAGTAAATAAATTGTGTAATGACATCCAAGTCGAAACACAGAATATACGAATATTGGTAATAATTATATAAATCGCATTCGAAATTTAAATTTACCTTTCAGAACCTACGAGTACCCATACCTGCGTATAGCTATATTGTAACAACGAAAGATTACTTTATTTTCAATTTACTTTCTCGCAATTCAATTTTTATTAAATATTTGATTTTACATATTATAGTATGTCAGATTAGATCAAACGACATATAGCACACATACACACACACATATGTATATACGAAAAAAATGTCCTTTTTTTATCCTTATACCTTTATCGCAGAAAGAATTATTTATTTCGGTTCTGTATATTTTTCCTGTTTGATTTGCTTTTTTTATATTTTTATCCATTTTTGTGTGTGTATAGCTCGTATATACCTACATATATGCTTTTGGAGGTACCAAATATGTATGTAGGCAAATAAATTGATATCGATTATCTCTCATTTTTTTTTTGCTTTCTTATATGTGCTCTATACTTAGATATGTTAAGTTTATGTACGTGAATATATAATACGGAGCTATGTAGTTACATATAAACATGAATAATACGAAGGACATTTTTGCTTTTCCGATTTTCATTCCTTGGGAACAAAAAAATTTACATGTAAATCAATATGTGCGTGAATCCATAAATTTTGATTGTGAGTTAATTGAAGTGACATAATATTATCTGTAATTGATTTAATGATATATTCTGGCAATCCATTATGGGGGAAAACAATTTTTATTTTTGAGGCCTAATTATAAGAGATCTAGTTTATCTTGTGTATCTCTATTAAATGAATGATACATTTTATGATGATTGATTATATTTGCACTTGACTTTATGTATATATTGTTTGAACTAGAATATCTTATAATGAACTGCAATTACCTTTAAAATTCTTTTTGGAATTACAATCTACATGTAAATGTACTTGTACATTAAATTCCCATAGTAAAAGTAATTGATTGATGTATAAAAACGAAATGTGCGTGTTTTCTTCATAAGAAATACAATCTCGCCTCGGGATTATTATTATTCGATATAAACAGCACACAGTATATCTCGATTCATCTTTGTACATATGTATACACATCTCTAAAATATATGTGTAACAATAAATCTTTCAAAAATACCTATATACCCATTTCACAATTCGATATACACATTTCGGATATATGTATATTTACACACCAGTATTACAATCTTGTATAAAACTTTTCCGAAACAATCGAAAAATAATAACTGGAAAAAGTTTCAACACTCAACTTATCAAAACCACTCCTTAATTCATCAAATTTACGTTGATAACAAGAAAATGCGTGTATACGGTTTGAACAAATCGAAAATGATGAACTTATTAAAAATTGTAATATACTTTGGACACTTCTTAGAAGGATGATGTACCGAACCAAAATAAAAATATGATGATGAAGGTTTTCTCTCATTCTTAGCGCATTTATAACAATGAATTTTATGGACTAATTTTATCGGGCACTAGTGTTTAAATTAAAATTCCTTGTACACTTATATTCATTATTTGTGATTTCGCAGTAGGCACATAATATATATAAGGAGTTATGGATACATACCTAGAAAAACAAATGCAGCATTTATAATTAGGATAATTTATACGGTATATTTTTATCAAGAGTAGGTAATTAGTAATTCATGAGAATCACATTATTTTAAATGCCTGCTTTTGCAATTGTTGGTGTTCTAGACGTAAACATTTTAAGTAGTTATATATAGGGAACACACTTTAAGCATCATAAATTCTATCTGTTTTTCATGAAAAAAACGTTCAATGTTTTGATGAACAGTTAATGAAAATAAAAATTAGGGCGTTATTTTTATTTCATACTATAGCTAATGAGGAATTAAAATACAATAAATAAACAAATGGTGGCTTAAATTTGAATTCGAAAACCTAAAAATTGTTAACCATTAATCATGAAATAAAAACAACGCCCTAATTTTTTTTTATTTAATAAATATTATTAAGTATTCCAAAAATGGTGTAATTACATATGACTTCCTCGACTACGGGTCAACCATACACCATACTGCTTTTTCAGTACTACAAAGCAAAAAAAAATAAAAAATCATAAAAATCACAAAGTTAAAATTGTAAAAAAGTATTTCAAAATGTTTTTTTAACATTTTTAAAAAAAATTAAAAATTGTCCAGGTTATTTGCAAAAAATAGTTTTTATATAATTATTTATAATTGGGCATAATCAAGCAAGAAAATGTTACATAAATTAAGTATACGGTGTGCTCATTTTATTTCAGATTGTGCAGAGTAAAAGTATAAAAAATAAATCATGTTGAAAAAAAATTAGGGCTTTATTTTTATTTATGTCATAACCAATGACGATTACATTACGGCACTATTAGTGTTATGCATTCAACGCCCTAATTTTTTTCTTCATTCATTTTAAATTTAATATACTTTTTTAAATTACCTTCAATCCTGATGGCCGAGTGTGGATAAAAACCTGTTGAATTTTTATCGGCATGTATTTTATTTGAGTAGTTAACAGATGTAAACAAAATATGTTTTTAGGTTAAATTCAATTATGTGATTAAAATGTTTAATTTTATTTAATAGCCAAAAAATATTTAGTGACATAAAAGTTGTGAGTAGTATTGTGATCAGGATTTTATAGGATAACCTTTTGGTTTTCAAATTCTGATGAAATCTGGCCAGTTTATCACAGCAAAATTATGAACTTTTGTCCTGATATCTAGATATTCAAATAAAACATCAAAATTGTTTATTGGTATGGCCTTTGGCCTTGAATTCAAAATATGAAATTCAACGTGTTACGTATAAAGATTAAAAATATCTATTCTCAATTTGAGGCAAGAACTTGAAATTTGGTACTATTTCTGGAAAAATTCGATACTTTTGATCTATTATTGGTTTAAGATCAAAACGCAACATTATTCAAATTTACTTCATAGAAGGGAAATTGTTATTTGTATTTCGGTTTGGGCTTGCCAAATTTATAACTCTGCCTACATCATTCACAACAATTTTCATTTAAATTGTGTTCAAATTTTGGACTAGAAGAACAATTGCAGATCCATGATAATATCACTGGATTTAAATTCAATATGTTACTTGATTGAGATGCTCTTATAGACTACGTTTTGTGGTATATGGCCGTACCAGACATTTGATGTATTAATTTATAGCAAGTAACCTGATATAGCCGAATGCGTAAACGTTTATTTAAACTAACCTAGAACGTCCAGAATGTAATGTATTTTCCAGAATGGTAATTTGCACAGTTCAAAAATTGAAAGTGCAAATGAACATTAGTGGCTACCTTTAAAAAGGGAAATTTTTTGACTAAGAATAAAAAGGTCTACATTTATATGTATTTCTTTGCACTAGCGCCGTCTAAGCATAATTTTGAGAATTCGGTAATACCTTTTATACGAGAAAACAAATAAACTATTATAATATTGTCGTGTTCTCTAGATGTCCCAGCTCCTAGAGAGATGTAATTCCTTAAAAACCTATACCTGTAATACCATTAGTATGATGTTATCGACAAATTAAACGCCGAGGAAGCGGTGCTCTTACTTAAGATTATTCATGTACTGCTATACGCGATTTTTATTGAAATTAATTACAAACATTTTAACAATTAATCATTAACACTTTCACAATTGATTATTATTCGATAACCTAACAGTTTAAATTTATTGGGAATAAAATAAGGAGACCGTTTTCTCTACAGGAATTTGATTGGTCTTTTATCGAATGCCATTGATACTAATTTTTAAAAATTCCAGAAACGTAAAAATTCCACAACTAGATGTTAAATATAAATTAATTTATAGTTGAACTACTATTTAGTTAAATCCATATGAATTATTGAAAATGAAATTTGTAATTTAAATAAAAAAATTGTAATTTCGGTAATTTGGAATTGAACGATGAAAAAATTGTTAACTCATCTTTTCGAAGAATGTCAATTTTTTAAATGTATGGGAGATAGGAAGGAGCTTGAAAATCTTTTGTGTAATCTCCTATCTTATATTGAATATGTACATGATATTCCTAAATCCTAGGAAGCTGACACCAAAGTGGCCTCTATATAGCAGAACACTGTTTTATGTTGAGAACGATCTCAGTTCAAGCATACCTACACTCTAATTCTCTATGTTTACGATATTTTTTGGATAGTTTCAGCTTTTTGATTAGACTTCAGTCTGATAACATCATAGCCCGAAAACAATTAACATTGTCAATTTTATAAAAAAAAAACCGATGTGGGACTAAGGATCTAGTAAATTTTAATCGGTCAACCGTCTCCTCAAGTTTAATAGAATAACCACAATTTGGGCGACCTTGGTGCTTGTTGAACGTACGAAGGCCGGTATTTATCGGTTCGTTGGACGGACAATAGTTATATCACGAAAAACTGACTTGTTAAACCAAATTTGGTTATGGTTATAAGGCGGTTATGGAATTACCTTAATTTGTAAAACATTAAGCGATGCTGTTCAACCACACGACGACCGGTTATTTAGCAGTTATTTTGTCCCTCCAATACTTATTAATAATACTGGGCAAAACCAAATTATTAACAACTTTTGTCAGTCCCTATATTTATTTTAATAACGACGAAATTATATCAATGATTTGACGATTTTAGTTTTATATTGAAGAGAGAGACAAATATATTTTTTTACTTTATATAAAAGAATTGAAAACACGAATTATAAACATAAATATGTGCCTGTAACAAAACGTTCAGGACATTTATGTTCCTGTATATAGTAGTTTTATTTGATTTGAAAGTCCGTGAAAAGTCAATGCATACAAAATACGGTTTATTTTTCGGAGAAGTATATTTTTTTTTCAAACTGCCAATGGCTTTATTCCTGAATCTTTCTTTAAATGAAACTTACAAGAAGTTGATAAAGCTGTCATCTGCAACTGTTGTTGTAGCAACCTTATTAGTTGTTGATAGATCTGCAGTGTACATGAAATACAATACCGGTTCCAGTACACCGTCTTCTGGAACTCCTGCGTTTATGTCATTAGTTCAGTAATGGCTGAATTGTGTTTAACTTGGTATTTTGTAGTAGCTTTCAAGGACTGCGTGAACATTTTTTGACATACTTTGTCGAAAGCTTGCGCAATGTCTAGGAAAACTGCCTAACAATATTTATTTTCGTCCAAGACGAGTTTAACTGTGTTTACAGCTCTGGGCACCTGCTCTACAGACCATGCTGGTTTCAAAACCCAGATTTGGTAGTCTGGTATAATGTGTCTTTTAGATAATATTGAGCTTAGTTTTTGTAATACCATCTTTTCAAAAAATTTCGAAATTATCGGAGGTTTGCTTTGGCTTGTACGATGCAACTGGTGTTTTGCTTTTTCCACGCTTTGGAATCACTAATAATCAGAGATACTCATTATCACAATATAGATATAAACTATATAAACCTTTCTTTTGGTTTATACAGTTTTTGATAGTTTTTTCCCAATTAAATTTTAAAGTTATTGGTTTCGAATGGCCATCCGTAAACTCTGCTAGTTCACTGTTGATAGTTTTTTCATTTGGTGTGAATACTTATTTCAAGTGGTTAGAGAAAGTAGTAGCTTTTTCTACATCACTTCTGGTTCCTACGTTTATCTGGTTGCCTAATTGGTGGGCTCGATAGTGTTGGCTTATTTAGAATTTTTGTTGCCTTCCATAGTGAACAATCTGTTTTCTCGAACGCCGAGAGTGCATTAATGTAGCTCTGCATACATTAGTCTTTTGCTTGTCTCAATGCTGCAAACCTTTCATTTTAGAAATGGAAATTTTTATTACCGCCATAGCCGACGTATTTTCCGTTTTTCTTGAATTAATTGTAGTATGTGAGATGAAGGCTTAATGAGTTTTTCATAGATGCTAGTCGCCTCTTTTGCTGCTATTTTCAACTTTTTTGTTAAATCATTGGGTTTCTCTCGTCACGAATATCTTTGGGGGCGCAGAGTTGGATATCCAATTGGAAATTTTGTTGGACTATATTTTTATATAAAGCCCATTTAGTTAATTTATTCGTTAGAGGTTGAAGTGGTTCTACTTTCAAAGCTTGGTGATTGATAGAATGCCAAGTCATATCAATCTTCTACCTGAGCATTAGTGTGTGCAATTCCTTTTGTTATACATAAAATTTATTAAATCAGGTATTTCCTCTCTATCTGAATACCTCATATAGCTGTTCCTATTTAGGTGTGGTCAAGAATTTGTAAATTGCGGCTTTTTAATTACATATTTCGGTGGACAGTAAAAAGCCTATATTTGTTGAGTTCAAAATGCTTTATTCTTCGATTTCCTTACGGATATCGCTGTCATAAGTTAATTTTAAAAAAGTATTTAAAAAGAAAGACCGCCATTCCATACGCAGCTACTCGTATATCTTTTGGACAACATCTGTTATGCTTTTCACGATAATATGCATTACTGTGTTCATATTTTGCGCATAGAACCATGCTCATTTGTCTTTTCATCATCACCATGAAACTATGGATCTTTTCGCGGTCTGTTTGTTTACGGTTGCGTGAATATTTAATTCTTCATTGAAATGGAGTTTTGTTTTTGGGGCAGTACCTTTAAGGATGATTGCATAGGAAACTGCTGTTTGCGCAAAACTGCAGCTTATAAAATTTTTCAGGTAATTTTGTGTGACTGAGTGTGTTTTTGTTAGTTGGGCAATTGTACTTCTAGAAGTCAAATTTTTTTGAAGTAACGTGACTTAAGCAATCGTGGCTCAAATCGCAACCGTTGGTCTTACGATTCAAATCCAGATATACTGGGCAACTTCTGTAGTTGGCTGTGTAATTTTCACGACATTTTTTATTTTATTAAAACGGCTAGAACCTACTGAGGTTCCGCACTCAATACCACAATGGGCCCACGGTGCAAATCAATAGGATCTATCCTAAATTGCAGGAGCGTACTGCAAGCAATGAAATGTTTCGCCATTCGACAGCTAGGAGTAGAACGCCACTTCAGTCCCAGTTCAAGTAGAGCGAACTACTTAGTAGCGTCTTTATCACCATTGAATGATAGAGGAATTGCTGGTTCGGGGCCAACAAATTTACTTCGCGAACCAGCTTTCACAAAAAAGTCAGCAACCTCATTTCCCTCAACGTAACAGTGAACAGGCACCCACATGATCCTTACTCTCGAATTAGAGCAAAGGAGATTAATATAATGCTTGCAAACTTTGACTAGTTATCACCACAATTAGTATGCATTTTTTTTATTGCATCATTTCTCGTCTTATCGCATTTTTAGAATCATGAAGTTCTCCACAAATAACACAAATTTCACTCAACGAGCAATAAGCTTTTGTGTGCCCACATGTTTTCCTTTGTTTTTCTCATCTGGCTCTAATTCTATACGAAACATCGGTTGAGAAACCTTCTTTCGATTTAAAATATTAGCAAAAGATTTGCTCAGCGAGAGCCGCAAACATATCGGATCTACGCTGCTCTTTATTCCTTTTAAAACAACATCTATAAGTGTTTTATTTAAGTGTATTTGGGTTCAGTTGCACTGGGTAGTGGCAAATTTTTTCATTTGTATTTTGATTTGCATTCAACGGTGGTATTATTAAATTTAACGTCGAAGCATTTGTTTCGTTATGCATATAGCAGTATGTATTTTGTTTGGGGCTATGTTCAACTTTACCCATTGCGAATGCACTTGTCCAAATAGAGCCCACAAACAATAATATTATTCACTGCATTCCGTGCACATTGATTTTACGTCCAAACTGTCTCTCAGTCCACATCGGTTATTTTTCAGTATACTAAATTTACAAATTGTTTGTCGGTTTGACATGGTCTATTCGTTTGCGTTTATTTTTATTTTTTTTTTCGGCTATTTTGACTCAATTAGTATTGGGAATCAGTTTTTTATATTACTTTTACTAAATCAATTTTATCACCGCATTATGAAGCTTTCCTATATACAGTAATAGATTTTTATCGGTTCCTTGTATAATTAATGCTCGAAGAAAATTATTTTTGTCTATAAAAACACCATTATGATATTTTTAGGGGAGCTAATATCGAACCCCAAATTACTTGTGATATTGATTTTTTGAAGCAAGTATCTTAAGTTGGAAAAATATTCCCATCCCCAAAAAGATTATTAGATTACATCAAGACACTGTAAAAAATAAAGTAAAATCTTGACCTGCATTATTCATATTGCTATTATCGTTATTTTCCACCTCAATACAATTATTATACTCACACAGACACACACCCGCGCAGTGATATAACGAAATAGAAAATTGTCCTGAAAAATTGTTTCCATTCACATAAACAACAAATTATTTATTTATGCCACTATATATGCATAGTATATTGGATTTCCTTCAGATTAGTTTAGCGTATCGCGCTATATACAATACAAAAAACTACCTCGAAAAATTAGGAAAATAAATGTTGACCCGTTATAGTATATAAATAGTAAAAACGATGTTAGAAATTGTACTATAAAAATATATGTGCATGTGTGTGTGTGTGTACGATGTAACGATAAAACGTATACCGAACGTAAAATTTACTTTCGTTTTTTCGTTAGCAAAAAATATTTCCCCTAACTGGATTTGTGTATATGTATGTATATATCTGGAAAATGTCCCGACGTATTAAAAATTTTCCTTTACTAACGGATTTTCCGTTACTCGTTATATATACGAGTATGTATGTAGCGCAAAAATAACAACAATAATAGATCGAAATGAAAATTTATTTTCCAGTAGTCTTAAAAAAGTTGTTGCGCTATCATCAACTTTTTTATTTATTTTTTTTGTATATTTTATTGAATAACGCGCGGTTACTACCCCCAACACTTTAAACATTATTTTATTTATTTTTAATAGTTTTTATGTTTTAATAAAAATAAGTTTGTTTCCTCTCTCTCTATACAGATAAATTATTTCGCGTTAATTTGATTTTTATATCGAAACAAAAAAAAAAAAAAAGTGTGCTTGAGTAGTGTGGTGTGTGTGTGTGTGTGTGTTTGTGATGTGATGATACAAAATTTAAAAGTTTTGTGAGTGCGGTGTTGAATAATTAAATGATAATATATCTATATATATGTGTAATTATCAACACTCGGTTGGTTGATTTGATTATATATCATAAATAAAGTTGTGAAAAATTTTTTTATTTAAATGTGAGCTTTTTTAATAAATAAAGTTTAAAATTTATATTGTATTGTGTTCAAAAAAGTGTTAAAAAGTTTCTAGTGCCTCTTCTAAAAATATATAAAATTTATTATTTCATTCAAATTCTATATCGCACATATACAATTCTGAATAATTTAAAGTTGGTTTCCATCCATCCATACAGAACTGAAATGCATTCCAAAAGCTTTGTATATTACGTATGTGTATTGGAAAATAGATGTCATGCGACCACTGGATGCATAAATAATTAAAAATTATATATTTTTTTAATGTTGGTTGGTACCTACCTATATACCTGGGAAAGATTGTGCTTCGGTAACGGATATACATATACATATATACAAAACACTAAAAAGGATATACACTCAACTATATGTGGTTCTTAGTGTATTAACTAACCCTAATTAAGGCTTTTTATTTTGGTTATTCTATATATACGGCCCCAATTAAATTAATTTTTTGTTTTTAGTTTCGGTTCATTATGACGATATATTTAGTATAAATATAAGCTCAAGGTCAGTTGGCTATTGATTTTACCAACTTTAGATAAAAGCTTTTTTTGTGTGCTCGTTCGATTTCCCTTCCTTAATTAAATTTAATTGAAAACTTAAACAAATGAATATACATAAATAAACATTCTGGGTATTCATTTTTCAGTTAGTCTGCTTAAAAGATTAAAATGCAAGATAAAAAATATGCTTCGTTTACGCTTCCATATAAACGAAACTAAAAATGATTGATGATGTAACTTTATTATAATAATCTGTGTACAGAGATGAATACAACAACGCAGCAGCTAAATAAAACAACAACAAAAATAATAAAAATTTCCCAGTAATATTTTACTATGTAAGCAGGTAATATATCTATATATACATATATATATATATATATACGAAAAAGCTCCCATGTATGCCATCCCTATATACCTTTATGTACTGTGAAATTATTATTTTAAATGTAAAGAATAAATTTCTGTGATTTTTTTACGGTTTTACGTTTTGAATGGATTAGTTTGTGCTTTTGTGCGCGCGAGGATAAAAATTGAAAATACTAAAAATACGAAATTATAAGAGCATCTCGTTTTTGTATGAAAACATTTTTTTTTTTTATTAAGTTTTCTAGACAATTTAACATAATTAATTGAGTCAAGTTTGTCGCGCAAAACAAAAGAAAATGTGCTGGGAAATTTCATTTCATCTATTGTTTTGAAATATGATGAACTGTGTGTGTGTGTGTGTGTTGAACAGATGCATTGAAGCTTTTTTAAAAAAATTGTTTAATTAATTTATATTTGTGCATTGAATGGATCTCCTCGTTTGTTTATGTATACTAACGAGCTTTTTTAATTAGTTGGGTGTTTTGAATGAGCAACGATGAATTGGGTTAATGTTTTTTCATAAGTGTATTTCTGACACTTGGCTGTTTTTGTGTTTGAATTATAGTAAGTAAGCCGTTGAATTCTAAGCTAGTAAAGTATTGTGGCCATTTTAAAGACTGATAGCTACTGTTTTAAAATTCAAATTGAAAGTCAAATTCCAAATATTGAAAAATTTCGATTACTTCAGTCCAAAATACCAATTGGAAGTTGAATTAACTTTTCATTTAATCGTTGTTTTAATTCTAGGAAACAATTTAATATAAAAATATGTGACATTTCAATTCATATCTAATAAATTTAATAACTCTGGGCAATATAAAAATTAAAAAAAAACTGGAAACAGTTTTAAAATTCCAAGAAATCCTCAATCTGTTTTCTTGATAGGCAATTTTCAGAAATTCTATATTTACTCGTATATATACAAAGAAAGCCTTTGAGGGAGAATTGTTGGATTTGTTTGATCAACAGTGGTCAACATTTAATTGACGGTTTTCAAATATAGAAAAATGAAAATACCATTTTCGAAATTATAGAAAATTTACAATCCCGGATTCTTATATTGCGGAAAAACGGTAAAAATATCAAGAAGACATTAAAGTATATAAGCAAAATAGTTCCCCGGGATCCGTCTTCCTCCAAATATCATTCATTTCTGATTTGACGATCTGAATAATGCTTCGATTTTGCGACGGTTTTAGCTTTTGCAGCATCGATTTCGGATCGTATTATTGTTTATATTCTTGTCAGTTTGTCTCCTTCCGAGAAGAATATGTCCTTGTACTTCGTACAAAGCGTCAGTATTGACATGTTTTCCTCAACGGTGTTTGTTAGGTCCAGATTTTATGATATTGTTTTGATGACTTGCTCTGTTCGGTTGTCGTTTGAGTTGTGCTGATCTTGTTGGTCGTGTTGGTGTTGGTAAGGGTTTTGGAGTTTGGCTTTTCGGTTTTTGGGTTGTAGGAATATGTGTGGAGTGTATATTCCTGGGGTTGTTTTGGACGCACTAGAAATGTATTAGTCGTCGGTCAGGGTTTCTATCTCTATCAATGTTTCGCTCGTTGCTGGAAGTGTGACCGTATTTTTTGTGTCATTCGAAAAATGTACAAAGTGTTCGTTTATCTTTAGCCTGTTCCCGCTGTATAATATGTCAATTTTATGTTTTTCGAAAATGTCTCTTCCTATTATTCCGTCTTCTGTTATTGGGAAATTATCTTGTGCTACGTATAGTTTATGCCTTATCTTTAGGTTATTGGTGAGATGGATGTCTGCGTCAATTGTTCCTATAGTGATTATTGCTCCTTTTCCTATTCCTGTTAATGATGTCTGCATGTCTGTGTTTATTTGATCTTGAGTAAGGATACATCTGCTCCTGAGTCTATTAGTAGTTTTGGTTCGTGTTCTCCTATTGTCGATGTGATTGTGTCGCGATTTGTTTTGTATTTTGATACTAGTTTTATGTGTTTATGTGTAGGTTCTTCTAGTTGGAATAAGTTTGCTAACGTTTGGTTCTAACGTTTTTAAAGTTAGTAACAGTAGGACTTAATGAAATTTTTATGTTGCTTGGATTTTTCCCTTGTTGAGAGGAACGTTTATTTAACTCGTGCTTTATTTTACATATCGTAGGTCTATACATGTTTCGTATTTCTCTGCGTGCTTTTGAGAATAAGATAGAAGCGTTAATTGTGATTTAGTACAAGATTATCAACATTTCGATTGCTGTCGGGTTTGATTCATGCATGTATGGCTTGTTATTTAACGTTGTTTTTATTTGGTAAGCGTCTGGGCTTGTTTGGTTTGTGTCTCTTTGTGTTATCTTAGATTCCAGTATTTGTGTTGGTCGGGCAACGGCTTAGTGTGTCGGGCTGGCGACTGTTTGTCTTTCCTTAATATCTATGTTTGGATTCGTTCGGTTAACGTTAGTGGTTGTACTCTGTCGGTTAACTTGAGAATCTTGTGTGTTTTGTCTTGTGTCTTCTGTGTTTGAGCATGATTTTGTGGGTTTTAGGTATATTTCTGGAGTTATACCCATTGGGAGAGAATATTCGTGTCCGTTTGCGGTTTCCGTTTGGTGTTCATGGTTATTTGTGGCTGGATCCAACTTCGGTGCCTCTCCTACTGCTGCCTGGTCGTTCCCCTGGTTGTTATATTGTCTGTGTGTAGCAGTGTTTCTCATCCGCTGTTGGATGGCTTTGTTGAGTTTCATTGTGTCGAATTGGTTTCCTAAGTTGTCGACTTCATTTGATCGCGGTTGGTTTCGATATTATCCCGTGTTGTAGTTTTTATTTATTTGGAATTTGCTTCTGCACTCATCGAATGTATGTCCCTTTGTAACTTTGCAGTGTGGATTGATTGTGGTTTGTCGGTAGTTTGTGAAATTATTTTGTTGTGATGGTGTGTATGCGATTTGTCTTGTGGAGTATTTGGAAATTGTCTGTGTGGGGTGTATTGATTTTGTGGGAAGTATTGGTTGTTCTGTGGTCTTTGGACTATATAGTTGTAGTGTGGTTGGTTTTCTTGGTATTGGTGGTTTTGGTATTGTATGTTTCTTGGTGTTTGTTCTCTAAATATCCTAGTGCGACATACGTGCCACGTGTGGTTTGATTTCTGACAATAGTTACATATTATTTGTTTTCTTCCAGTTAACGTTTCCATGTGTAGATTTTGAGTCTGTTGCTGAATTTGGGGTTGTGCTAGGGTTATGTGTTGGGTCGGTTCTTCAGTTTTTGTTATTAACATTTTCTCGATTCGTTCCGTTTCTTCGATTATCTAGTCTATGTTTGTTGCTACGATTGTTGCTACTTTCTCCTTTAGTATAGTGTCTGTCAGGACAATCTCTTATCGCCGTCTGTATATTCCGGTGAAAGCGGTTCCTGTCAGCCGGCACTTGTAGATTCTGTTGAATTCCTCGTTTTCCTCATTGGTTTCAGTCTATTGTAGATATTATCTGATGCTCCAAGAAATTTTGCAAGGCTGGTTGCGGTTTGTGCCAGGTCGGTCTCGTCACCACCGAATTCCAGTACGAAGCTAGATATGCTTGGATGTATTTGTTGTGGGTTCATTTCGTTGGGTTGTTGTGTGTTACAGGTGTTGGTTACGTTTGTAGGTTGTGGTTTATGTGCAACTTGGGTTGTTGGAATGGTTGGTGTTCTGTCATTAGTTTTTGTGTAGGTTAAAATATCGTCTGTTGGTCCGATTTTTATCGGTCGGGGGACTTGTGTGTTGTGTGTGATGATTAATTGGGGTTTATTGGTTTTCCTAACTATACTAGGTCTGTCTTATCTAACGTTAATCTCTCAAGGCTTCCACTTGTTGTTAGTGTAGTCTTACTGCGTGTGTTGTGTGCTGTCGCGGTGTATTGTCGCTGTCAAACTGGATTTTGATGCAAATGGTGAATTGTCTTGCATGTGGGTTTCTATCGTCTCTAGTACTGGTATATTTCGCCACAGGTGCCAATTTCGACAGCGCCAATATTATATATATTAGTGGAATTCTTATATGGGTATATGAAAGGTATTGTATTTTAAGGGTATTATAGAAATGAATGTTGACTATATATACTACTATATATGTAGCCTAAACGTCTGAGGTTTTTAATAGTTGGAGTATCTGGCTGTACAACAGTATGACTGTGCATCACTATAATCAATTTCCACATGTACCATCTTAAGATCGAGGTTCACTTTTTCCGCCGTTCTGTAATTATTGCACTTGTTTATCCTTTGTTTCAAACTTTCAAAGATTTTTAAAAATTATTTTGAAATGTTCATAATAAATAAGACATTTTGGTATTAGATAATTGAATTATGGAATCGAAAAGTCGTCCAAAAATTCATAAAAATTGGATTCCAGCATTGCAATATATCCGTCCTACGCAACTACCATGTTGTCATTCCGCTTTTAAACATCTGTGGTATCAAAGGTTATATTTTTCAATGGCTACAAGATTTAATGAATGGCGGATACAGAGGAGGGATCATGGAAGAGATCGTTTCTCCAAACTCTGAAAATTTTTGGTGTTTTCAGAGGACGTCGATTTGATCATGTGATCACTACAAAGTAGAGTTTCAATATTGCATCTATTTCCTATACAATTAAAAATTTAAAACAAATAACAAAAATGTTTGAGGCTTCGTCGATTTCTATATAGTCTTCTATGAAAAATGATTAACCGAGTATGAACTACATGAGATCTCCTCTTCACCGTCCTGCCCCGAAAATAGTTTATAAATGGACTAATTTTATCAATTTGAAGTTAATTGCTTTCAATAATAAATTAACGGGCTTCCATAATTAAAAATATTATAGCCATATACTCGAGTGAACAATCATAGACCTGATTTGTTTTTCTTCGAAATCAATTTGGTGGCCGTGAAAATTCAATTACGTATACATGTAATAAAGGTCACATATGACACAATAAATAAAGTTAAAATATTTAAAAAATTATTTTTATTTTTTTTTGCTCAATTGACAAAATGAATCAGCATGCAACGTCATGACAAATCAAATTTAAATCAATTATCTGGATTTAGACATGCAAATTTTTAGTAAATTTGTATGCTATTAAAAATTTTTATAGACTTGTTTATTCAGCTAATTTGTGTTGAGTGTAAATAGAAAAAAATAATCAGATTAGGTTCTATTATAATCCAGGTGCATGCCGTGTGTTAAGGTATTTGAAGTTTTGTTGTTAAAATATGATTTAACTAACATGTGCGTCAACTGATTGTAATGACACATACATAAACCATAGACGCAAACAAATATCTTTTACAAAAATAATGTATGGAAAAATAAATAAATTAATGATTGATGAAGATAAAAATTAGGACGTTATTTTTATTTCACGATAACCACTTTAATTTTTGTTAAAACCGATTCATGATATGGATCAATGACATTAAATAATGATTCAGTTATCTTACCGCATGGTATTATCAAGGTATATTGAGTAAATATAATGCAAATGAAAAACGCCCTAATTTTTTTTTTGTTGTTTAATGTATAAATTTTGACATTAACAAAATCAGATATCGACTAAACAATTGCTATTGCTATAGATACAAAAGCCGTAACAAGTTGTTTTCGGTGAATGTAACAGTGTGACCAAATCTAATATATTCCTCGTATCTAGGCAATACGAAAGTAAAATACAGAAAAATTTGTATAATTTGAAAGAAAAAACCACCCAAATCCTACTTACCTAATTTTGCGTTTCTATACTTTACGAAATAATTATACCTTTTCACATTAGATGTTGACTCCAAGTATATTTGAATAAACTTTTTCTATATTATATGTATGACAACATGTCCAATCGACTAATTTGACCAATTTAAAGTTAAGTCGTTTTTGAAAATAACTTGCCTCCACAATTAATCAATTCAAAATATATTTATAAAATCGATCTTCGTATCTAAATTTTTCGGTTGCGTGTTTTCGTAACAGTTTTATAAATATATTATAAGTAGAGCTTTATTTAAAAACGATTTCAAGCCATGATTTATTTATTTTATTGTGCTTCTCGTGCCCTACCGATTACCTCTTATATCGCATACATTTAATACTTGCATATATATTCCGGTTTGGAATAGTTAAAATTGATTCGGGATAGTTTTAATTTTTGTAACTAGTTTGGTATTTCCACAAGTAAAATTTTTTGGTTCCATCTTTCTGGTTGAATTTCCGATGATGTGTGTGTAATTCAATTTTTACTAAATTAATCAACTTTATATCCATATATTCGTGTAAATTTAATGATTCCACAATGATTTTTAGATGAATGGGACTATAGTATAAGTATGTCGAGAAACTAACGATGTGTACGTTATGACACATAAACTTAATTTTTTTTTGTATATATATATATGTATATATAGGAGAACACTAAAATAGCACGTGTTTACGATAGTAATTAAATTTTAAACAACAACAAAAAATATAATGTCGCGGGCTGAAGAATTTGTGGAGCTAAAATTATTGTTTATCAACATAATTGGCACATCATACATAAATACACTTTAATTATGCAATCGTGACATTTTACCGTACATATAGGTATAGCTAAGTTTTATATACTCGTAATTTAAATTGGTAATTTTTAATGAATTTTATTTAATTTTTTTTTGAGGTACAATTAGGATATCTGAGTGGAACGACATGGCATGTTTGAATTTTATGGCTAATTAAAGTTAGATATAGCTTTAGAACTTCGAGTCCAAAATATTTAACCTACATACATATATATATATACATTTATATGGTGAAATTCAAAACGAATGTGCTAGAATAACTCTCTTAAATAATTCTGATAGAATCATTTTTTAAAATAATATTTAAATCGAATACAAAACACCATTTTGCTGACTCACTTGATTATTTGGCCGTGCTTGTCGAAGATACATTAGACTCTGATTTTTCTTTGTTTTTATTCTACGTGATCCGTTCTGGGACTACTATCAACAGACAATTAATGGTAAACCATTCAAAGCATGAATATTTTTGTAAAGCACGAAATATTTTTTTGTTAAAAAATAAAAATAAATAAACTGACATGATGTTAACAACGAAAGCAACATCTACAAAATTCATCTATTTTGGGTGGCGCAAACGCTACACTTTATAATATTTAAAGGTAATCTAGATTTTCATGGGAAGGTACTCGTAAATTCGAATCATTATTCTAATAAGTTTCCTTCACCTTCAATATAAATGGGTAAGAATTCAATTTTTTTGCTTATTTTAATTTGAAATATAGTTCAATTTCGTTGCCTATAAACTATATGAGGAGTATTAATAGTAAATACTTTGTTTCATAGAGGCACAAGAGCACGAGCTTCTAAGTACAATTGTAAACCAGTTAATGAACTGATTCCTTTAATTTATCTTAATCTTCAACAAACAACTACTCAACTCCTTTGTAGAGCCAAATAACTGCAGCATTTCAAAGTTTAGAATTCTTAAAGATCACATTTAAACGATTTACCAGATTGAGTGCCGGATTTAATTTAGAAAAGAAACAACATCTTTTTGCTTTTAAATAGGCATTTAATGCAGTTAAAGCCATACAGGATTTTTATTGTTTGACGAAATTCTCATTGGGGTTTTGGAAAATAGTTTTTCAATTTGACCGATGACCCACTGAATTTCTTTTTTCAGTTCAGCAGTTTACTTGGTCTTCGATTTAAGATACTTACGATATTAAGAATTCTAATTGAGGCCGATAGTCCTGATATTAACCGAGCTGGAAATTTCTCTGGAAATTTTAACAAGAATAATGCAATGCGGTTAAGTGTAACGTTCCATATTGATCATGTTTATGAATTGTCAGGGCGTGGCCCCCGCTTGTATGTAAATTGTTCAGAATCCGAGTGGGATTGCGAGTGTGAACCGCACAATTCGATCTAATAATCTATACCATCAGGTAATTTTTCAGAGAGATCCACAATTCGGTCGTTGGGTAAACGGTAGTCTATATGATCCACACTTGTACTTATAGGGAGTTGCACGCTCCACAATGATTCAGTAAGACGCTGCAGAACACAATTTTTTGTAGACATTATGTAAGCTTTGGCCATGAAACCGTATAAGGATAGGAAAGCCTCGATAGAACCTTCACCTTTTAATCATAGACAACATTTGAGTATAAAATGTTCTTCAGAGATAGTTTTAATTATAAGAGAATTGTTTTAGAAAAAGGGAGCTTTTATGAAATGCTTGAATTTATAGTTGCACATTATACAATTTTTATTTGGTTTAGTTTGCCAAACCACAAATACATTATTTTGCGGTGCAAAATTTTATTACAATACAATTCTGCAAAATTCTAAATTTCTCAATTTTTTTGAAACTAAACTTTGAGTTTCAACTGGGTCTCTTTAGTATGTTTCATTGTTTGATGTTATCATGGCTCGAAATTGACAATGCCGTCTGGCATTGGCTCGAGTAAAATTGAAATTTGCTCTGCTGTTTAGCATTAAGTAACTGATTTAGCATATTGAAATAATTTTAAAATTAAATTTTTTGAAAATAAAATAATCATTGAAAATATCGCAGATAGGACTGCAGGATCTCCAATGAAATTTCGATACATGCGGGGTTGTATTTTAGTGTAGAAACTATACACACAAAGAAGATAGTTTTCTCGCTATATAATGTATATATCAATCGGTGTTTATTTTCCAGTTTCTGGCGGAATGTGTCTCTGGCCTTTCGTAAAAATCTAAAACTTAATTTAAATATTTTCATGTTACATTATACAATCTGTTATCTACGATATTTTTGAATTTTACTTTAATTTGTAATTAAAATTCTCAAAGAATACAAATATGCATTTCATTAAATTAATAAAATTTCAAATTTTTTTGAATCGTTCAATAAAAACAAAAGAAAGTTCATGTAAAATAAATTGACCTGAATATTCATCATTGTTGAATGAGTTGAAGTTCTCGATTTGAGTACTGAAACGTTATAATTTATAATTTCAAATCTATTCCAATTTCATTCAATTTCAAACGACAAGTCGTTATTTTGTAAATCTCGAAAACTTTTGAAATTTCTAATAATATTTTAAAATACTGCCTGCCTAATTTTAATGTTTATTAATTTAACTTAAAATTTAGAATGTAAGGTTTTCTGAAATTTCAAAATTTAGAAAATTTTCTGAGTTACAAATTTTGAATATTAAATTTTGTGACTTTTAGATTTTAAATTTCGATGACTGTAATTCTTTATTGAATTAGATTCGTTTGGTTGGAATTTTATAATCACTGAATTTTTAAAAAAATTGAACCGTTACTGGTCTAGATATCAGATTGAAACTGTAGAATTTCTAATAAATTTTTAAAAAATTCTGAGCTTTTTATGATCAGTTAAGTGCTACGATATAAATAGTTAAAACAAAAAGTATTAATTATTTTGAATTGCAATTTCTTAAAATTGTTTAAATTTAGATTTTACATAAATCAATTTTGAATTAGAAACTTATAGAATTTCCTAGAATATAAAATTCTAGTCTGTTGGTGTTTCTGAAACAACCCATTTAATCTCTGAAACTAATAAAACCAACTTGTCACATTTTAGATGTCATTTTAAAATATGTTAGTGCGTTAAAACTTAAAACAATTTTTAAATGTTTAATATTTTGGAACTAAGAAATTGAACTTTTAAATATTAAATAACGGAATGAAATTGTTAAAGGATCTAAACTCGGCCAATAAAATAATAAATCACAGAGATTTACACATTTTATTATAAACAAAGCATTTATCTGAATTGGGTTCAAACTTTAAAATCAACTTTTTTTGTAAAATATACATTTTGTAATTTTCCTACCTTTTATTATATATACAGAGCAGAAACTATTAATAAAGCTTACGCAAAACTTTCATTAAGTTAGGATAATGCTTACGAAGTTTATTTCTTTTATTCGAATTATACAAAAAACATTTTACCATACAAATACATTTTGGCCGTACATATACAGTTTAATGCGATGTCTTTGGGTAGCTGCGTTGTGTAATCGTATATATAGCCATAAATGGTAGAATTCAAAATAAACGTAATCTATAGACTCCGGAATCCTTTTACATATATGCACAATATAACTAACCAAACACTAATAGCTTTACCCTTCTGCTATATAACGCCCAGTACGTTTCTTCGGTACATTCCGTATCGCATATAAATTTTCCATCTAGATTCTCTCTATATGTGTACAAAAATTATATCAACGAAACGAAAAAAAATCAATAAAACAATCCTAGGACCAATATTAAAGTTGAAATGGGAATGAACTAAATAACATTTGCATAATATTCTTTACATATTTTTTTTTGTCCGACTACGTATCTAAACTTTTTTGTTGTGCTTTTTTTTAGACATATGTATATATGTATATAAAAAAAGGTCACCAAAAACCTACAATATTTTCATATTTTTTTGACATTTCCGGAGCAAATAAAATTTGAAATGTAAAACAAAATACTGTACATAAAAAAAGCTTAGGTGGGTGTTTTGTCTTTTCTTTCATTTTTGTTGTTGTATATTATTGTGATGTGATCCTCCCCATTTGTATACGAATTAAAAAAAAAAAATAAAATCCATTTTTTGTTGACTGTCTCACGATGTCATCTTTTCTAATCGATCACAATCAGTTATATAATGATATAACAGATTTACATCTATATTTAGAGCGACATCGAAAAGAAAGCTTTCATAATATTAGTTTGAATATACATACATAATAAATGAATGTGTATGTCAATTTATTTATGATGAAGTAGTAATTTTATGTTCGATGACAGATTCATAATTTTATTATTACATATCGAGCATGTTTATTGTGTCTGAATTTGAATGAAATAATAAACCAAATGTTATTTTTATATTTATATAGAAAATAAAATATAGTTAAGTGAAAATGAAAAAGAAAAAAGTGTGTTGAGTGATTAAAGCTCATAATAATAATATATTTGAATGGAAATTAAGCTTTAAACAAAATGTTGCGACACAAAAAAAAAGTGTAATTTATTGTACCATCCGCGGAAGAGAATCTGTACAATTTACATTAATTATTTAAAATATATTCTAAATAAATCTAACAAATAAAAAACTAAATAATTATCATCATGAAGCTGGATTACTTAATACTGAAAATATTAGATAAATTTATCTATTTCATACGTTCGACCATATTTACGATAGGTATAATAATTTTATTATTACTGTACAATAGCACGAGTGTGTATTGTAGTGAATCGCCGGAGCGTGATTGTTGCGATCCCATACGACGAATAGTACCAAATCCGGAACCAACAAAACCTACACTACATATACCAACCACATTAAGTTCAACATCATCGATAATACCAACTGGGCGGTCAGGTAAATATCTATTTATTCTATATATCAGCAAAATCTACCCACATATATACTCTCGTATCTTATTTTTGAAATATTTCATTTTTTTTTTTGTAAATTTAGGTCACCTATAGGTATGACTTATGTCAATTATACAATTTTTATGATATTTTATGGATTCTATGCCAATTTGTTGCTTTGCAGATGTTACAGATGAAATATCGATTACAATCTTATTAAATATATTATTTATAAATTTTGTGATTTTGCCATTTTATTGATTTTGATGTTATAAATAACGAAATATTACTCTGGACAGGTCAATTTTTGGAATCTTATATATATTTATAAAAATATTATTGTTATCGATTTTGTAATAATGTCAAGACTAAACAAACAAAGGAAATTATGGATAAAATTTGCTCATAAAAATATAGATATAATCGAATAGATTGCGAGTTTAGTACATAAGTTTTCTTCATCAATATTCCTGCAATAATTATTTAATGCGTTCTTGCAAGTTTTTTGTATATTCATCGGAACTGCTTGGTACAAAATTGGGATTGCTCACGATTCCGATAATCGATTTCGCGTCCCTATTTCTTCTTTGATAAAATAATTTTTGAAAACCTTTTCATACCACAAAAAATAATGGCGTATATAGCTTTCAGCGAAACTAACGAACAGCAACATATTTTCATATGATTTACCGAAAATAAAAATAATTTTAACTTTTGAGCCAAGAAATATTCAGCTTAAGTATTACGTAAAGAATGTAAATAAACCTTTAAGTTTTGTCTAAAAAATCAACAACAAAATTGTTAAGGGCACATTAAAACTCTTATTTTTTTTATTATTCTTTGTACTTTAATAAACTGACGTAATCCCAAGATGACCTCCAAATGACTTTGAAAAATAAGATTTTGTTTCTTGTCAATTTAAATTACTCCTACAATCCACTATATAAACCATTCATAAATAATGAACGCGACCTGCTGCAAAATTAGTTTTGTTATTTTAAAGATAAAATGTTAGAAAATTTTCATTATTTGTTGTACAGCGATTGGCGAATTAATATTCGTCCTTAATATTTTACATCTCAGATAAAAGAAATTGCCTTTGGTTACTCCTACGAAGATAGATCTAATAATTTAAATAATAATTTGTATGGTTTAATAATTAATTACTTAAAGACATTTTCTAAAAATACGTTCTCCAAACATTTTCATGGTTAATATCCAGATTTTTTTAACCACAATATTTTAAATTTCAAACTGCTTACTATTTGTGCCTATAATAACAATCATTTTTTAAGATTACTACAAATTTTTTTTGTGCAAAATAATAAATCACCAATAAATTATGTAAATGAGGATATTTTTGTCATTTTTTTCATCTCATAAACATAAAATATGGTTAAGCTGTGTACATGATTTATATCATGTAACGATGTAACTACCTCTATAAAACTCCGGATGTAAGATTCATGATCACTCATCATGATTCAGAATTTTTATTTATTTTCTGGCAAATGAAGTGGTCTCTATAAAACATAAACAATGCGGTTGAGCTTAAAGGAGGTGTGAGTAAAAACATCTTTACCTAAGTGGTAATAGGAGTAATATTATAAAATAATATGCGAAATAAATTACCTATGGATCTTTCTAAGGAGCTAATTGTCTGTATATAAATAATATTTAAAACAAGTTAGATGTTTTGTTTATTTCTAATTTAATTTATAAATTAATTTTTAATTACTAACTGTTACTAACATTCAATCAGTATTTTAAGCAATAAAAAAGTTACTGTCTGGTATGAAAATTAAAACTGTTGAATGTTTTGTTGGAATTCAAAATGTTGGTGAAATTATCAGAATTTTAAAAATCGATGTACATATTTATATTTCATTTATAACAAATCATGAATTGTACCCAAGGTTTGCATCTGAAAAATTATATTTTAATTTCAAATTTAGCGAAATTCATTGACAAGAACACCTATATTACTGTACAACATTATAATAGCTCTCGAAATATTAAATTTTCATTTTGTTTACAAATTAATAAAAAACATATTTGAAATGCATTCTCCCCGTAGTATTAAACCACATATACCTCAAGCGTCACAGACAAGCGCTGACGCCAATAAATTAATTAATGTGGCATCATGTTGCGTTTTGTATTATATTCCTGTACAATTTAATGAATGTCTGAAAAATTTCTGTATCCGATTCATGTGTCAAACATGGTTTTAATGCACTGTTTATGCTTATTCAATTTAACTTAACTAAATAAGCTGTTTTGTAAATTTTGTGTTTGTCGATTCGAGAGATTTTTATGATTTTAAACCAGATTTTAAACCATTTATAAAATTGTGTACTGCATGCAAATGCTAAGGGTTCTCGTTTATGTTTCCAGATAAATAAGACCAACTGGATTATTTGTGTTTAAGGTGACACTAAATAAATTAGCATTTTGATGGATTTTTACATCAAAATGCCAATTTATTTAGTGCTAAAGTCGGTTAGGTGGGTTGCACTAAAAGTTCGTTTAACCAAAATTATTATTGCAACCCATGCAACAAAATGACGTACTCAGATTGCGTAGGCATCTCCATGATTACCTATCATTGATACATTTACAAAATTTTAAAAATCTATTAATTGATTTTTATATTGTAACTTTACTTTAATCCTTTACAGAATTTTTATATAATATATTGAAGAATTTTCCGAATTGGAGATTGTTTTAATAATTTCAAATCAAATTTAGAACTTTATTGGACTGAAATTAAACTAAATTTGAATATTTTAAAAATTGTAATAATATACAGTAATAATATTAGTTCAGTTTTCAAATTTCAAGACATATTTGAATTGTTAAAATTTATTGAAGACTCGAATGTTTTGAGAATTAAATTTAAAAAAAAAATTGAATAATTAGTAATAATGAGATTTTAAAAGCTCGAATTTGTAAAATTGTAAACCAGTTAGGCTATTATATGATTTTTGAATTTAAAGAATTTGTAAGTTTTAATAATTTTTATTTATAAATGTTTATAAATTTATTAGAAATCACTAACAAATAAACAGAGTTTTAAATAATATTATGAAATTGCATTTCTTCGATTCAACGTTTTTAAATTTAATTTTTATTTATTTTAAGATTTTTTCACGTTTTAAAATTATGTAGAACGTTCAGACTTAAAGTTAAAAATCTCAAAATTTAATTTTTTGAGAATATTAAAATATGGAAATTGCTAGTTTTAAATAACTAAATTCAACAGTTTTTGGAAGTTTTATTAAAATCAATTATTGTTTTTAATAAAAATTAATTTAAACATTTTAAAAATTTATAATTGTTAGAACAGTGAGAGTTTTGAGATTTTTAAACAGTTAAGGAAATAAGTAGTCAAAAGAATAAACCATTTTATTTGCGAGATTGAATTTTAATATTTTTCTGAATTTCTGTATTTTTGTATATGAGTGCCAAAATTTAAAACTTGAGTGAAATAATTAGATTTTAAAATGCTAAAAAATTAAAAATTTCAATGTCTAACTGTTAAATTCTAAGAAGTAATATTCTTTGAACTAAACAATTTTCAGTTTGAACACATATTTGAATTTTGCTTAATATCAATTTTTGCATCAATATTTAGGATTTTAAGAAATTTTGAAAATTTCAAAAAGTATAGTAAAAGTTATAATATATTTAAAATTGTATGAGAATGACTGGAAAAACGGGAGCTCTTGGAATTAATTGTTTTTTTTTATATAATTTGAGGATTGAAATTATATTGTATGAAGTATAATTTTTGTAAATCTTAAATAATGAAAATTTAAATGTTTTATAAATGATAAATTTAAAATATATTTTATATTTATTTAGAGATGTTTAATGATCGTTTCAGAATATTTAAAGTAATTTTTTTAGTTCGATTATTTAATAAATTACCTTTATTAAACAAGCATTTATTAATTTTGTAAACCAGATAGACGATTACACGATAATTGAATTTAAAATATTTTTGCAGTTTTAATAATTTTCATTATGAAGAATTAACAGATTTATTAAAAACGGTTTAAAATAATTGTATGTGTTATTTTTACGGAACAAATTTAAAATTAACTTTTGAACTTTTAAACTATTTTAGAAATTATATAAATCGCTTAAAAATATAGTGCAAGTTCCAAAAATTTGTTTTTTTATATACAATTTTTATATACAATATACTAATTTAAGTTTTCAAAATTTATTATTATTTTTAGATTTTAAATAATTTAATATTTTAATTAAAATTAAATTTTAACATTTCCCGAATATTTATAATTGTAAAAGATTTAAATAAATTTAAATAAAAATCGCTTGCATAATTTATTTGGTTTTAAATTCAACGTTTACAGTTTTTTATATATATATTTAAATTTATTAATTTAAAGGACTTCAGAATGAAAGTTCTAAAAATTTGAATTATCTTTAATATTTCCATATAAAATTTAGAGCTTTATTTATCGGATTGATCTTTAATTTAACTAAATTTTAATAATTTCAATAATTTTCAAATCAAATAGTTTTATCGCGCACTCAATTTAGAAGTACATAAAAAAAGTTAATTATTTATAAATTTTTAAAAAATGTTTGGAACAATGGAAGTTTATTCTTTAACATAATTTTACTTATTTAATGAAATTGTGTTTTAAAGTTTAGAAAAAATTAAAATTGTGAAGATTTAATATTCGAAATGTATAATGTTATGTTATGTTAACTTAGGAAGCTTTATGAAATATTAAATTAATTTTCAAAATTTCAAAAAGAGATCAAATTCGCGGAGAATTTGAAAAATCTCATAAATTTACTAAATTCTTAGAATTAGTGGTAGAAATTCAGTTCGTTTCAGTTTTTTAACACACCTAGTAAAATTCTGCTTACAGATATGACACTTCCGATATGAACGCTGAATAAAATCGGAAAAATTAAATTTTTAAAAATCTATTTATAGACTTTTAAAATGTAATTATAAAATTAACATTTGGAGAATTCTTATATAATATATTTAAGAATATTAATTTTAAGAATTCCTGAATATGAGTTCCAAAATTTAATACTTTATTTGAGTGACATTTAAGTTAATTTTAATATTCTAATAAATTAAAATTTTCAAAGAATAATTGTTTAATTTTAAGAACTAATATTCTTAGAACTAAACAATTTTCAGTTTCAACAAATATTTGAATTTTGAATAATATCAATTTTTGCTTTCACCCCTTTATCTACAACATAAAACAATCAAAGTGTAGGATTTTAAGAAATTTTAAAAATTTCAGAAAGTATAATAAAAGTCGTAATATAATTAAAATTGTTTCAGAATGACTGGAAAATTTATTTACCATTTAATTATAGATGTTTAATAATAGTTTCAAAATATTAAAAGAATTTTATAATCGAACTAAGATTATTTAATAAATCCGGGTTTTTAAAGGCCATAATAAAATTTTAAGAACCGGTATTTAATTGTTTTAAATAGATTAAACGAATTTAAATTTAGAAGATTTATAAGTTTAAATAATTTGCATGTTGAAGAATTAACAGATTTATTAAAAACCGTTTTAAATAATTTCATGATTCTATTTTCGGTATTTAAATTAATTTTAATTTTTTTTAAATGTATAGAGAGTTAACTTTTAGAGGTAAGTTCCAAAAAACAATTTTTTTTTTTTTTAAATTTTGGAACTATGAATTTTTTTTTTAATATTAAGAATTATGCTAACTTTACGTTATAATTAGTGTGCTATTATAACTATACAGAGTTACAAAATTTTATAACTTGAAAATATACAAATTTAAGTTTTCAAAATTTATTATTATTTCTAGATTTTATAAATATATAATTATAACAGATTTAAATAAATTTATTAATTGTAACAGATTTAAATAAATGTAAACGATTTGTATGTTTTCAGATTTGTGATAATTAAAAAATTCTCAAATATCACTTACAAAATATATGTACTTGGAATTCAACATTAACAGTTGATTAATTTTAAGAACAACAAATGAAAATTTTAAAAATTTTAATTATTTTTAATATTTCCATACAAAAAGTGTAAAGCATTGAACTGATCTTTAATTTAATTGAATTTACAAGTTCATAAAAAAGTTAATTTTTAAATTGGAACTATGGAAGTTTTTTTTAAACAAAATTTGACTTATTTAATGAAATATGTGTTATAAAATTTACAGAAATAATTAGAATTGTAAAGATTTAATATTCCAAATTTATAATGTTATGTTATGTTAACTTAGCAAGCTCTAAGAGATTTTAAATATATTTTCATAAAAAAAGTTTAATCCATTTCGCGAAGAATTTGACAATTCTCATAAATTTACTAAATTCTTAGAATTAGTGGTAGAAATTCAGTTCGAGTTTTATACACAACAATAACAATTCTGCTTATAGATAATAAACGAAATCGATTATTTAAATACTTTTTGATATGTATGTATCTTTTAAAATGTTTTTACAAAAATGTAATAAATAAATTTAACGTTTACAGAATTAAAAATTGTATTATCTATTTAAGAACATTAATTTTTAGTATTTCTGAGTATGAGTTCCAAAATTTAAAACTTTATTGGAGTGAAATTTTTTAAAATTTTAATATTTAAAAAATTAAAATTTTAAAATCTAATTGTTAATTCTAAGAAATACCGTTCTTGGAGTTAAACAATTTTTCAAGATTTATTTTTTGAAAAATCTCAAATTTTTACCCTTACCTACAACATAAAACAACATTTAGGATTTTAAGAAAATTTAAAAATTTCACAAAACTGTAAAAGTTGTAATTTATTCAAAAACGAATGGGAATGGTTCAAATTGGTTGAATCTACAAAAAAAAATTAAAAATTAGAGTTCTCAAAATTAATTAATTTCTTTTTTCAAAAATTGGAAATTGAATTGATTATGAAGTAAAGCTTTTATAATCTAAAAAATCTTTGAAAATTTAAATGTTTTATAAATTTTACAAATTTAAAATATATTTACAATTTATTAATAGATTTTTGGTGATCGTTTCAGAACCTTTAGAGTTGTTTAGTGCGTTTATTTGCAAAATCCAGTTTTTTAATTGCAATAATAAATTTTAAGAACTCGGATTTATTTTGTTTTTTAATACCAGATAGGCGATTATACGATTTTTGAATTTAAAATTTTTTGAAAATTTTTTAAAGTGGCATTTCCACGCCGCCACATTTTTAATTTTATTGTTTGTTCATTTTAACATTTGTAGACATTTTAAAACATATAGTACAAGTTCCAAAAATCAATTTTTTTTGTGTCAAATTTTTGATACTATGAAATTTTTTATAAATATTAAAAATTATGCTAATTTTAGGTGCTATTATAACTATAAAGAGTTTCAGAATTTTATGAATTTATAATATACCAATTTAAATTAATTATTATTTCTAGGTTCTAAATAATTTAGTAGTTTTATTAATAATAAATTTTAACATTTCCCAAATATTTATAATTGTTAGAACAGGGAAAGTTTTGTGATTTTCAGATGGTATTCGGAATTTAGTAGCCAAGAATTAACAAATTTTCTTTCTCAACTGAATTATAATTGTTTTCGAAATTATATAATTCTAAATATTTCAGTTATCTGAACAGAAACTTAGGAATATTATTTAATTTTATTTTCTGCAAAGTTTAAAGAGAAAGACGAAATAGATTTTAAATTGTTTACACATTTTCAGATTAATATTTTAAGAAAACTTTTAAGATAATAAATAAATTTAAAAAATCTCAAATATCGCTTACAAAATTTATTTGGTTTTAAATTCAATGTTTAATGATTTTTATACATATATTTGAGATGATTAATTTTAAGAAATTCAGAATGGGAGTTCCAAAATTTTTAATTATTTCTAATATTTTCATATAAAATTTCAAAGTTTTTTTTATTGAATTGATCTTTAATTTAATTCAATTTAAATATTTTTTTCTAAAGAACTTTTAAAGAATTTACAAAATATTATAATTTCAATAATTTAATTCTCAAATCAAATAATTTTATCGCGCACGTTTAACAAACTTTGTTTGTTTTTAAAATTTTGATTGAGATGTTATTTACAAATTTTGAATTTACAAGTTCATAAAAAATGATATTTTTTTTATAAATATAATGTTTTACAGTTTTTAAAATGTTTGCACTATATATGTATATATTGGGAAGTTCTTAGTATTTTAAATTGTGAACTTGGAATTAATAAATTTACAAAGTTAAAAATTAGTGGAAGAAAAAGTAATTATTTAAATAAATTTAAATGAATTTTCGATATGAACGCTAAAAAAAACCGGAAAAATTAAATTTTTAAAATGTAATTATAAATAATAAATTTAACATTTACAGAATTTTTATATATTTAAGAAAATTGATTTCCAGAATTTCTGAGTAGGAGTTCCAAAATATAAAAATTAAAATATTAAAATTTTCAAATCACAAGAACTTATCTACAACAAGAAACAATCAACATTTAAGTGTTTAAATTTTTTTTTTTAAATTTCAGAATATAATAGATGTAATATATTTAAAAACGTATGGAAATGGTTAAAATGAATAACCACTGGAGTCCCTGGAATTGGCTTTTCTTAAAATTTTGTGTAATCTAAAAAAATTATAATTGAGAATTTAAATGATTTATAAATTTTACAAATTTAAAATGTATTTACAGAATTTTAATAGAATTATAGTTTGATTATCTAATAAACCCGGTTTTTAATTAATACAATTTTAAGATCTAGTATTTAATTTTTTTAAGCCAGATAGGCGATTATGCGATTTTTGAATTATAATTTTTTTGAAGTTTTAACAATTTTCGTTTTGAAGAATTGACAGATTTAATAAAAAAAGGTTTTAAATAATTTGATGATTCAGTTTTTCAGTATAACAATTTTAAATTTAATTTTTGAACATTGAAATAATTTAATTAATTGAATAAATTAATTTAATTTTTAAGTTCCAAAAATCTAATTTTTTTCATTGTTTCAGAAATTAAAAATTATACTAATTTAACGTTTTAATTAGGTTTTAATTACGTTTTTTAATATCGAGATTTCTAAATTTGAAATATTTCAAATATCTGAACCGAAATTTTGGAATGTTTTTTTTAAAGTTTTAAGAGAAAGACGAATTAGATTTTAAATTTTTTTACACATTTTCAGATTAATATTTTAAGAAAACTCTTAATATTTTATATAAATTTAACAAAACCTCAAATATCGCTTACAAAATTAAAAAATGATTAATTTTAAGAATTTCAAAATTGGAGTTCTAAACATTTTAATTATGTTTTTCGAAATGAAATTTACAGCTTTATTTACTGATCTTTAATTTAATTTAATTGTAATATTTTCTTCTAAAAAACTTACTTCTAAAGAATTTCCAAAATATGTATTCTGATTACAAAAATTTTCAAATTAAATAGTTTTGTAGCGCTTTTAACAAACTTTAAGTAGTTTTAAAATTATGAAAACCGTTTTATTTACAAATTTAAAATTTACAAGAAGGAATTCATATAACATAAGTTTTTTTTTTTTTTTAACATAAGTTAATTTTATATAAATTTAAAAATTTTCAGTTTTTAATTACAATTTTCAAATGTTCTGCAATTTCTCAATTTTAAAAAGTTCATAAATTTACAAAATTCCTAGAATTAGTTATAGAAATTCAGTTCGAGTTATTTAACATAACAATAAATTTGTCACCAAAATGCACTGTGTCGTTTATTAACGGAATCGGTTATTTAAATACATTTTCGGTAAGAACGCTAAATAAAACAGAAAAAATTAAAGGAATGCCTTGATGTAACCTTTGGTAGACAATTGTTTCCATTTTTTTTAGTGATTTAAACTGATAACCCATCAATACCGCACAATTTTTTAACAAATTTATTTTAACAAAAATATTTTAACAAATTTCGATAAATTTTGTGTACCGACACATTTTGTTATTTTCGTGGTTTTGGGCGAAACCCAGGAAATCGTTATAATGAAACAGTGGTCTGCCATAGAAAGGACGATCTCCCATTTTCTGTGAAAATGTGGCCGCCCAAATAAACCATTGTTAAAACTCATCCCCAGAACAACAAACAAAACAAAAATGTTTATAAATATTTGATATATCATGGACCTGCAAAGCTGCGTGCAATTTTCCCAATAGATTGTATTACCTAAATTTTAAATATTAATAATACATTAAACAATACACTTTCAAATTAAATTATTTTTTTTCGTTTATCCATTCCGGCCATTCAACGTACATATATGTATCTACATATAGGTATGAATTGTTTATAATAAACAGAATTCAATCAATAACCATATTAATTAAATTTTTCCATTTTGTTTATTGTTTACCGTGTGTAAGTTTTTACATCTGTATTTTATGTGCGCCATATATGTGATATGTACATATAAGTATCGTATCCAAATTGAAAACCAAAAAACAAAAAAATAAAAATCCTGATGGTTATTTAATATGTAATATCTGAAAATTGAAAATTCCCCTTGTTAGTGCGTTATATATTATATTAAAGTGACAGTCATTGATTAAATTTCTCGACATTATTTTTTATGTCATATTATATATCGTGTAAATTGATTGGTTCATTTGTAATATGTACTCTAAAATCCCATGTGAATTAAATTTATTTTATGTAATTCGTTAATTTGTTGCCTATATTTATCGAACACTGGACATCATTCATATAATATATAACTATGGCTGAAAATAATGTAATTCTACTGTAATCTATATTATGTAGGATAATACTTGTGTATAAAAATACAAATCACATATAGGTAAACAAACATAATCTATATCTATCCCAAATCAATCATCACAATTATTTAAAATATTCGTTAAAACTAAAATACTAAATACAAAAAAAATTCTAATTGAATCGAATTTCTAAATTTACATGTATGACAAACGACCATATATAAAAATACGTAATAAATTCAACATTTCTAAAATGAATAATTGAAATATTTTCACTAAACAAATATTTGAATTAAAATAAAACAACAGCAACAAAAAAAGTGTTTAATTTTATGAATCAATGAGCATGAACGACAGATAAAATTCGACGTTTTTTTTTCCACATGGACATTAATTTTGTGTGCTCTGCTCCATATACATGGAAAATTGATATTTTTCGTCGAGGACAGCGCATATCATACGTTTTTTTTCCGTTGATGGCTAAATTAGTTTTGTTACCGGAAATAATATCAAAATGTGGAATAAATGTTGAATATTAGATGGATGGCTTGTTATATTATCATTTTGTTATCGAATAAAATCGCCAACTGCCACAAAATTGTCCATATAGGCAATCGGTACGGTTTAAAACGAATAGCGAAACGGTTACAAAGCTCTTAAAATCCAACATAATTTTAAGTAAGAACCTAAGTTACAACTCACAGTTTTGATCACAATGGTATCAATGTTATGGCATGGATAATTGTAATAAGTTTCATCACTTGCTCCAGCCGAACTGTAAAAAAAAGGTGACTATAGTTGGTCATAATGGTATATACTGCATTAAAAGATAAAAATTAAATTTTAATTTTAAACTATATGTTCTATATAGGTTAGATTTTAAAATTAAATAATTTATTTATCTAATTGTTTATTCATTTTATCGTATCAAATGGAATAAACTCCGTCAAAATATTCAAAATTCTTGAGGTGCATGAAATTTTTGTTAAACGAATCTAAAATTTTTAGATTTTATTTTAATTTATTTTATGAACCATCCAAACATGAAAGACCATAATTAAATCAAGATTTAACCTAAAAAGCTTCCACAAGAATAAAATATAATATATATGTAGCTTGTTGTATTTATTGTTAAATGCATCAAGACATTTGAACCAAAATACATCAACACGTTTAATTGTAATACACTTGACCAGCTAATCATTAATATTGTTCATTACGAGGGATATTTTACAATCTGTCGGACAGTTAAATATTGCAAATTAGACGTAAGTAAACCGATTATGGCTAGTATGTTTACTTGTCGAAACCATGACTTACCTCATCAAAAAGCACGGTATAGTTAGCGAAGGCAAATAATGTCTCCAAATTTCAATTTTAGAAGTGAAATAATAGTTTATATAGTATACGGATTCTTGAGGAGCTCCGCAGCATTTAAATATTTAAATCAGGACTATACTATTACAACGCTTTGTTTGCCGAAGTAATTAGAAAGAATACATGGGAATACTTTTGAATAAAGGAATTACATAAACGTTCTTGGAGGCAAAAGGAAATATACTAAAAAAATATTTCATTGTATGCTGGTGTGAAAAATTCTATCGGCTATAAACGGGTGTCAAGTTTGTCCTAAAGTTGTCCTAATTTTATGATCTGAGAGTGTAACAGTAAAAATTATAAATCTATCGTTATTATGAATTTTACAAGATGAATAATTTAAAATATAATATTGCCAAACTTAAAAACCCGATACACAAAAAAATCTGAGTAGAAATTCAAAACCTTAAAGTTCAGTTCACAACCTTTTATATGTTAGTATACAAATTCAAAATTTAAAAAAAATCGCATTTTTGGGGAGCTAAGGACAATATCTTACTAAAAATAATTAAACCTTTCTAAAATCTAGAAGATACGTAACTTAGGACAGAGGTGTTTTTCCACGTTGTATGTTACATTTAGAATTGCATCAGATTAGAGCTTTGAAGATCTACGCAACTCGATAAACGTAATAATGATTGATAGCAAACACCCTGGTGTATTATCATTTCGGACTGCAAATGTTAATAAAAAAACACAAATATTGGTTCAATATACAAAATGTAAATATCTAAAACTCCAAAAAAAAATTAAGTTTTTGATAAACCCAAGCAACATAATGCAATTTTAAACTTTTAGCCCAGATAGGGATATTCTTGAAGAATTGAAAAAATTCACGCAGTTAAGTGGTAAAAATGAATAGAAATTTAAAACAACTTAAATTACATGAGCATCTCAGCTGAAACTGGAAAATAATTTAGTTACTATGGATGTGAAATACTAAATGCAATTAAGTTATCAAGGTCGAATTATAGTTATCATAGTTATTATATTCGATTTCTAAGGTTAAACCGATACCAAGGTCGAAATCACAGTTGACACCAACTACGAAATGAAACACCCATGTCCTAAGTTACTTATCTTCTAGATTTAAGAAAGCTTTAATATTTTCTAGTTAGATATTGTCTTCAGCTACCCAAAAATGTATATACACCCTCACCCGAAGTCACTTAACTACTAGATATAGAGGATTGTTTTTATTAATCGGAGCATTAGGGTCTTCGTTCATTTACTTTAAACAAGTGCGTGCTCGTGTTCATCACTTTAGTGAAACTTAGCATTATTTTTTTTTGGAATAGAAATATGTGCTTCGTAGTTGAATATTATTGTATTCAGATTTTTTGTCTTTGAGATTTGGTAATTTTTTTACGTTTGCTATTAAGACAAATAGCTTTTAACAATTGATCGGTTTATCGGTTAATTTTGTTTAATATTGTCACTAATACAAACAACTTTATTTGGTATTAGGACAAACTTTACACTTTACACAGACGCGTGAAATTTGTCCTAAATTTGTCCTAAGTGATGTTTTTGTAATTTAGCACAAATTTTGGACAAAGTTCACGCGAATGCTATAAGGCTATTATGAGTGCTGAATTGTATGAGCAGATACATTTCTTTTGTTTCGCGGCATGACAATTGGTCCAGTTACCCACTCTGTAGCACGGTGGGAAGGTCATGTCGTGAAAAAAAGTAGTGAGATGTATAGAAATATTTGTTTAATAAATTAAGAAAAGTTGTTTCAATTGTTTTTAATAATATTCGAAATAATATGTTCCGTCTTAATAGTGTTTTCTTCGGCGGTTCAGATGATTATTGGTTATTTTAGTTGTCTATTTTTCTAGACTATATAGTTCGCAGATTTCATAGATTCCATTCAGAAGCACACAATCACAATTTATTTGGTAATCATGCAGCAGGTTTCGATTGTGACCTAGCGTCTTTAGCCACTATGTGCGGAATCTATTATATCTTGTATTAAGTTTGATGGGAGGAATTTTACAGGAACTTCTGTCGAAATGAATTTGAGCGTCAAATGAAAATCAACCATATTTGACCATTGAATCTCCAGTTTCTATAATTGCGGCTAGTTCCAAAGCCTCTGCTAAACTATCGGCACCTTAATTATTGCGAATAACTTGTGAGGCTTTAGGGTGCCTATATAATTCCATAATCTGTTGTTATATTTGCTCGAGTGTTCGTGCAGATAAAAATGGGTAACAATAAAGCCCATAAGTAAAGCAGTTAACAAATTATATTCTTGCATTTTATCATTTTGACGCCATTATTTTTGATAATTGCAGTCTTCAGGATTCACTAATACTGCATGCGTATACATTTTCTTCATATCAGACACTACTGACACATTTTTGACACGAACATTTTTGTAAAATCGCAAACTATATATCGGTTGCACTTCCCCCGCCATCCACTCATCATTAATCGAATCGTCGTTTACGACTTCAAACAATTTATATCTAAACCATAATTATAATATCAATATAAGACGGAACGGCAACAGTTTGATCAGCTAATTCTCAGTCATTAATGTATATCCTTTAGAATATAGCATGTTCCTAAATATTGGATTCTTGTTATTCGCATAATCATCTAACTCTTTTGAACCTCTATAAATATCATCGAAATTGTCAGTGTCATTGATCTTGATGTATAGTAAAGAGTCCCTTTTAAGATTTTATTTTAAATCGTATTTTGTTGTCTGCAAAATCATAAATGGTACACGTGCTAGAAGTTTAGTTTGTGACCACCAGTATACATTTTTATATATATCCCGATCCAAACGGAACAGCTTTAGTTCGCTGCGCTTTCAACATTTTGTTTGTTTTGTTTAATTTTAATTATTATCATCAAATTGTAATATTTTAACTTTCTCAATCTGTCTCAATTTTCTGTTTATATGTACTTGATTATTTTTTTATTACAAGCCACCTTTCAGTTGTGACCGTTTACAGATGAGCGATATCGTTATAAATAACAGTGAAGCAAAATTTTAAGGTTCGTTAATTTCACTTTTGTAAGTTACACCAAAACTAAAATTAACAGAATTCACCTTCAAACGAATACGTAGTAATAAAGCTCAATATAAAGCTCGGTTCCGAACATAAAAGTTGGAAAAATAATATTGGATTAAAATTTGAAAAGATTTTATTTAATTTTCCTAGTGTGGAATTCAGCATTGATCGAAATTCTAGATCCGGATTAGTGAAATTTCAAGCCGGTATATTTTTAAAAATGTCATGAATGGTTTCAGTTCGAATTCTTTGACTAGATACGCAGGTGGTTAATTGTCAATTTTGAGTTGAAAGGAAACTTATCAAAGTGTGTTCTATATTGTAACCAGATTCCTTGCGGAATCGGTCCAATATAAAATTTATTGAGTATTGTGGTACATTTAAAATGCTCTTGAAGTGTGAGAAATAAGCTCCGAACACTTTTTAAATTTTGTGCATCGGATACATAATTTTGGGTTGTCCCATTTCATTTTACATTTCACAAAATCCGTCATTGTTTTAATCTTTAGATTCAGGTATAAGTATAACACTTTGCTTCAACCATTCATTTTGATCCATTAACCCACTATATATTTTTACAGCCACATGTGAAGAAGTAGTACTTGGTTTAGGGATTTTAGTATTTAGACAATATGGCTATCGTAATATATATTTGGACTGTTCTACAAAAACTTTAAATTAACTTAAAATTGTTTCGGATATAACGTAACCTCATCTGTTATTACTCCTCCGGAAATTAAACCTTAATTTTAGATGGTATATTACCTTTAATGATGGTATTCTTAAACTATTCCTAAACAGTAAAAAGTAATGTATAATTTTTGCTAAAACCATAACAAAGTGTAAATGTATTAGTATACACAAATATATACAAAAACCATTCAAGGAATGATTTGGTCAGGCTTTGAACCATGAGTTTTAGTACAAATACATTTCATACATTTTTTTTTAAATTTTCATTTCTTGGCTCAAAGGTCTTAAATATGGTCAATATTTAACCGTTAATTTTTAGCTCGGGGTATGGTTTTGAATGAGGCTCTGGTTTTGAAATACTCTCAGAAATTAATTGACCAGCATTCTAACTTTGATATTTTAAGCAAAGCTACACGTACCTAATGTTTGGTTATTTCGGATCTGGAATCCGATCTTAACTCAAATAAACTTCAGATTAAGCATACACTTACTATACATACCTATTATATGTTCATATTTTGGTGTTATATCTTTAATATGAAATCAATAAAATTTGAATTTTTTCTAAATACATTTTGAAATTTAATATGAAACTTGATACAGATTAGAATTTAATGTTATTTTTATTTTTTTGGCTAAAAAAAATTTTGTTGTTGTTTTGTGTGGTTCAAAAGTCGATTTAAGCTTTTCTTTTTATTTTATTTTTTATATGTTATGTATGTGTATTTGGTATAATATTATTCGTTTGAATATCAATTTCCAAACGACAAGAAAAACCAAAAAATAAAAAATTTTATGTGTGTGTGTCACAGGTGGAAATATAAATTTTACTAGAGGGGCGGGCATTTTAAAATTAAAGTAAAAATTTAACTTATAATAAATCCACATTCATTCGTGGTGTAAGTGATGAACCAAATAGATTTACTAACTTTTACGGTAAATTAACTTTTTATTTACATAAGAACTGTAGTCGAAATCGTATATTTAATATTAATTTCCAGGAGCGCACATTAAACTTTAATTGCAAATATAAACATCAAAAACTTATCCAATTAAAAAATCATGCAACCGAAAATATAATTTATATCTGAATCATCAATTCGGGGAAGAACACAACCATTTTGAGAAAATATCTTTAGTGGCTATACCCTAGTCTTATAGATTACCCTACATCCAAATATTTCAAAATCAAATAAATTGTTGAACATTTCTTCGAAGGTCTGATGGGTAAATTGATAATTTTTTTGATTTTTTGTTACTCTTTTATTTAATTCGGAGAAGATTTAACAAAAATCAGGAACACCGAAAATAAAATCTGCGATTTAACATTTCTTAAACATTTCACATACCATCCGTAAAACTAAAAAAATTAATTTATTAAATGTATTTCAGCTTTAAGTTTTTACTTTTTAATTTTTTGGAAAACACAAATCAGTTTTGTTTTGAATTTTTGTCATGATTACAATTGATTTTTATGTTCCATAATATTTAATATGTACTCGTGTACTCGTACTCGTATATGTACATATATATATATACATTATTAAAGTTTGTTTCGAAAATAGAATTTTTTATTATTAATTATTAATCGTAAAAAAATAAAATAACTATCGTTTTGATATATAAAAATATTTTTATTATTTCAATAAATCAATAAAAATGCGATTTAACATGTTGGTTGGCAAGGCCATTTATGATTAATGTTATGATGAAATTGAAAAATAGTGTGTGTTCCTTTATTACATCAATATATACATATATGTATAGTATTTTGAAATCATACATGAAATAGAATTTAATATATAGTTGGGTTGTACATATATCTATTTTGAACGTAGTTTACCAATATCGTCATTAGTTGATTTATATACTTGAATTATATAGTTTATTGAACGCAACATAATTATAGAATTATTTACTTTCGATATGTTTCATATTTAAATTAATTATATTTCATAACGTATAAATTAGTATTCCCAAAATCAATTTATTTTCAAAGTACACAGTTTTCAATTAGCTACGATCTTAGATATGAATGAATGGAAAAAATTTGGGGATACAAGTTAACCATTAAATAATTTATTCAACTAAAAAGTTAAATATTTCTTTCTTAAATTCTAAAAGAGATTCCGTTTTAGTCTCTGCATGGCTTTAGTGAATTTTTCATGAGATGGATACTCAATGCAAAGCTCCGTAGTCAGTATTTGAGGTAACTCAACTACAGTCTGTGAAGAATGATGAACACCAAGCAAGTCGGTCAATTCCAGAGAGGATATTGGGGACCAATAGTAATGGTGAATCTGTAATTTTGAAGAGGGTTAAAAAATTCTATTAATAAAATTTGCGGTTTTTAGCGCCGTACCCAGTATGAGTAGGTGGTATAATAAAATCCGACGGTAAGAAAACAAAATGGAAGTATGGGGTTTTTTATTATCTTCTGGAAGACGTCATCTGGAAGATGTCATCTTGCGGGAAAAATTATTCCAGAGAGAGGTTTTTTTCTTAACCTCTTAAGGAAATTTGCTCACCATTAGCTGGAAGAATAGGGGTTGTGAATTAAGTCTACATGAGTTTTTTTTATTATTTAGTTAAGTCCTCATGTGCTCTCGATTGAGAATTTAGCATTTGGTCGCAGTTATATGTCTTCTTATATATTGATACTTATGTTCATGGTATAATGTTTAATAATTTATAAACTAAAAAATTATTAATTATTAAATTAAAGACAGTTAAGTTTTTATGGTTGAGCAGAATTCCGAACTGCAATATTTAGATTCCCGATGAAACTAATCCTCTAAATAAAAACAAAAATACTCATTTACAATCTGAAAAAATTTCTACGAAACTGTCTTCAACTTTGAAATATAAAATAAAATTCGAAAGCCACCTGAGGCGGCGAAAAAAGAAGATAACATTTCAACAATGTAGCAAATTATATAATTGTAAAAAGATTGATCGTTCAATCTCGTGTTGTTCCTTTAATATATATGCCATGACTACGCTTTTGGATGTTGTTCTAATTATTACCTTCCTTAAAATAAACTAAAAATAAATTAAAAACTGTCACGATTGTTGCTTCTATTTTTCTACATATATGTCAATTCCACAGTTGTTCTTGAATTCTTAAAAATATTTCTATTTATTTCGAGAACGATGATAAAAAGTTTGCTCATTTACTTGGTGTTATATATACCACCAATAAAATATAGTTCACCGCTCTATAGAGTTCGCGCAAATCAGCGACTTCACGAGTTGGTCTTTGATTTCCATAAAATAAGGGACCAGGATTTTCGAACTTTTGCCAAAAGACAGCATTTGCATTCTACTCGACTTTCTGATTAACTGTTCTTAATTCTTGGGACGCATTTTGGTAAATAAAATTTCCTGTCCTTACTGATGCTTTAAATTATAACCGGCCAGTAAACTTATAATCACTATACACCATCTCACAAGGTTAGCTTTTGTCAAACCGCGACAACTTGACGATGATATACAGCTGTAAAAAGTATTTTAATTTGTGACGGATATCGGAATGATACCACGGCCCCGCAAAAATCTCCTAAATTCCACATCAATACAATTTTTCGTTGAAACTCGCCGGAGTCAATATTTTCTCTGAAATAAATTTTGTTATGAGCACATCATCATATTCGAACTGACTCGACTTCTCGTGCCACATAATTTCGAAGAAACTACCCAGATAGTAAAGTTTTAGACGACTATTCTACAGTAAGTGTTACAAGAGTTAATATGTAAATCAACCACAATAAACTCCGGTTTACACACAAACTTGGAAAATTATGTTTACAATTTGTCTCAATTGGAATTTCTAAATTTCAAATTACGATTACATTTTTTGCTTGCTTTTAAATTTCTTAAATAAATTACAAAATTCGAAAAATTAAGAATCGAAATTCTGTGAAATGTATTAGAATTTTGTCGGATACTTCAAATTTTAGAACACTTATTTGGTTTGTTTATTTAAATTCCAATTGCCAACCCAATTCCTTGCCAAGTTGGTTGGATAGATCAGAAATGTTTCAGAGCTTTCATTAATAATCATTTTCTACATTGACGTGTCGACAACCCGTAGATAACGTCAACAACGTAGACCACGTCGATAATGTAGACAATTCCTAGAGTGGTTTTATGAATTAGTTCTAAACTAAAAGGTTACCGAATTTCTTTAGGAACAATGCGTTATTGGTGATTGTTTTATAGAATGTCCGTCAATGCATTAAAATCTTTTTTCAAAAAGAACGGAATTTAAAACTAATCGTGGCTCAAATACCATGAATCGATGGTCCAGTAAGCAAAGTCAGTGAATTTGGATTTATGGATCTAAGTTCGATTCTCAATCGAGCCAAACATTTTTTGATTCAATTTCTCCTGTCAAATTGATAATGGTGAAATAAAATTACTTAAATCCAACTCAGCTTCTATGTTCAAAACTTTATTATTCTCCATGTAAAAGTGGCTAGTATAAAAAATGGGTATGGGTATAGAGCGGTAATGAAATTGTACGGTGATGGTCAATAATGCAGAGTCCATTGCCGTTTCTAAAATTTTCAAATTTTTTATTCAAATTACAGCTATTAACGCTAGAAATATCACTATTTCTATGTATGGTGGTGGCTCGGTGGTAAAAGAAGCTGTGTGAATGGAGTGTAATCATGACTTGATCAAGCCTCAACATTTATATTTTTAATTTGATTGCAAATTGGTCATTTTTAAATCAAAAAAATATTATTTTAATTTAATGAGAAATGTGTGGATGCTCCCTCGTTTAATTATTTTAACCTTAATCGAGATTCGAACAATGCACAACATCCACTATTCCAAATCCTATCACACCGCCTACTTTACCATCTCACCATTTCCATATATCGAGTTGCCGATATACTCATCCTTTATATTTGCCAATTGAAGGGAGAAATTAAATAAAAAATTATTTTTAATGCCAAACCGAAGCTTGAACTGAAATTCACAAATCCAAATGCAACGACTCTGCTTACTCGACCACCGGGATATTAAATATTGCTGCTGAACCACGATAGAAATCATTACTATATATGGTTATAACTTTCATTAAAAATAATCCGGGGATATTTAACTATGACCGTGCCATAAAATTTAACATAAACCACTCCATTGTAAAACGAATTCGAGTTCTGGAAGGCTATGAGTGCTACCGAGTTATTAAAAAGTCAAATCGTTCTGATAACCAATCCTTCTTCGATAAAATATGTGCCAGACTGACGACAAAATTTCCACAAAATTTGGTGGATTTGTTTTGATGGATGACGAAACGTACATGAAAATATTTTTGAAACACTTCAAGTTAGATACATTTGCAAAAAATTGTATGATTTGGCCAGCAATTTGCAGTAGTGGAGCCAATTTTTTGTCACATTTTCATATAACGACGTATTTTGCCGCTAATTCTTCAGCACATTTCAGCAGTGAAGTTTTGGCCATATAGCTCGTTTACACAACTCTAAATCCAACAGAAGCAATAAATTTGCACGAAATTAATCAAATCAATGTTATCTCAAAGAGTCCACAAGTGCAAAAATGACACCGGCAGTTATGCCAGAAATATGGAGCATCAAACAACATGTGCGTGATTTTATCCGTAATAACGAAATCTATAGAGATGATTTATGCAAAAATTAAAAAAATTCAAATTATTCGTATTGACTTTATTATCATTATCGAAAGAACATGTCTTTCTTTCAAATGAAGGCCGCAACTGCGATGGTCCTTTTTCAAGTCCAATTTTTGATGACGCGTTCTTGAATATCGACCGAATAACACGAGTAATGTTGACTCCCAATGCCTCAAATCTAGCTGGTTTATTCACATAGACTTTGGACTTTGCGTAGCCCCAAAGAAAAGAGTCTAGAGGTATTACACGATCTAAATAGCCAATTCAACGATCCGAACCATTTCAATAAGTACATTGCTTCGCGCGCTATATGCCAAATAGCGCCGACTTCTTGGAACCAAATGTCGTCGAGGTCGCGCTTTAATTTCTGGAAGCAAATATTCCGTTATTATGGCGCAATAACGAGCACTATTCACAGGTACAGAACGAATGATTTCAAAGGCTCATAAACCTCACCAAACCGTCTATTTAGTCGCGTATCATCCAATACTGTAAACTGGGATTCAAACTTTTCAATGGTATTCCAAATATGTGGTCTCGACATGTCGATTATGTCAACCGTAACTTTGTCTAAGCGCACGAGATACATCATTCACAGAACGCTGATTTTCGTAAAAAAGCTGAACAGTTTGTAGACGCTATGACAGGCTCATTCTTTCCATGATGAAATGGCAAACAATACTGAATAAATAAAAACACGCTGACAGTTTGAAACTATTCATGCGTCATTTGTCAAAAAGAAGCAAATAAAAAAATCACTTCTAGATGAACGCTTTTACAAAATACTCCCGCAAACTAGCACATTCGATTTCAAATCGCTAAAATATCGTAGGTTGTTGACATTATTTTAACTATCGATGTTGACAAAAAACACTGCCATGTAATCTACGTTATATTTTACGTGTCGACAACCGCGTAGGTTACATGGCGTAATCTACCTCGCCCATCCCTGTTAATAATAGCTTATTCAACATTACACTTATCATTGATTTCATGCTATCGGCAGTCTTTATAATTATTATGGATACTGGCTAAGCGGTGGATTTATTTTTTCAAAAAATTCTTAAATTTTTTTTTTTCGAAAGGGCTAATAAAATAATAGAACTGTTGTTTTTAAATATAATTGTAAGCTTTTAACAGAACTTTCTAGCTAGCAGATTCTATATCATTAATCAAAACATAATTGCAATATGAAATATCAGAGATGAATTGAGAATTACAGCCACGGCACTAAATTTACATAACGTATAAAGCTTCGCCAATTTAAAAAAAATTTCCGAATTTCGATAAAAATTAAATAAAATCCAGAATTTTCCAAATTCGTTTTATTATTTTATCAATCAATCCAACTTGTGTGCCGCCAAATTTCTTGATTAATTTTTAAAATTCGAAAATTTCTGAAACATCTCATGAACATTTCCAATTTATTGTTGACATTTTTTGAATATTAGAGAATTTAGAAAAAAAGCTACCTATAGGTGGTTTGGAGTATTTCAGAAATTTTTATAAAAATTAAATTAAAAATTTAAATGCTTAACACATAGTGGTTGACGTTTGGATCGGTGGGTACAATGATCGAACCCCAATAGAGGCAGGCTGCAAAAGCGATTCTGTATCATTGTGCATGTCAGAAGCATGGAGCTTTGCAAAGTATAAATTAATTAGGCCTGTAGCTGTGGGTCCTCGATTTGGCTGGTAATAGCGCGTAAGTTAACCGCACAAATAACCTAACTGCAAATCCTGTGAAACTACACTACTGTGTAATAATGAGTTTCTTGTGGGTACTTTCCTCGATATTGCAGAAGCTTTCGATAGTACACCGTTCAATACGATTACTAGTAATTGTACCAAATTTGGTATATTTGCTATATATTGGTACATTGTCAAATGGATTGATTTTATGCTTAAATCTCGCATCGTTATCTTTGTGCTAGATGAAAGCTCGGATCCAGTCAAAGTTGTCATGGGTTGTCCACAAGGAGGGAGGATTTCGCCTCTGTTGTGGCTTTTGGTCATTGACGAGCTCTTTGTAAAACTTCGGGAATTCGGTCTCATCGCTCAAAGTTTCGCTGATGACCTTGTTCTGACAGTTTCTGGTAAGCTTTTAAATGTCTTATCTGATTTAACGCAACACGTTCTTTTTATTGTAGAAAAGTGGTGGATGGATAAGGGTGGACATGTGAACCCCTCTTAAACTGACTTAGTTTAGTTGTATTCACTAGACGTATAAAAAGTGATGTATTTTCTGTGCCATCTCTTTTTGGGTGTAAGATTAATAGCTCAGCCTACGTCAAACACCTTGGTATTATTTTAGATCAAGTATCATCTGAATTACAAACTATAAAAATCCAGAGCGATTTTTTGGCAATGCAGAAGAATTTTTGGTAACTCTTGGAGCTTGTAACCGAAAATGTTTTTTTTTATATAAAACTCACTGGTTATACCAATGCTAATGCATCTGTGGTTTGGTGGCCAGTAGTCAACTTTAAATCAGCACTTGCCAAACTCAACAGTTTGCAAAATATCGTATGTTAGGCTGTTACTGGAGCCATGTCTTCGGCTCCGCTTCTAGCTATGGAGTCTATTTTATCTCTGCCCCAGCTATACAGTCATTTATTATTAGCACAGCTTGCTCAGCGGCGTTTTGCTCGAAACGTATTGGGGCGTGGAATGCATTCGGTACTACATAGGGTCATAGGTTAATTTTCAGTGTTTTTAAACCAGCCATGCCGAGAATTGACATGTTTAATGACAGGCAGTTGTATGAATTTAACTTTTATATATCTTTCGAGGTGATTTACCCATCGAGATATATGTGGTTCTCATCAAACTTTCTCAAGATGGCTCGCTTTCATGAACAGGGTGCTGGCTTCGATATCTGCTGCCCATCGCTGGGTCTGAGAACTTATGGCAGTTTGGGTACTAACTGTACTATTTCTCAAGCGTGCCATTACAACTATTAATTTCGCTGTTACTGGTGAAGATAATATTATTTTCTGTACTGAACTCCTTAAATAATCCTTTGACCAACTCAAAACTGGTGAAGGATTGTAAGAATTTTTTTAATGTTCTCTATCCGTAATAACAAAGTTACGGTCTTATGGGTACCAGAGCATTGTGACATTGAAGGTATTGAAATCGCAGACAATTTGGCAAAAATTGGCTCATGTTCCTGTTTCGTTGGACCCGAACCTCCTGCTCCGTTGCATCTTTACATTGGTAAAAAAATACTCAATCATGCTGCTCTACTTCACTTAAAGCAAGCGTGGTCGTCCACCCCCACTTGCCGTAAGGCGAAATACTTTATTAGTGAGCCTAACTCGAAGCTGACTAATTACGCTCTTCCAATAAAAAGGATAACTTAAGAATACATGGCCGTTTCAAGGGTTATCTCCATCGCATAGAACTAGCCAGCAATGCCGTAGGCGATGAATACTTTGAAGATGATGATGATATAATATACACTTCATCGGCAGCTGCCCTGCTTTCGACTATATTAGATCTCATGTGTTTAATTCCAAGTCAATTCCTGTGCATCTACTACTCTCTGCCTTAGTTCTAACTTCTCCCTTCTCCAATTTGCTAAGAACGCTTTGCGTGATTTGATAGAATCCAAGATTTGCACCATGGGCCCTTTGCGGCATTGAGGAATTTTAATGGGTTCCAGCGAAATTAAAAAAAAAAAAAAAAAGACTTAGTACTCTCACTTAGTACTCTCTCACAGTTAAACAAAATTGAAGTAAGAAGATGCGATATGTTGGATGAACAACTACTAAAATGATTTTTTGTAGAAATTTGATAGGGTACATTATTCAACCAAATTATAAGCTGGTAACAAGTTTCGTATATTTTCCCCTCGTATTTGGTAAAAGCTTTTAACGTAATATTCCTTTAAAATAAATATTGCGCGAGCTTTTTGAACCAATTTTGCGTACTGAATTTATTTTCAATATAGTTTCTTTTAAAAACAACGTTAAAAGCTCACTAACGTTAAAATCAGAGAATCCAAATCAAATTTTTTTGTTTCAATACGAAGGAGTATTAATACTTTGGCATCAATGCTGCTTGTTTAGTCAGTGGATTTACAACGTTCCTATTTAATTTTTTTTTAGTATACAGGATTAAGTTAACACAATAAATCTGACCACAAGAAACATTAACAATCATTAAAATTTATATGTTCAACAAAAACGCTTCAAGTATTTTAAAGCTTAAATTTAGAAGAAAAAAAAAATGTTGTACCACATACATTTTCAACATATTGTGTATTAAAGATTTATGTTTTATGTTTAGACAAAACCAAACGAAAATACTTGGTATAGGTTACAGAAATTTAAAAAAAAATTTATTTTTTGATAAGAGTATTAATTTAAATTTATACTTTTTGGAAAAATCTCCGCAAGGTGATCTCGTTCTTGTGTTATGCGAACAAGAAAATCATTTAACTTTTCTGGTTTGTGTTGTTTGTTATCGACATAAATCTATTTTGTCATCAAGGGATTACATACATATGTATCATAATATCGTCAAGTCAATTCGTTCCAGTTATAAATGTGTACGTGGATAGGGCGGGATAGGTCATGGTAATTAACTATATATACGTATACGAATATGTTGGTATATGTACATTTTAAATTTCAATGTAATTAATTTATGTATAATGCGTCTTCAGGCTATATTCCAAAAAGTTTACATTAAGCGTAGAAAAACATAAACGAAAAGTTATATACTTGTTTGGAATGTATTGAAGCTTGAGGTAAAGAAAATTTTTGTGGGAAAACTTTTTGATAAGAGTTCTCCAATTTAAAAAAAATTTGTACATCTATACATACAATTTTATAAATATAGACAATCTCAAGTGTGGGGATTTTGTTTTTGTTGTTCAGTGAGTGAGAGAGTTTTAACCATGATTTCGTATATGTGGCACGTATTCTCTGCATATATGTACATATAAAAGACATATTATGTTGTATTTATGATTATCACCCGTTGTGCTTTGCCATTGCCATAAAAACCAATATTGATTTTTTATACTTTTCCCCAACTTTTGTTACGCTTTGTGGCATTTTATAAACTTTTCATTATGTTTTGTGTTTTTCGCTTGTTATATACATTTTTTGGTAACCACAAAACTGAAATATTATATCCACCTTGTATTATTTATAAAAAAATTTTAATAACATGAAATATTTCATGGAGTCGTTCTTTTTTTTTTGGAAAAGTTTTTTTTTTTTTGTTAAATAAAGTATTTCATTATTAAAATCAAAAAAGATTAGGTCAACCATAAAATAAACAAAAACACAAACATTTTTCTTATCTCCGTACAGTATATATAGCTATGTATTATATATGTATGTATGGATGTATATACAGAAGAAATTGTCAGTAAGAAAAATTTAACGGAGAAATGGATGCTGGCAAAATAATTTATCCCAAGAAGACAAAATTGAAAATATTTTCATATTTTTTTAATAAGATTAAAGTTTTGGACTTTTTTTTGTGTGTTATATATGTATGTATGTATGTATGTGTTAAAATAAAGTTTCATAATAACATAATTATAATTATAAAAAAAATTATTTTAATATTTATATAAAAAATAAATCCCTCAAGCTTTTCTATGGTCATGAATTTTTGTTGGCGTTTTTTTTTTTGTTTGCTAAAATTGAGATTGTTGAGAGCACACAGAAATAGCTTTAAAAAAAAATTATAGTGTACTGTAGTTGATAAGGGGTGATGTTGTTGATTTTACCTTTTATAAGACCTTTAAAAACGTGTTTGCTTTAAGTTTCGAGGGATATAAAAGTAATTGGCAAGGTGGTGAAAAACTATGTATACATATACCCTGAAGAAAGTGTCTGCAAATGTAGGAAAGAGATACTCTAAATGTGAAAGTATGATTTATATGCGGTTTAATTTATTCGGCAGCGAAATGATTTTAACATTTTATAAACGTTAATTTTACTATAATTTAAGACTACCGCTGTTTAGTTCCTATGTTTAAATCATTACTTTTAGCTAACATACCATTTTTATTTGATTTTTCAGTTGTTTAAATAGCTAAGTTAATAAAATAGGTGTTCATTGGATCAATTAAACTCGTGTAAAGGACCCTGATTCTATCAATTTAAAGAATTTTTATAAGCTGATAACTGATAAGTTTTGATAACTGACTATTTACACAAAGATGGTACAAATTTATTACAGAAGTTATTAATTAATACTTAATAAAATATTGGTAAAGAAACAAATGATCAGATATATTGTCTGCATACATAATATTATGGTTGTTGAGTTAGGGTAGCACTCTCAAATTAAAACAATTATTTAAACACTTAATTATAGAATATGGTATAATTTATTTTAATTATAAGTTATTTATTTTATTTATATTTATTTGTGTGGTCTAATTGAATGCCACCACATAACTAAAGTATCATTCCAATATTACATTAATTGTTACAATAATTATATAATATAAAATACAATAAGGTTCAATGTTGGTGCATTGCAATCATGACACATATCGGTGTGTGTATATACAACATGGTGAGATCCCACTGAAGAAAGATCTTGGGGAATTTAATTTAGATTTCAGAACATTTTTTTATGAACTATAAGTTTCATCGAAGATTGTGTGATCCGCAAAATTTGAGAAATCATTTTCTAAGTTTCTGACTCACGTAAATAGGGTTTACTGTAGTCTGAAAAATATACAATTTGCGGCCAAAGCAAAATATACAATCGTAGGATATATACATAGTCCTTGCAACCAATAAAAGTCTATTCTTTAAACTTTCAACTTGAGACTTCCAGTTTATTCATTTAATAGGAAAACAACCAGTTAAAGGGCAGGCATATTTTTATTACAGCCAAATTCATGGTCTAGTAAATATAAGAATGTGATGAATTGTACGATGTTTGAAATACAAGAATTTAATTTTATCACTTAACACAAAGTTATGAGCTTTTAATAAGATTGATAATAATCCTCATTCTAAATCTTGCTCAATACAATTACTATTATATGAGATAACAGGTCCGGAATATGTACAAGACACGTCGTCAGTAGATCCAGTAAGAGACCCTGAAATTCTGTTTAAATATTTAATTTCGGTAGGGGTCCAATTCATTACTCAATTGTCCGTTAACTCTAAACACAGTTCGGCCAATTAACTACGAACTAAACCACTTCTGAATCGACTCTCGGAAACCACATCAGATAGAATGATCATCTCTATATCAAAAGACATTGTCATGTCAATGAATAAGGCTGAAGCGCAGTTTGCACATTCATTACCTTTCATTACCGGGCTATAATTTATTGTTAATACAACTACAGCTTTTTTCAACGATTCTGGAAAAGTTTCTGTTACCACACTTAAATTAAAGTTAAAGAATACAACAATTGCTTTGTAACACTATTAGTTATTCCATCTACTCCAGGAGAAGATTACTGCTTTTTAAAGAATTTATCACGTAATATAATTCGCTGTGATGTTGGTGTCCTTAATTAGTCGTTCTTTATCATTAATTGCTAAATCAACACTAGAGTGGTAGTAGTACCAATACACGTAAAGAACACATTGAAATCTGTGGCAACTGTAGCTGGATCAGTTGTGCTTCATCCAGGTATTTCTAGTTAAATTTTTGATTAACTAATTCACACACCATCAAGCTGTAATTTCTTAATCTAACATTGTTTGGATGCTTTTTTACCTTAAAATTTTACCCCAGATATCCTTAGCATGGATCAATAAGTTTATACAGCAGACTGTGGTGGGCAACGTCGCTTCTCCCCCTCCAGCGGTCCGAATTTTCTTGTGAAAATGCTAAGAAGCAGACACCATAATACACGATCCGAAAGATATTTTAATTTCGGCAAAAAGTAGGGGGACTATGAGGTTTACGATTTTAAAACTACCACCAAAAATTATGAAGCCCATCCCCTACTTTTTCCAAAATTAAAATATTTTTCGGATAGTTTAGACCTTTAGACATCTTGGTATATACCAAGCTTCAATATGGTGTCCGCTTCTTAGGATTTACCCAAGAAAATTAGGAAAAATCCTCGACATACATAAGGTCATACCAAACTTGGTTGTCCTAAACCCTGTAATCCCCTACTTTTTTAAAAATTGAATAATTTTTCGGATAGATTAGAACTTGAGACATTTTGGTATATGTGTCATTATGGTCTCCGCTTGCTAGAATTTGCCCAAGAAAATTAGAAAAAATCATATAATGGTTGTAAGGGCGTTTTTTTTAGATTCGTCCTTTAGATCGGCTTAGTTGAATAACAATAGATCGTTTTCGGACCACGTTTATACTCTTTATGATAATGTGCATTCCGTGAGACGCCGAAGTGCGCACTGAAGAAGCTGTAGCCGCTGTACAGGAAATCTTCTTCAATAGATCCAAATCAATCAGTTCGTCGCCGTTCTCAGCAACTAGGGTTGTGTCCTTCCTTTTTATGGAAGATTTTACAAGAGAATCTTGGCTTAAAAGCTTTCAAGATTCAACTTGTGCAGGAATTAAAGCCAAACGACCATCGTATGCGCCGCCAATTCGACGAATGGGCTGAAGCACAAATTGATATATTGATGTGGAATTTCCATTCATAATTTTGTTCTCCGATAAAGCCCATTTTTGGTTGAATGGGCACGTAAATAAGCAGAATTGTCGCATTTGGAGCGAGGATAATCCACAATCTTTTGTCGAAACACCATTACATCCACAGAAAGTTACTGTTTGGTGTGCTTGGACTGGCGGAGTCATGGTCAGAATGTTACTGTCAATGATAAAGCGGTATAGGGACATGATTAGACATTTTTTCGTACCTCGATTAACTGGCATTAATCTTGTTGACATGTGGTTCCAACAGGATGGAACCACATGCCACACAGCACGCGCTACAATTGATTTACTCAAAGAAACTTTTGATGAAAGAATAATTTCGCGTAATGGTCTAATTAATTGGCCACCAACATCGTGTGATTTAACCCTATTGGAATATTTTATTTGGGGTTATGTAATGTCACTTGTCTACGTCGATAAACCAGAGACAATTGAACACTTGGAAATCAACATTCGAAGGAAGGAAAGGACCGGTCCTTCTATTTAAGCTTAAAGTAAATGGAGTAAAAGATTTTCAAATAGTAAAAGAATAGGACTTAGCTTAATTAGATGCGTTTTGTATAAAAGGAAATAAAGGGACTTGTAAATAAAGGGGCTTGTTGTAGCAGTCTCAGATATTTCAAAATATTAATTTTACAGAATAACTATAACGCTGTTTGGATTGCGAGGTCCTGATTTTAAATCCCAACAGAGGCAGGATACAAAAAGGATTTTTATCTCCCGGCATAGTTCGTGTTAGTAATGGCTAGCATGTAGCTATGCAGAGTGCAGATGGCCAATTAATATAAGAAAGGCCTGCGTAGCCATCCACAACATACGGCTTCTGTTCATCTTTCAATGAACAATGTACGGGCTGAACGTTTTGGCACAAAAGGACGACATTTGCCATTAGATGTTTCGCACTCATTCCTCATCTGAATCAGATGATTGGGTGTGTTCGAGTTTAAATTTTGAACTTAATTTCCGTCATTTGTGTCTGGCAATATGGATTGAAGCTCTTCATCGTTCTTTTGAAGGTTGACAAGCACTTTAAGATCTAGCGATTTATTTCTCACACTAACTTTGTCAGGGCAACCGAATCGGGATAAGCAATCCACAACAACGTTATCTTTTCCACTAACGTGCCGTATATATCGCCAGTAAATTGTGAGATGTAATCCAATTGTCGCTTTGTTTTTGTTTGTATTATTGCTGTCGTAAGTGGCTTATCATCGGTGTATATGGAAAATTTTCTTCCCTCAACGAAATACCTTAAATGATTGAGGGAGAGATAAATACCGAACAGTTCTCGGTTGAATGCTGAATATTTCGATTCAGATGCGGATAATTTTTTGGAAGAAATTGCTAAAGTCTTCCATTTACCGTCATTGAATTGCTCCGGTACCGCTCCAATAGCCCAACTGGATGCATCGGTGGTGATGTTACAAACTGCGTCAGATTTTGGATTTGCTAGTAGAGTGTGTGAAGCTGAAGCCTCCTTGCATTTCCGGAACCAATTATCACATTCTTCTGGCCAAGTGAGTTGAGTTTTTTTTTACTTTATTCATTACAGCCAAGTGGAAATGCAAAGGTGCTAGCAGATGAGCAATATTGAGTATGAATCTACTATAATAGTTTATCATTCCAATAAATTGCTGTCTCTGCTTCACGGATGATGGAGATCGAGTTGCGAGCAAAATAACGTCTATGTAAATGTAAATGAATTCTAATCCACGAACCACATTGTTCAGAAATCTTTGAAAGGTTTGGTTAGCGTTTCGTAATCCGAAAGGTATCCTGGTAAATTAAAACAATCTGAAAGATGTTATGATGTCTGTCTTGGGAACGTCCTCCGGAGCCACTGGAATCTGATGGTAACCTCTAACTAAGACAATCTTCGAGAATACCGGGCAACCATTCACACATAAAGATAAATTTTGAAGATGGGCAATTGGGTATCTGACTAGTATTGTTATTGCATTTAAGCGGCGGTAGTTGCCACAAGAACACCAATCACTGCTGTCTTTTTTTGCAACTAAATGGAGTTGTGAAGATGCGCAGGACGAAGATGGTCGACAAATTCAAAGTTTTACCATGTGCTCAAATTCTAATTTTGCAGCGTTGTGTATACTAGGATTTAACTTTTGAAGAGTTCAAAATGATAGAGATCCATTGGTTATGATATGGTGTCCCACACAATGTTTCACAGAAAGATTGTAATTTGGGCTTTCAACCAAAGACGAAAACTCGGGCAAAATTGAGCTGTAATCACTTTATATAATGAGTAATAAATTGGTATATAGGTATGTCACTGTAACGGCAAAAGGCATGAACACTAAGATTAGTTTCTATGTCCAATAAACGCTTAGCTTTAAGATCCACCAATAATCCGAACCTACTGAAAAATCAGCACCCGTTATCGGTTTATTAACACATGCTAGTAAAAATGTTTGTACAGAACTATACACTTTAAGCCCAAATCAATATGTAGATGTATTGTGCCATACGTGCTGATGGTAGAACCATTGGCAGCAGACAAATAATAATCAGGATGTTTGTTTTTTATTTTAAATAAAAAACTTTTATTTTTGATTTTATAGTTTAATTCTTCCTTATTGTGACAATTTTGATTTTTGATTTTTTTCGGTAAATCAAAAATAAAAATTGTCACAATAAGGAAGAATTAAACTATAAAATCAAAAATAAAAGTTTTTTATTTAAAATAAGTTATATAGTGACAAAAGATTACACAAAAACATTAAAATGAACAACATTCATTTAAATTCAATGTTTGTTTTACTACCAAACATATAGGATTTGGAACAACTGACAGATCAGCCCCTGTATCTACTAAAAATGTTAATTTATATTTAAAATCCCTAACAAATAAACGGTGTGTTTTGTTAGTTAACATAAAAAACAAAAAAATAAAAAAAATTCCGCTGGACGCCGTATTACCTGCTGAACTTATTCATTTTTTGGCTGAGTGTTATTTGTATTGAAATTGCAAGGCTTATCGCATCTGCTTGCGTTAATTCAAAAATTATCATGGACCAACACAATGGATATTTGGTCTTATTACACTATTTCTATACTTCTCGACCGAAAATCACTAACCGATCGGGTGCGACTTCTTTGGTTATTCGGACAACTAGTTTGATTGAGTAAACTATGCGCGACAGTTTTAAGATCAAATGTTTCGTTTGCTCGTATTTGTTGTTTTGAACTGGTGCTGTATTTACGGTGGAAGGAGTGTGTATTATGGATATTGAAAATCCAAGAGAAGCTTGGAATATTTTATCGGCTATGTCAATGAGTTATGAAATACTTTTGCCATCTTTAATTATAGAAATAAATACAACATTAATAACTGGGGACAATCTAGGAAGCCAGAGTTTTCTAACTAAATTTTTACCAAGAGTATCCTAAGTGTCAGCTAATTGACTGAAATGCCTATATATAGTTCCGACGGATTTTCGTCTCCCAACTCCGTATTTGATAACAACTCTTCGATGCGTCGCTCTTCACTTAGCGAATGTCGTTCAATGAGCTTTTCTTTAATACCTTTATAAATAATGTTAATAAATAGTTCTAGTCGTTTTCACTATTAATCCATGTGGAATTTCACCTTGACAAATTGGTTCTGCTTGTAGTTTTCCGTTACACCTTTCCCAAATTGCGAAATAATAATATTTTAATTTGTCGTTTTGTTGAAAAAATTCATTTGCAATTTGAAACGGAGGTTTGATGGCACTATACGATGATCGATTAATAATGAAATTGGAGTCGAAAATTAGTTGAATTAGAACAGACGATAGCTATAGCGGTTGAAATAACGCTTGTATACAAACAGTAAAAGTAAACAGCAAAATTAGCAGCAAAACGTTGATATAATCCAACAGCAAATTCCTTTTACCGGTAGTTTTCAGTTGTATATGTACGTAGGGGGAGGCAGTAAATTTTTATTGATATATCGCCAAACAATGTTCTTATGATGTTGAATACTATTAAGCCAACTCCTTTTGAAAAATAATCACGTCGGGGTCACCATTTATGTTGGTATTAATATTAGGTTCCAAATTATCAATTCACATATACCGACGATAGTAAAATCCAGTTGGAACAAACAATGTTGAGAAAATTGCTGATGCACAGCGACCGCAATACATCCGATTCTTATAATATTGTATATCTAATTTTTAAGTATATGTAAATAATTTTGCCATCCCTTAAGCTAATCTTTTCGATGTCCATATTTGCCAACAAATTTTTAAATCTGCTAACCAGATACTAATCGGCGATTTCAAAATTATTGTGTTCCGAAACAATAAATGTTACCGGATTTTTCACCTTTCATCGAACGTGTTAAAAAAAAAGGAAATCATTTTTCCTTCCATTAAATAATTAGTTTTACAAGTATTTTTTTATAAAATTCATTTCGATGAGATTCATAATTACACCTATACCGTTTTATGGAACTTATTAGCTCTATTATTTACAATAATAATTATGGATTATACATACTTATATTAGACGTCCCACAAACAAATATGAAATAAAAATGATTCATTTATTTTATTTATTACTTTTATAATTTTTATGTATACAGTAATAGTTCTAGTACATTATGTTGGCAGTACAAATTGATTTACAAATCAATCTCGTATATATAGGCATATGTAAGTAGATTTATTTACTTAGTTTTAATGGTTTTGTGCTCCGAATTTAATTAAGCCTGACAACAATCAAAACTATATATTTTCAACTACTCATTGTTTTTAATTTAACAAACAACAATTTATTGTGATATAATTATAGTTTTTTAGGTTATTGCTTTAATATTTAATATTTCGATTTCATATACATAGATTTATACATATATATGGCTACAGTTGTTTCAAAATTGAGTATATACCTATATGTGCAATAAATAAAATATTCATAAATTTTTATTGATTAAATTCCATTTTGTTTCGTGTGCTTTTGTGTGTGTGTGTGTGCCCGGCTACATACCAACTATATTATAATTTAATAATTAATTAATTAAAATTGAACAACAGTGAGGCAACCCACTGTGTTTTGTAATCATTATATAAGCGGGTGTAAGCCTTGGGCAGTATATGTACGGCCATATTATTTGTAACAGAAAAATAACTAAAAACACAATTGATTTAATAACCTTCAACTAAAATTATTAATTAAATTTAAGACATGCTTTTTAAAAATTAAGCATGTCAACGGTACCAAAAACCAAAAAAATATTTCTAATTAAAAATTTAAAAGCTTTCTTTCCTGTTTTGTTACCTTCCATTATTTTTGATTAAAATAAAACTTAAAAGAAAAAAAAATTTGTATCCGTATTTATCGATTGAAATTAAGCACAATCCCAATTTCATTATAGTGTGTAAAAACAAAAAAGTTGTGCTTTTCTTATACGTATGTACATAAAATACAAAGCTGTATTTTAATTAATTAAGATTTTTCAAGATTGTGTATGGTATATATATGTTTGTATATATGAGGTGAGATAAGGTGGCTCGATAAGATAATTTATATTTTATTTTGGCACAAAAATTCGATTTCATCATTTTTAAAACACAGAAGATAACAAAATAAAATTCTTTCCCTGATGATGTGGAGTATTTTCATTTTATGTATTTTATTTATAAAAATATATAAACTTAGTTTTTCGATTTAGGTTAAGCTTTCTTCGTTTTCTTTTATTTTTATTCGCAACTAAAATAAAAATTAAAAGCTCAGGTATATATACATAGAATTGAAAAGTTTCTGGTGTTTTTTATTTTGTGTTAATACTTTTTTTGTGAGCACTTATAGTTACAGACTTACAGTACAACTGTACATATATGGAATAAAAACCGCATACATACAAATCGATAATTTTTTATTTTTAAATTTACTAAAACTAAAACATGGATGTTATTTTGGTATAACACAACAACAAAAAACTTGTACATATTATGGTGTGGTATTATTATTACACGCTAAAATAAAAGTTGGCAATTTCACAGATGACATTGTATCATTGTGTTATCTGAAATGTTTTAGTTTTTAAAAACTGTGTGTAATTGAGTATTGCATTAGGTTTAATGTCATCATCTATATGATTCCACATATGATGAAACTCTGGAGGAATGAGTTTTGAATATGTTTATAAAAAACTGTGTATACTTCGCGTTTTGTGGCTTTTAGGGAGTGCCGCAACTAAATTAATAATTAATTTCAATAGCAAATACTATCGCCATTGAATTACCTTAAGGTCGGCCACTCGAGTTACCAAATTAATAAATTTGAAAATTTTTGAAATTGCAAAACCCGAAATTGTTGTTTATGCGCCGTAACATCCAAAAACAAATCTTTGGTATAAATATTTAAAACATGTACGTTCAGTTAGTCTAACTATAGTCACAATTAAAAATTTCCCATTTCACAAAAAAAATACCATTACATATTTGGAATACAATATCCTAGTTTAAAGTCATGGTTTAGAACAATTTAAATGTTTAAGAATTTTTTTACAATTTAATACTCGCCTCTGTCATGTTCCACACCGTAATTCTCACACGAGGTTTCAATTATTATTCCTTGACATTTAAATTTGTCTAACTGTATTGCATGTCACATAACGCTTTATATAGGATTGTCTGCTTTAATTTCATAAATACTAACACTAATTACGTTGATTTTGGAGACAAAATAAACATTTGATGCCTTACCCCTTAAAAAGTAGCTTAGTATTATTCGCCAGAACTGTACGATTTTCAACATCACAGTTGGAGCTTGAATTCCAGATATTCTGATATCCGACTATCAGGATTACCCGTCTATTTTAAAGCAATCTGTTATCCGGAATAAACTAGAATTTCACTGGTTTCCAGTTTTTTTTAGTTATATGCTGTTTGTTATGTGCTTTTTTAACAAAAAAAAAAATCTCTGGATTTTGTTAGAAACTGCCAGTATTCCCCAATATAGTGAATATTTTGAATATTTCTCAAAATCAGTTATTATTACATTAGCAATACAAATAATGAAGAGAACATATGCGAATGGAAATACTAATGTGTCGTCAGAAGTCGTTGCTGATGAAAATTAATTTTAAATTAGTACGAACACAACTGAAGATAACTTAAATTTACTATAAAAACAACTAAGCCATGCCATATGGTCAATTACTTACGTAAACCCTACATCCTCTGGTTCAGGACTACAAGGTGGACTCAAAAGGATTTTCAATTACTGGCAAGTACAAAAAAGTGATCAAATAACTTTAGTCCTTTTGACAATTAAACCTACATCAACTGCTACAGAAAGAGTTTTTTCAACAGTAGGAAAAATTTAAACTAAATTAAGAACTAAATTTAATTTTGAAACATATGACGCTTTAATTTTCTTAAAGAACGCTTTATAAAAATGAAATAGTTTACAAAACTACCTAATTATATTGAATTGGACGTTTATATTTATTTAAGTTTGCAATTAAATATTTATTATATAAATGAAATTGTATAACAAATATTTTAAATAAACCTGAATTACTTTATTTAGTTTATCACTGTCACAAAAATTTTAATGTTATTTTCATCAAAAGGATTTAAGTAGAAATTATCCGAATAATCCGGATAATTACTTGTGAAAGTATTCGTTATTCGATGCCGGGATATTTAATATTTAATTCGACATCGGATATTTGGTAGAGTTCACAGTTTTTTCAATCTTTCGACATCGCATCCCCGATTAAGAATTTCGGACATGATTTAAAAATACGTAAAACATGTTGAGCTAACATATAAACATAGTCACATAGATGAACAGTTGACCAAAAGTAGTTTAGTATTCGCCAGAAGTTCCTAATTTCTGTACGATTTTGAACATTACATTGTTTTGAATATTTCAACACCGTATCCTTATTAGAATTTTGGACACAATTTTAAAAGATGTAAATCATCTTCACCTAACAAGAAATTACACGCTTTAGTGTGAACAGTTACTATGTTCAGTTGGTATCATTATAGTATAAACTTCGCATGCCTATATAGGCGATTGAAGTTTTTTCTAACTGTTTTTTCGGCTGGTTTTGCGCAGCTATCTATATTTAGGCTCAATGTTGTTCACGCATATATCTAATAAAAGGTTGCGTTATTTGTAATGGTCTTCTATGTTGCTTAATAATTTCAAACATTGTTCTGCTGCGGGTTGTCTGTTATTTTAGTTGTGTATTGAATCAGACAATTTTTATATGGTGATCTTTTCTTCCTCTCTGGCGCCAGCTCAACTTTGACTCCTATATTCAGGAACAACAATCAATGTCATAAGTTCAAGAATACAGTCGCAATTTATAATAAATCATCATTACATTACTTACCTTTTCTACAATATTCCTTTGGATAACAAATTACAACCTACATGGTAAATAAAAATTTACTGAATGTAACAATCTTTTTGAATCTAGTAAAAAATGTTTTACTATACTTCTGGTAGAAGTAAATTCTAGTAATTTTACTAGATTTAAATGTACTAGATTTTCCAGTGAACGTACTGGATTTCTGGACAACAATAACTAGAAAAACACATTAATTTTAGTAGAACTCAAGTAAACAGAGAACAATTTTTTACTAGTTTTTCCAGTGAATATTCCAGATTTTCCGGTTAATGTACCAGATTTTCCAGTTAATGTACTAGATTTTTAATAATTGTTTTCGAAAAAGTAAAAAATGTTTTTTTTTAAGTTGATTTTTATTACAGTTTATTTTTGATCTATTTTTAAGTAAGGCTCTACTTTACTCAATTTGCGAAAACATGTGTATCTTACAAATCGTTTTATGGCCACATAAACTTAGGCATTGTTTAATTTTTTTATAGCAATGTTCAATATATTTGCAAGCGAGTAACACACGCATTTATTTTAATTCGCTATAGTTTTTTCGTAATTACGTCTCAAAGTTGATGCATTTTTGACAAAAACCATTCAGACACAAACCAAATTTATCAATATTTTTCCACTAATCTGTAAAAGTTTGTTTTATATATGGGTACGTTCAGGAAGATATTATCTAGCGAGTAACACACGGTTTTATAAAAATTCGTTCTAATAAGCCAGAAAATTGAAAATTTAATTGAAAACTATTTTATATCGATAAGCTGACAAATAAATTTATTTAAAAAAATGTATCTTCGATGAAAAAATGGTTTAGGAATCAATTAAATATCGTGCATTTCTTAGTTCATCCCTTTTTAATTAGATGTCAAAAGTACAATTTTTTCATCGATTTAAACTATTTGACATTTAGTTTTAGACGCATTTTTTGGCATTTAAATATCGACATCAATTTTGATTTTTGTTCTAGGTAAAGTAGAGTAATATGTAAGTTTTTAGAGCAATTTTAATTAGAACTGAATGATTATTCGATGAAGTAGGGGCAAATTTTACAAGAGTTTTGTAAAAACCAAGTCAAAATCTAGATAATTCTAGTAAGAAACGATTCAAATTTTTGATCAATACTCACCATTCGACATAAAATGGGGAAATGATTATAATACAATACATACTAGAACTCCAATAAAATTTCGGTAAATTCTACTAATAAACTGCTTCAAATATAATGCAATACAGGTACTCACATCTGACAATATAATAACGAGAATAAGAAATACATTTACCAGAATTCCGGTAAAATTCTAGTGAACGTCTGTTCAACTTTAGCAAATAATTCAATTTTACTAGAGATCAATTGAAATATTTTTGTAATGGAAATCTCGTTATTAAATTGATTCTATGTTTTCTCATAAAAAACCGACTATCTAGTATTTTTCTAGTTATTTCATTTGCCGGATTTCCTGTACAATATTAAATTGAACGAAAATTTAACTAGAGATTAGCAAAAATCTGGTATTGTATGTAATTTGACTAGAAAGCTGTAAAATTCGTTGTACAATTTTACCAGAAAGTTAATTTTCAATTTTTTACGAGAATTTTACAAAATTTGTACTAGAATCTGCAAAACCAGACAATCTAGTTGTCAATTACTAGATTTTGTAATTACCCTGTAGGAGCTTTGGCGGCTGCTCAAGCCGGAATTTGAAAATAATTCCATAGTAGGGCCCTGTGAAAATTTTAAACTTGAAACATCTAAAAATGCATGATTTCTTACTTTTATTATCCAAAATAACCTTTCAAACAAATAGTTGAATGAGGTACAAATCCGCTATTTCCTCTATTACCTCTTTGTAGATCTATATTCAACATAAAACATATTCAACATTGCTGGTTTTATTTCCTATCCTCATGGTTTTATTTGTTAGTGTTCACCACGCAGAATTGTAAGACCCGAAAATTAGGCTATATTTTTTGAGTGGTTGATGGCAATTTTAGCAAGAACTATGAATAACATGTAAACTGCAGGAATTTCGAAAGATATTCGATGATACGAATTTGCCACAAAGACCTGACACAATAATATGTGAAAACATTATGGTTTTTCTATCCTATTATGTTTGATAAAACAAAACGCAGTATCACAACTCGAACATTAACCGAATGTATACCCCTCTTACATAAGCCGATTATCTTTCCATTCTGGTCATTTACTCAACTCATTTGAGCTTTTTTTTTGCACTTATTGCGCAAATTTGCTGCGGCCATAGCTATACTAAATGATATAATACTCCCTGGTACGATTTCTTGGACTGCAATTTTATTTTATGCATTATAGAATATAATGATTATGATGAAGCCATCTGGGCGCACAAATTGGACAAATGGAATTGTGTTTTTTCGGATCATATCGAGAACATATAGATAGCTCTTCCATTTTAGGTACTATGGGTTAGCCAATGTGATGATAATTTTTGGATGGTTCACAGTTTTTCTTAATATATTTTGAATACTGTATCGTCGTATACTCTCAACTTACCTATAATAGGACGATATTCAAAATATCGAAATATTACTAATTTCATAGTGACAACAGTCATACGATTTGATGTTATCTTGACTACTGCCCTTATTATTCTTGGGGCTCAAATTACTCCACATATCAAGCCATATCATATACGTGCTTGGTAAAAATCAAGAAATTATGATGACTCAGGGTACTGTAACATACTTCTTTAACAGATCTTTTCGAAAATTTAACGTTGAACGATTAGGTTTTCTTTGTCGAGCACCACAAAAAATTATGATAGGATAAAGTTAGTCCGATGATGGCTGATATATCCACAAATAAAGTAGTTCAATAATTGATATAATCCATCAGATCGTGCCTTTTCAAAATACAGATATGCAAGTATTTATTTAATCGTCATTGTGTTAAATATTTAATTTAATTTAAATAATTAATTTAATCGAAATATTATGTTAACTGCGATCGAGTTGTAATTGAAGAATCTTTGTGACATTTTAGGGACCAATCAAAATTATTTATTTATTCCATATCAAATTTAGCTGTCCTCATTATTTCAATACAAATAATAGTTTAACATTTTCGTTTGATTTAATTAATTTTTAGTTCGTAAATTATATTCTAACTAAACGTACTTTTATATACAATTTGACATATTTTTATTTGTACTACAATTACAATAACAACATTTAAAACACGTTTAGACAAATAATACACGCGTGCCAAAAAGCGTGAAGTTTGTCCAAACCAGAAATACATTTGAATTGATTAGTGAAAACATTCCCAAATTAAGAAGTTAAGTTAAAAAAAATTCTCCTTCTGAATCAAGGATCGTTTTGTAATACCGACGTGTGTTTTTGGGTAGCTAAGAACTACATCTAATTAAAATATATAAAAAATACTGTACATCTAGAAGATAAGTTACTTAAAAAACATATGTCGGTATTTAAGTACGATCCTTGGGTCAGCTAGGAGATTTTTTTCAAAATGGAAATTAGTAAAACACCCCAGTCCTAAGTAATTTAATTTTTAGATTTTCAATATTTTTTTTATTTATTAGTGATGAGATAGCCAGCTACTCGAATTTGTTTGTGTGGTCTTACGTTGTTTATAAGTTCTGCGTATGTATATAGGATTGTTATCACTGTAGCAAAATTAATTGATTCATTTCGAAAATATTATATATCAGCAATAATACAAGATAATTATGAATATGGTGACAAAGTCTTTTGACAGTGTTGTGAATGTTGTGATGATGGTGAACAAATATAAATAATTTAATTTTGCTGTCAAAAATATAACTTCGCGCTCATGTTCCTTTGGAATCGACTGCCAAATTGATGAGTCCTTCTTACTGCTGTTCAAATGTTCAGAATGCGCCAAAATAATTAGAGGATTGGAGTTGGGCAACTGTAGCTATGGGTGATTGAAATTTGGTTTAGAGCGAGCTTTCATTTATGATTGCTGTGGATGTATTGAATTATTCAGTTATGTAATATTGGAATCCTCGAAATTATTATTGGGATGATCAATCAATATTATTAGAAAATTTCTCAAAGGAACATTGAAATTTGAAACTCATATCTAAACCAGAATTAGAATTATACATTTAACACTCATTTGGCATCCTGGTTGGTTTGTCAAAATTTGAAGAAAAAACAAAATAAATAATAAAAGCTAACAATTAAAATCGCTTCTGAGTTTAGTTGTGAAGATTAAAATAGGATCAAACTTATCTCTTGAATTTTATGTTTTTGTCAAAATTTTATTTGAAAATTTAATTAAATTTAAAAATTAAATTAAATTTAATTTAAAATTCGTCTGTAATATTTTAAATACGAAAGCTCTGGATACATTTTTTGACTATTCATGAAACTATTTCAATAAATGCTACAATTGACAGTTTAAAAAAATTAGTTATGAGTTAATTTCCAAACACAAATTACAAATAGAGACTTTAAAATTAAAATTATCATGTTTGCCATTTTTGATATGAAATGTGAGCTTTTTGAGTTTGTATCAGATTACGTACTATACTTTTGGAAGAATTATGCAACAAACTGTCAAATTTTGATTTGGGTCCTATTTTTTAATTCATTTATACCTTTACAATCTAGTTAAAAGAAAACTAATAAATAATTTATTTTTGACTAAATGTAATGCAATTTAGAAATTATAAACTAAGCACATACATACATACATACAGGAACATGCGCATGATCAATTTCTGGTCCTTATGTATGTAGATCGCCATTAAGAGTATACCACGGTGCATCTACTATGCCACGGAGTACCTTCTTTTGAAAGTGTTGAATTATTTGTGTGTTGCTTTGCTTAGTACAACCTCAGAGCTATATTCCATAAACCTTATTGGGCCTTCCACCTTTCCTAAGTGTCATGCGCCTAAGTATGTCGCTGTATTCAAATGTGGAATAGTTTGGCCATTAATATAAACAAGTTTGTATTCGCAGTGTCATCTGCAAATGAAGCGACAATGCTATTTTCTATCTAAGGTAGATCACAAGTGTACAATAGGACCGGTCCGAGTACACTTCCTTGAGGAACTCCTGCTTTAATTTTCTATAGAATAGGAACAACCCTGTTAAGCTCTAATGTATCTATCTGATATGTATGAATGCAGTATTTTTGAATGTTGTATGGGTAGGAGCATTTTAATTTGTGTAATTTTTTCGTTTGTGTCTCAATCCCTCATGCCATACTCTGTCAAAGGCCTACGCCACATCCAAGAAAATCGAATAGACTTGTTTCTCTTCCATCGTTTTCAATTATATTTGTGATTCGATACATACTTGATCTGTAAAATGTTTACTGCGGAATCCAAATTGATTATTTGGAATAAAATTCCTCACTTCGATTATAGGCCTTAACTTCTTTAATAACAGTTGCGCGAAGTTTTCACACTGTCGGTAGTACAGACATTGGTCTGCCTTAGATATATCATGATGACTTCAGCCGCACTTTCCGTAGTTGCGGTACATGCTTGAGTATATGAATGAATAAGTTTTGTGAAAGCTTTTCTTAGGAGTTCTTTCATGATTTGAGCTGATATTAGATAATGTTCGGTTGAAATATGCTTTCTAAGTGCTGTGCAAATTTTATCGCTTTTGGTTCATTGTTTTTTTGCCTAACCGTTATCTTCATTTTTATAGGCCTTTTAAGCTTTTTAGTTGCCTTCAGAGAGAGTATTCTGTAGATTTATCATTCGTTAACTCCCTGGGATATACACTAATAGATTCATTTTTCAGTTGTGAGATTATCCAGTCTATGGAACTCTAGTTTGATCCTTTGGTTTTGATTTTAGGAGGGCTTCTCTATACAGGGTGCTAACTGTTATAAATAAATGTTTCTAGTTCATTATTGAGTTGATCCTAGTTTTTAAAGAAACATCTAGTTATGTTTTCTTTTCCAAGTTTCTGTTATAAATAAATGTTTCTAGTTCATTATTGAGTTGATCCTAGTTTTTAAAGAAACATCTAGTTATGTTTTCTTTTCCAAGTTTACTTTAACAATCGCCCAGTCTGTTCGTGGAAGAAGAGAAATGATTTATTTTGGGGATGATGTTTTCACTTAGGGTTAATACGAGCGGAAAGTGATTAAAGTTCATATCAAAACAGTCTTCAATCTAAAGAAAACAAAATTCTTTTAAATAGGACCAGGCCACTCAAATGTGGGACTTTCTCAAGATCAGTTGGCCAATAGGTTGGTTTCCCTGCAGAGATTAAATCATATTTGTATTATTACATTGCATTAAGCAATTCTTTTGCTTCCGTGGTTAATCTAGAACCCCAATAAGTATGTTTTGCATTAAAGTTCTCACCTATAATGAATTACCATCCAACATGTTGGACTAATTCATTGTATTGATTTTTCTAAATATCGTGGTTCAGTGGACGGTACAACCTTACTTCTGTTATTTTATAATTTTCGGTTTTTATATTTACTAATGTAGCTTGTTTTTATGTAAAGTGCCGGACTAGTTCGGGTATTTTTAAAGTTTGGCTTATCTCTTGCATACCTTGATTCTTCATTGTTGCATATGTTTTCTTTAATTATACGTGCGCTCCCACCTTAAGCCGAGTTTTCAGGTTGAATAATACGGTACACTATGTAGCCTCTGAACTGAATGTAGAATTGTCTTGTGAAATGGATTTTTGCGGTGAGACAGACTGGTGTTGGTACAGTACATTTGCACATATTTTTAAAGCTGTTAGACGTTTAACTTTGGGTTATTGGGGCAACGTTTTTAGTTTTCTAATTGTTCAACACTTTTATTGATTGAGTTTGATTGAGTAATGATTCTTTTATATTTGTCATTTCTGTCAATATACACTTTAACGTTGAATTAATATCATCATTTTATGAATATACGATTTTTTTATTAGTGCTTGCTACCACTTGTGCAGATGTCATTTTGCTGCCTGACGTTTCATTAGCAGTTATCTTACTAATAATGTTATGAACATTTTCCTTGTTGACTGCTCATGATTTCTTTTTTATTTATATAACATGCAACCTCTATAACATACTGGGAGACCTATTCAACAGTGTACACATTTAGGTGCTTTATTTTCAGTTTTCCAGCATTCGAATTGTTAAGCATTGTTAAATGTTTTCCAGCGTATTTTATTCATCTAAACTGTTTAGAACAAAATCGTTGTATATATCCATAAGTTTGACATTTTTTGCACTGATGTGTCAGTTTCGATATTTTTAATGGTTGAACTTTTATTTTTAACCACCCAAGAATTTTTTTATTTCAAAGATTTTGTTTGGGATTCTAAACCTTAGGGTAGTTTACGGAATTTTAGTCCCTCCAACCGACACATCCAACTTAATTATCGGGCTAGCGTATATTACATCAAACTAACCAAAAAGGAATATTCAGGAATATCTTAAATGTAAGTGAAAACTTTGGTAATATGTTGCAAACTCCATCTATGTATACAGTATAGGAATAAATGAGTTCTCAGAATCGGATTTCAATTATTTATAAGCAGAAGATTAATCGATTAGTTGTTCTTTATACATAATATAGAATCAAGGGTTGGTGTTAAAAATTTAGATTGAAAAATGTTAAGACCTGTGTACAAGATATTAAATATTACATATTTCATTCCACTGGAGAATTCCAAAAAATATTTACCAACATTTGTTATTAATGACAACTAAATTATTTATTAAGATGTTGCATATACTTCTGAAACTAATATTTTGTTTTCTTATTTTGTTTTGTCTATTTTCAGGTAAGACGGTGAACAACAACAAGTAGCATCATCAATATGTAATAGATTCCTATACCAAAAACAAAAATGAAACATGAAAAGGTAACCTGCGTTGCCTTGATATTTTGTTTTTGTTCAAACACATCTCTTTATTATGATATTCTACGAGTATATACCTGTATAAAAAAGATGGATATTTAAAGTTAAGTACATTTTCATATATAGATATACATATGTATATAAGGATTCAACTTTATTAGTTTAAGGATAAAGTGCTTTAGGCTAGTAATTCGAAAGACGAGAGTTTTTGTAAACACAAACCTAATTAGAAATTTTACCTTTAAAGTGATACCCTAAAAATAAAAATGAATTACAGATTGGATGTTGATACACTTAAAAATGAACGAAACAAAACAGATTAATTTAGACATATTCTTGCGTTGCTACCGAAAATGAATATATTGTACATCATTTGGATATAAATAATTTAATCAAAACATTCAATTTAATAAATAAGTTGAGCTTTTCACGGTTATGAATTTATATGTTCTATATCATTAAGCTTATATCGAGCAGGAAAGCTTTATTTACTATGTATACAATTATAATGAACTAAATATCCGAAACATAAAATTAACAACTCATATATGCGTAATCAAAACGCAGAAAAATTAGCATCTTTATAATGAGGGTAGCCAGCAGTCGCAACAGCAGCAGTACCTTCTAGCCAAAAGCAAAAAACATAACGCAGATAAAAAGCTCATAACTTTAAAAGTCATTGAAATAAATTGAATTTTATTTCAAGCTTTCTCGCTTTTATGCGTGCGCCAAAACGTGTATACAACTATATACGTGTATACGCGCACCCACAAAAATAATCATTAAGCTTTTACTTATTATTTTTGTTATTTCGGCGATTTTTTGTTGCTTTATATACCAAAAGAAAAAATGGTCAGAATTGTTGTTTCTCCATCGTGTGAAATAAACAGATATTCTAATTATATATGTATATATGTATATATTAGAGTTGTCGGGAAAATTCATCGCAATAACATAACCCACACACATACACAACGCATCACACAAAGTATTCAGTATTTTCACTTAGTTGTAATTTTGTTTCAATTTTTTGTTGTCGTTGTTGTTGTTCGGAGAGCTTTTTTTCCACTGTAATTTATACCAAGGAAATAATACAAATTTATTTATTTTAGCTTTTCTCGACTTTATACGGGTTTTGTTTTTTATTATAATATGCCTAGGTAGAATATTATACAAAAAGTGAAACAGGAAGAAGACATTTAAGTTTGGTTAAGTTTTATAGTTTGTTTTTGTTATGTTTTGTTTGGTGTGGTTGTTGTATTTACGCAATTTTCATTGTTTTGGATCGTAAAGCTTTGAACAATATCATAAAAAAGTGTGTGCAAAGATATTTTGTTATTGTTGTTGTTGTTGTTTTTGTAAAGGTATTTTTTATTTAATTTTAATTGGATCACTTTAAATGAGATAGAATATGCCCAAAAATAAAAAAGGTTAGTTAGTTAGTTATATGTACGGTTGATGTGTGTACAGTTTTTGGGGTTTATTTTACGGAAAGATTTATGATCTGTACTAATTAAGATAATTTTATTTACATTTGTATACTAACTATTGTATGTATATACAGAAATATATTATTCAATTTGAAAAATTTTCACCAAAATCAATTTCGTATTGTTCTAAAAAAAAAGCTTGGATCTGATTGAAATTCAGATTCATTCGGACCACAAGAGATAGAATATTGCAAGACAGGATATTATTTGGATTCTCACCTTATCATCTTTTGGTAAAGTTGTGATCCGTATCTGCATATTGCTTTTGTTTATTTCGCTGGATTTTTATTTTCTTGTTGATGTCATTCCACGCTGTCGATTTCACAGCATTGAACATTATAGAATTGTTAATTTAACGGTTATAAACAATCTTTCCATTTGAAGTCGCAAACGGTTTTTTGGACAGCGGCGATGCCTGTTGTCAGGTTCAAATATATATGGCACCCGGCATGAGTTATAAACCATTCTTTCGATATCTCGATGACTTCACTTCTTTTTTTTTTGGAAAATAAACCGAAAAACATTATATTACATTAAGATATACAACTACTTAAAAAGTAATGGTAAAGTTAAGTTAGGCTAATCTGTGACAGACAGTAGCGATTAGCCTATAACATAATATTAAAAGATAATTAATTGTAGTGTGCACACATGTCATATACAAAATAAACCATTCATCGTTAATAAACTAAAAGCAAACCCAGCTATCTTGCAAACATACAGCTAACATCTTTTTTTTCTAATAACCAAAGAAGTTATTGCGTCCATCATACGCTGTATCCAATCTCGGGAACCGATGTCCACATCGCGAATGAAATAATTTCAACACTCTACGTTTAAAAAATATAATACGCAAAATATACTTCTGCAAAATGTGAAGGGTTACATAAACCCTCTCAGCGTGGCAACCCATAAGTAAGTCGAAACTCAACACAAGCATAATAAAAATTCAGCAATACATGCGATGGACAAAATTGACACAACACTGCCTCTGAATCCAAGTGACCATAACTAATGCAACAATATTTTTTGGTAACCCATATCGAACGCTCTTCTAATATCAACGCAGACTACAGCAACATATTTTTTTTCATTTAAATTTATATGGCCACTATTCAAAAACTCATTTAACGCTGTCTCAGTACTTTTCGGTGGCATAAGCCCATGCTGATTGTTACTTGAGACGTTAAAATTCTCCAATTAAGAGATCATTCGTGATTTCATTGGTTTTTCGAGAATTTTTAGAATGGTTTCCATAATTGTTTCATTGTCCTTTTTATATAACGAAATAATAATTGCTACTTTTAGAGCATCTGGCATACTACCATTAATAAAACTAAGTAAGACCCAACACATCAACACTACTACTACTCTCCAAATTAATAATCACACTAATAATTTCGGTATCATCGACAGTATTCACAAAAAAACTATTAGCGAAAGCATAAGAACAGCATGAGTCATATGAAGACACAAAATTATTAGATGCCCTTAAATCCAATACAATTTGAGAGTAATATTTACCAAACTCATTGGCTATTGCATCTGAGCCAGTCAAAAGTATTGAATCGACAGACAATATCTTATCAATAGAGTGTTTGGAACCATTCCCCAAACACATCATTAACAACCGACCAAGTTAACGTTACCAAAATATAACCTTGATATATACATCTGAGCATTCTTACGAGTGTGACACTCGTTCTCGATGTTGTACCAATACTTCTGAAGGTGTTCTGGTATTTCTTTTTCTTTTAAGGACTTGGCCAACCCTGGGATTAGTTCTTTGGATCGTAATGGTACTTCGATGATATACATTTGTAAAAACCATCACATTGGACTTCAAGATTGGGCTTATCATCTTCAATTTCCTCGTTTACAATCCCTAGTTAAACTATTTGCCAAATACAATGGTGTACAGACGAATATTTGAAATTAGTCTAAAAACCATCCCGAAAAATAACGTTTAGAAAAAGGTTTGAGTCTTCACTAAATACACTAAAAAAGCTCCATAGCATGTGAAATTAATACAAAACCACCTAAACTCCATCCCGAAAAAAAAATTACAATTTTTATTAAAACAACACATTTTTTACGTTCACGATTTTGCCAAGTTTCATATCCGCCCTATGAAAATACAATTTTGGAAATACTAACAATTAACCTTTATCCCCATCATATATACGAAAGTGGGGTTATACGAAATTATTACTAAAGGCCCAACCATGCAAATTTTCCACCATATATGCTAACCTCTATAAACGAAGATATGTACAATTTCGTCAATGTTACCGCACAATCATTGACAATAATCATGCGATTATGGCGTCGTAAAACAGTTTTGCGTTGAAAGACCATGGATTTTACAATTTCTAACATTAAATAAATTACTTTCAAATATTTGTTTTTTAACGTTTGATAACTTGGAAAAATTGTTAACAAAAAAAATGTAATGTTAAAAGAGGGAAATATTTTTTTTTCGGAACAGATATTGAATTTAACTTGTATTTTTTGTTTGTTCTGAGACTTTTCCGGACTAACTCATATTATAAACGTGTGTTAAATATCGCTCCGTTCATGCGGTGGCACCTTGATTTGGCAAAACCTATTGCTGTAATCCAGTTTGGTATAACATAATAACTGTTTATATTCCAGGGTCTTCAGTGGATAATGCTTTCGTTTTAAATTTTTGTTGATGCATATGTTGTTATAACCATTAACCACCACTGCAAGAGTTGGTTCAGGTAGTTTTCTATTGACTCCCATTATTTGTTTTTCGTTCATGTCATGTTTGAACTCTAACAATCCTCCTAAATAATTGGTGAATTCGGTTAATAAAATTGTTTAGTAAGCGTTAATTTCGTGATTTCAAAATTATCGCAAATATTTGGTTTTGGATGATTTTATTGATAACATATTGTGCTTCAGAGTCAATTTTAAATTATGGTTTGAGATTATTAGTTGTCTTGTTTATTTTCTTGTTAGGAATGAATGTGTTTATTTAATAACGTTGGCGTTTTACAGCACTTCTCGTGCTAATTACGTTTAATTTGAAATTTGTTAACGAAGATTTTAATGCTGGACAGCCTTTTACCCTATGGTCTTCGTGATCACATCTTACGTGCAGTCTTTCAAAGTACATATTTTTTAATTGTATGTACTCAAATTGCAAAATTTTAATTTAACTTAAATAAAATTTTAAAATATAAATCAAATTTAAATTAAGTTAAATTGATGGTTTCGAAAATATGAATAAAAAACTCTCGTAGTTCGAATTTCTCTACAACAACAAAAATATAGGAATATCGCTGGTAGATAAATCTTAAACATAGGAACAGATCGAGTATACCAAATAAATTTGTTCTGTATGAAATCGTAAAATTAAACAAAATATATAAAATTCAACGATAGCATCCTGCATCGAAGAACTAAATAAACTCTCGAAGCCCGTTCCACTATCATACACCTGGTGTATGATGCATTACGGTGGCTTATCCGATTCAACTGAAACAAAATTAATAAAAATGGATACTTGGAGCTTAAAAACTGCAAAGATCCCGTACTTACTGACCCATACAATACAAAAATGTAACCGTTCTAAACCAAATTATTGAACTAGAACAACAACTAATAAAATCAACATTAAAAATAATAAATCACTGTTCGTTCCAAATATTTAATATCTCGTGAATCACTCAACAAATGCTAATGAGGAAATGCAATGCTACAAATTTCATTGTTGCATGCTATTGCAATGCAATAATACAATTTGTAAAAAATTAAAATCCTTCGTAATTTATAATTAATGTGTTGCAATATTACTTATCGTACTTATCGTTTATACAAAATGCATCAACTCGACTCTGGTTCACACAGCTGGGACATTTTTTACTGAACCGTTTTAATGAATGCACGTTTATTTTAGCAAGTATAAATCTTAGAACTTGATAAAATGTATATAGAGTTCAAAATATTTTTGAAATTTATAGATTGATGGTATCTTAAAGTTTAAAAATTCATTACACAATTGAATTGAACATTGAACAAATTTTTGACAGAGTTTCGTGTTAAAAAATAAAAAATTGGTCGTACCGGCGTATATTCTCAAAATATGATATATAGCACGTTATGGTTGAAATTTTAACGAATTGAAATTGCAATTTGAATCTGTGACTGGTGGTTTGAGTGGTTTTGTTAAATTACAAACATTCAAAATTTGATATATGGAACATAATTCGATTTAAACTAAAATGGATAATGTGAGAAACATTTATCAGTTAGCTGCGGATTCTAAAATTTATTTGAAAAAAATGGATTGTAAATTATTTTTGATCAGTCAATTATTTTTTTGGTATAGTGTTAAAAAATACCTACTTTGGCCATTATAAAATTAATGTTCAATAAAGATTTTATTTTTTCAACAAGCTTGGCACAGACAACATTGAATGATTTCTAATGCTTACCCATTAATGCTATTGATATTAATAGTCAGCTTGTTATAAATATTACAAAAGCTTCCAACAAATAGAAGGTACTCGCAATAGTCATAACAAAATAGAATTTGTATTACTATGCATATATAAACACAAAACTTAATTTAATTAAAAGCACGGGAAAAGTTTTTTTTTTGCGATACAGGCGAAAAGTTAGTTTTTTTTACTAAAAAGCTACAGTTTCGTGTTTTGTAATGTTTTATGGAAGCTAACACAAACAACTTCCTATAGCTTCATGAAAATAGTATACAAAAAAGCTGTAGCGTATAAAATTTTAAACCTACATTTACCCAACTTGATGTATAATATTATAAATTGATGATGAAACTTTTTGTTCTATTTTTATAAAATAGAAATAAAATTTAAACAAAAAATTGAAGATGAGGATTAAACAAAACAAAAATATTTGATTAATATTTGATTAGTATACGGTATTAAAACCGTAATTATTATAAAAATAATCTAGATGATGGTTTGGGTTAATCAACTTATACGTATAAACGACGGAGGTATAAATAATTAATTATGTATCGGAAGAAATATTTTATATTTTCAAGTACGTTAATAATATAAAGTTTAATCTAATTACAAAATAGAACGGAACCGTTTATGTTTCAAACTCTATGAAATTCTTAAATTTCCATTAAACTTTAAAATTACATTGCATGCAATGGCGTAACTAGGTGCTTCCATCAACAGTTCCTTTAAAATTAAAATTCTTGTGCTGTTCGTCATAATATTTTCCATGAAACCGCCTGAAGGTATTAAACCACATATCCTGTCCAGCGCAATTTTTTAAAATATTTTAGACTGATTCAAGAATTTAACATTCAAAAACAAATCACTAAAACTTAGCTGATAAAATAATTAAATTAAATCAGTTGGAAAATTCTTATATAAATCAATATCTGCTCTATTCTAAGGTGTATAGTTGATTGTAATAAAAAAAATATTAAAATTTTTCGATTACGATTTTTCGATTGATAAAATAAGGTATCGAATTTTTTTTTGTTAATTCATTTATAGTTATAAATTAAAATAAATATTCTCGACACTAAATTTTAATCGACCTTTTCATGCACTTATATAGAAACACACGAAAAATTCTCTTGTATCAATGCTAAACAATTTTTCCCTGCGTGTTGGACTAAGCGAGTGCTTGGAAAGGTCGACTAAAATTTAGTATTTAAATATAATTTTTTTATAAATTTCCATTTACTACAATTTCGGAAGTTTAATATTTGTTGCTTTTGTAAATAAAATTCGGCTATCTTCCCCAATATGACGAGCGCAGAAACAAAAAAAAATTATTTATAATTTTATTAAACTTTTGATAAATAACAGGGACAAAGATTTGACTAGCATGTTAATTTTGGGCTGACCGCTGAACTGATTCAGATTGGTTTAACCCCAACTGTTGATTTATTTTATTTTCATTTTAAGCTTTATAAAGAAATATTCTAGAAAATGTTCGAATTACATCAAGGTCGTTTCACCAAAAGCTAACAATTTCAGATCTAAAAATTCTAATTTTTAAATACTAATTCCCAAAGTTGCATATTCTGAAGACTTATAACTCTTAAATTTAAAGTAAAATAATTTAAAATCACAATTGTTAATTTTTACAATATCGAATTTTTAACATTTCTAAATTTTGGTGCTTTTTTGGAATTACTGAATTTTAAATTTATTCCGAAGAACTCGCAGAATTTCAAAATTTCCTAAAATTCAGGAAATTTAATAAAATGTGGATAGGGGGCCTCAATTAAAGTTTTGTCGAAATCCTGAAATTTAAAATTTGCATAATTGCATTTTTTTATCAACATACGAGAATACATTTTGTGGAATATTTCAAATATTTGTTGTTGATCGTGTATTGATCACAGCATAACCAACACTGGATTAAAATAATTAAACACGTATGTGAAATTTGTCCTAAATCTGTCCTAAAAGAAACAACAATAAATTATTATGCATGTGTGTGAGTGTGAAGGTAAAATAAAAGTTCCGTTAAAACGATTTTTATGTTTTTATTGTGAATTATTAAATTAATAAAAATTAGTAAATTTGCTAACTCACCGGATTCACTTTTAAATTAAATTACTGATCTCTAAACAAAATAAGTAGAATATCTCGACACATGGCAAACATATATAAGGAATTCTATAATTGTTGTTAGTATTTGAATTTAAAAATATTCGATTAAAGCACACTTTAATAAAAAGTAGGACGTTTTATAATAAGAGATTGTTCGTAGACCAAATCCACACCTACTCAAATATTATTCAGCTATGATGGCCCCTTATTAGAAATACTCGAAAAAATTGACACTTCGATATATTTAATTTAGTTTTGTTACTATCAACCAAAATTGTTCAATCCTAAGTACCTGATACGCTATATTTTGGAAAATCAAAGTGGTTTTCCATTAGACCAGATGTATATACTTATTTATATATATATATATATATATATATATATATATATATATATATATATATATATATATATATACATATATAGAATTCGTTACTTGTTTATCTTACTTGCTCAAGCTTTGAGGAATACTCCTGATTATGCTTAGACATTAGTAGCAGATCTCTAATTAAATGTGATTCCGTTTGGATATTTATAAAAAAATCCCTTATTTAAATAATTCACAATAAAAATTTAAGAATTCGTTATATCGAGACTTTTATTATATATATATACACTCACACATATAAATATTTATTTGTTGTTGTTGCTTTTAAAACCGGTCAAGGATAAACTTCACGTGAATAATTAATAATAATTAAACTTATATTTTCAGTTTTAATGCCGCTTATTGGAGGAAACCTATTAGCTGACATGACCGAAATACTTATGAGTGTAACATCATTTCTTTCCCGCTCGGGGATCGATTCACTCGCAAATTTGGGATAATTTTGAAATTTATTCACTTCGTCTTGTGTCAATAATTATTTTCATTTTCTGATAGTTAAAACGATTGAATTGCTGCTGCTCGAATCGGCTTATCCCGGCCTGCAAGCATTTCTCTGTCTCTAACGGTGAAATGAAATGTTTCAAAATTTCGACAATATGTAAATCCACCTTAATCACAAACTTCACAATTCTATATAGACCCGTGAAGTTTGTCCTAAAACCGAACAAAAACAATTTTCGTTTATGTGTGTTAGTGTGCAATGCAGATTGTCTCGATATAACGAATTTTAACATAAGGAAACAAAATTTGCTAGGAAATATACATGATTTCGTGAAGTTTCGTGGGAAAATCCTAGCAAGCGGACACCATAATGACGCATATACTAAGATGCCCTAAGGCGAAAAATATTTCAATTTTCGAAAAAGTAGGGGATGAGGGGGTTTAGGACAACCAAGTTTGGTAAGACCTTATGTATATCGATTAAGTACATGAGTTGTCTAATTTTCCTAGGAAAATTTTAGGAAGCTGACACCATAATGACGCATATACCAAGATGTTCTAAAGTCTTAACTATCCGGAAAACATTTCCATTTTGGAAAAAGTAGGGGATTAGGGGGTTAAGGACAACCAAGTTTGGTATTATGTTATGTGTATCGATTATGTATATGAGTTTTTCTAATTTTCCTGGGAAAATTCTAGGAAGCGGACACCATAATGACGCATATACCAAGATGCCCTAAGGTCTTAGATATGCGAAAAATATTTCAATTTTGGAAAAAGTAGTGAATTAAGGGGTTTAGGACAACCAAGTTTGGTATAACCTCATGAATCTCGATTAGATGATTTTTCCTAATTTTCTTTGGAAAATCCTAGGAAGCGAACACCATAATGACTTATATACCAAGATATCTTAAAGTCTAAGCTATCCGAAAAATATTTCAATTTTGGAAAAAGTAGGGGATTATGGGGTTTAGGACAACCAAGTTTGGTATGACCTTATGTATATCGATTATATATATGGGTTTTTATAATTTTCCTGGGAAAATCCTAGGAAGTCGACACAATAATGACGCATATACCAAGATTGTCCTATAGTCTAAGCTATGCCAAAAATATTTCAACTTTGGAAAAAGTAGGGGATTAGGGGGTTTAGGACAACCAAGTTTGGTATGACCTCATGTATCTCGATTATATGATTTTTCCTTATTTTCTTGGGAAAATCCTAGGAAGTGGACACCATAATGACGCATATACCAATATGACTTAAGGTCTTAGCTATCCGAAAAATGTTTTAAATTTGGAAAAAGTCAATCAAAATCATAATTTAAGTAATGTATTAAGTATAATTTCCAAATGTTCTTTGCCACATCAAAACGATGGGTTTAACTGTGGACCGCTGGTAATTTACGCTGCTGACCAAATAATTACTGGAAAAAAAATTGGGGATCTACATTCTGAAGACCCAGAGGTAAACAGTAATGCTTTAAATAATTATCGTATTTACTTAAAATATATAATTTCCAAAAACTCGGAAACAATAGAATATAATTGTATGTATTGTTTGAGGAAGTGTACAAGCTAGTCGCGAAAAATTGAATGCCATTGCTATAGAAGATTCATCCATGTGGAATGCGTAAGCAAAATAAATATAGTTGATAATGAATGCATATTTTGTACATATTCCAATAAACTTAACGATTAAAACTATAATAAAGCGTAATACTAACATTAATTTTGTTTACCCAAAAATAATTTGTGTTTTAATTAATAATTGAGTTTGCGTTTATTCAAATATAGAAAACCCTTGCAGTGACCCTTGAAAACGAAACTTTTCTTAACCTAAATTATATTTGTTTTTAAACCTACTGCAGTTTTGAAATAGGTGTGATTCTGGTGACTAAGAAAATTCGGAAAATCGTATTTTCGAAAAACATATATAAGGTGATACCAAATCTTGTTGTACTAATCCTCCTATAATACCCGACTTTAGGAAAAATATTAGAAAATTTTATTGAAATATTTTTCGGATACCTTAAACCAATTGACAGTCTGGTATTTTCGTCCTTATGGTGTCCGCTTCCAAGGGTTTGGACAAGAAAATTCGCGGACACCATAATGACACATATACCAAAATATATGTGCCATTATGGTGTCCGCTTCCTTGGATTTTCCTAGGAAAATTAGAAAACTCATGTACATAATCGATTTACATAAGGTCATACCAAACTTGGTTGTCCTAAACCCCCTAATCCCCTGCTTTTTCCAAAATTAAAATATTTTTGGCATATTTTAGACCATAGGGCATTTTGGTATATGAGTTTATGTTGTCCGCTTCCTTGAATTTTCCAAAAAAAATTCAGAAAATCATGTTTTCGTCGTACCAAATTTGATTGTCCTTATGATAAAATTCGTTATATCGAGACGTTCTGTGTTGCACTCTAACACATATAAGAGGAAATTGTTTTAGTTGTTTTTAGGACAGATTTAGGACAAATTTCACATACGTTTCTATTCATATATAGTATCTTCAAATTATAACGAAAATCAAAAATCTGTTGAAATTTGACATGTGGTAGCAAACTGTTTAGGCTGTGTTTCCAAAATCGAGTTTTATTTAATTAATTAGTTTTTTTCTCATTAATGAAACTATTCTGGTATGGTCAGATTAATGTTTGTATCGAGGCTTGGAAGTAGTAAAGCAATAGTAATTTCCCACAAATACAAATATGAATACAGATTATGCCTGCGTTCAATATTTTGAAGAACAATCAACCAGGTAGTTCGCAAAAAAGGACACCATTACACTATATGCCTCCTCTCTAGCATTAGCAAAATCTACCGCTTCCAACCACAATACCATTCCCCTCAATGAAAACCAATTTGGTTTCATGCACAACTATATTGCTTGAACCTGGATGCTTAAATAAGTATCGGAGTTATAATGATCAACGCAAAAAAATCCTCGAATTAGTATATGTTTAGATGATTGTGGTTGTCTTAAAGTGTTTAACTATCGATGTTGTTAAAGCACTTATCATAAAATGAAATGCCGATAGGCATAGCTTAGGTGAAACGATTTTGGACCTAAAATACTGAAAAGCTTCATGTTCAGACCCAGCAAACCTAAAGTCATAAAATATTTTTTGTTTGATCATATATCGGCCTTAAGTCTATTTTCGATGTCGTTTGTTGTGTTGAAGCGCAAAATTACTAGGTTTTGTGTGCCGTCTGCGTTACTCGACATTCATATTTTATTTGCTTAGTCTTTACTTAAATGCAGCTTAGTGTCAAAAAAGAGTATGGAAAATGTTATTATATTAGGAGGCGGCCATCCCTTAATATATTTTGGCTGCGAGGCGTTAACAATCTGATTTATCTGCGAGAGAAGACGTCGATTTTAAAATTTTAAAAAACATAAATACAATTTTTGTATTTTCGGCTTCATTATTGGAATTGCGAACTGGTCAGTTAGTGTTTAAATCACTTTTTTGCAATATGGCAAAGTAAGGTAGAATTGTTGAATGTTCATCGGGATTATAACGTTTTTGTTTGGAATGAGGCACAAAAATCATTCTGAAAGATATGTATATATAGTAATGGTTGTATGATGCAGAAAGTTACAACTTTAGTTAATCAAGACCTCAGAGTTAGTGTACTCCGTCAAACGAACGTACAAGTATTGAAAAAGGTCGTGTGATCGAACGTGTTGGCAAAATTGAGAATTTGCGAAGTCTAGCTATATATGTACAATAGTTACAATTGTTGATGCTTAATGGCGAAGATGTTTATGATGTTAGTCGTCTCAGGGACAAATCGGTTTCATGATTACGGGTGTCTACCATTTCCCTATTTGATTTACCAATTGTTCCTAGTATGCCTGCTCTCTCTCACTCTCTCTTTCTCTCTCTCTCGCGCGCTCTCTCTCTCTCGCGCTCTCTCTCTCTCTCTCTCTTTAGGCCATGCATTTTTTTCAAAATGAATTTCGCACAACATAATCTGGCTATACAAGGTGTATCCTTGGACAAAAGTTTTCAATTAACCGTAAAGTAAGTTTGTTATGATTATGAATGAATGTCAGGGACATTCTAAAATAAGGTCAAAGCTTCACAGCTATAGCTATGTACAACAGTTATAGAATTGTTGTCCTATGTAATTTATCAATTCATTATAAAAATCTTCCTGGAATGCCTACTCCGGGAATATTGTATACCGAAAACAATGTTTTGCCGAAATTTAAAAACCGCACCAATTTGTATTTGTAATGGTATAAGGCTACAAATCATGAATCGTTCTCAAAGGGAATCTGTCGCACAATTCCATTTGGTCATATACTCAATTCACTGTATAGTATGTATTGCTATACTTCCATTATTACATCAGCTTCATTGGTAAAATTGTAGCTTTAGACAGATCAAGGGATATTGGCTACCAAGAAACAGTATGTAGAAGACTTTAATTTAACAAATAATAATTATTTATTATTGTTTAAAATAAGCGTTTGTTTGCCGGCTTACATACAAATAAAAAAATTCCATACCAAATATTAGTCGGACTTTTTGTAAGCAGACATAGTAAAACTCATGAAAAATTACTATTTTTTAGTATCGGTGAAAGTTCCGTATAAATCTCTATAAAAAATGGATACATTTGTTCGACAACAAAGGAGACATCAAATAGTCCCTTGATTTTTTAGTGTTCCTGAACATAAATATAAAAAATATTTTCTGAAAAATAGATGGAGGTTCAACTATTTTGGCTCTGTTTTTACGTAAGAATCTGATGCTTTATTGAGTGTTGAACGGGCCCGTTGTTATGTATGAATATGAATTAGACGCTGACTTACGAGAGTGAGTGATGGCGCCTTATATTTGAGAGAAAAATCAAACGTGTGAATAACGTCCCAAAATGCAAGCAAGATGGTACATACCGAGTTCTCTACAATATTGAGATCAGAGATCTGATGAGGATATTCGATATTGTACATGAAAATTAAATCGAATAATATTGAAAATACATAGCCACGGCATTGAAAATAGTATTAGTATGGAATCAAATTAATGACTTAGCGTCTGCCCTTACACGATTTAAATTCAATAGATTTAAATGTTTAAACTTTTAAATTTGTTATCAAAGCCCCAAGGCGTTCAATTAATCAAAAGTTTTACTATAATTTTCGTGATTTAAATGGTTGAGCTTTGTAAATTCACTAAATTATAAACTTTAAACAATTTATAAAACTTTGATGATCATTAAATCAAACCTTTGTTGTGAACTGTTAAATATTGGAAAATCTTTAATTGTTGCCTTAGACTGAAAACTTTGGGATGTTGTAGTACCAGCTTAAAAGCATAACCTTAATAAGGTAATCTGGCTGAAACCTTAATAGTTTTACTTGAACAACGGTTATGATTTTCAAAAAATATTATCCGTGAAAGCTGTTAAGTATTGAGTACAGTAAAAAGCTTAATAATTATCACTCATAATCACTCATAAAAGTAATCACTATTATGTCAATATTATAGTGCTAATTTTTAACAAAGAGCTTTCAGACATTAATACATTAAAAGCACAATTACAAATATAAATTTAAGAAGTAATTGAAAATTGTATTATTAAAAAAGGTTTAAAGGAAAAGTCTTGCATCCAAATTTTTAAAATTAAAGGCCACCAGCGGATATGCTTTTTTCAAATTTAATTTTGTCAGTATAGTAAGGCTACATGATTTAACCGCAATAATTACAAAAGCACAAAAATATAATAATTTTTTAGAACTTCTGGAAATATAATTATAAGCAATCTTTTAAGCTTGAAAAAGAAAGGATTACGATGAGCTTAAGACTAACAAGAAAGCTTGAATGTAAAGTTTGTGAATCCCTTCCAGTTATTACAAAAATTAATTTATTCTACTTTCTAAATTTTTTTTTATCAGCATATGAATATACATATAAAATGAATGCAAGTTCAAAGATTAACGTAAATAAACACAGATTTGAAAGCTTTTAATAATTTTCTTTTTAATATGTTGAAGGTGCAGAGGTCATTGCAGATAACGACTTAATAAACGTAAACATAAAAAAATTTAAATATATTTAAAGTTGTCTTAATAAATCCGTTTTACATTTTCCAAATAAAACCAAACACGATAGACTTTGACATAAAAGGAAGGACCAATCGATTTAACCTGTAATCTTATATATTTATATATTAGTCAAAGTTCTAAATCGTACACCCTCAAATCAAAGTGAATTGTATTTGTCATATTTTGTTTGCACCATTTAAATAATTTGCCAGATTTTTTTGAAAAAAAACCAACTACTTGTTTGCTCACTCCCCAATATAAACAAATAACATATATTCTTGAACATCTTATAGTGAAAACTATATACACGATACCAAAATATTTTCTTAAAATTATTAGGGTTTGAGCTATTTCTGATTCTTGTTGAACACAAGTAAACAATTTGTTATAAATCCTTTACAGATGATAACAACATTTCAATCTGTATTACATACATATGTAGGGAGCACCAGACATAACAACAAATCACCAAGCTAGATAATGATAATATCCATAAATAAAAAGATTTTGAGTGTTTTTAATAACACAGCATGGTCCTTATATATACGAGTATATATATATTGAGTGGGCGGGGGAAATCTTATTTATATAATTAAAAGTCTCCCCAACATAAAATATAAATGTGCTTGCGGATAATAAATAAATCTTGATTTATATTCCCAAACCCAAACATTTTTGTTTAGTGTCGTTGATTCGTATTCGTTAAGAAGTTATATATAGTTTTGTTGCTTTTCAGTTTATGATAACCTAATTCACAATTTTCACTATATATGTACGACATTTTCCCCATCTCAAACACAACAACATAATGGAACAATGAAAATATCTAAATTTCCCAGAGCTTTTTTTAAGTTTTGTATTTGTCTATTCACTCTTTGGTACAACAATATATTATGAAGTTTTTTTGGTTCGGATCTAACATGCTTACGTATATGTATCTAGATTTTTTTGTTGTGTGAATTTTCAATTTTCTTTTTTTGTCCATATGCACGCCGTGGATAATTTCACAACAATAAAGCTGGCATAAATATCAAAGTGGATGAGAACAATGGCAACAACAACAACTCCGCAACAAAACTATACCATGTATGTACGAGTATATAGGAAAAATGTAATTTATCTTCACAAATAAGAAAATACATAAGGTGGCACGAACGCTTTTTTTTATAGAACAAAGCAAAAGTACAGAAAAGCTTTATCAAGATAAATTGAAACACTTTAAACTTTGTTATATTTTTGGTGGTTGTTGTTGTTCGTTGGTTGGTTCTCTTTTGTTGTTTTGTACTTAAAATTTCTTGTGTCTATTTCAGTTTTGAATGGGTGAATTGGGGAAATGAAATTTTCTTAAAAAAGTTTGTTTTTTATTTCGTTTTATTCAAAGATGATGAATCATTTATTCATTGTTCGGGAAAATTTATCCACTGTGGAAATAAAATACAGTTTTCGTTTTTTGAGGTATTCTATATATATGTACATACATATATTTGTTGCTGGTTTTTTTTTTTTTTTTTGGTATTTCGAATTTCGAGGATAGGAGCTGGTGGGGTTGAATATGTATTTTCGTTCGTTGCGTATTAAATGATTATTGAATTAGATTCGTGTTTTTTTTCTCGTTGTGGATTTATTTAAATGTTTGGATGTTGTTAGGATTTAAAACCATAAATCATCTTACTTTGGTTTAAGATTTATATGTCTTGTGCCTGTATATCATTGTTTTTTGATTTGTTGCGTATACGTTGAATAAAATTATGACAATATAGGATTACATATTAAATGTGTGTGCATGTGTGACATCCATTATGAAAATGTATATGACATAAAACTGAGCAGATGGGAGTGTTCGAATTTGTTTTATAAACCAAATTTAACCGATCATAATCAATTGTATTAATTATTATTTTGATGGCTAAAATGACATAAACAATAATCTATCTTTAATAGTAAATACCAGCATGCGTTTATAGAATGTAAATAGAAATATTCTGACCTCTAAGAGGGCTCAAAGATGGTTGTAATTATTGAAGCTTAACTTTACTTGCTGTTCTCGATAATAAGCTTTTCAGTTTGTTTCAATTTTATTTCAAAACTATAACTAACCACGCAGCAGAGTACACTGGGTGCCAGAACCGAAGGGGGCTGGTAAAAGTAAAGCATTAACAAGTGAATTAGTTCGTACAACCACTTCTGCATAGGACACAGTAGGATAATGTCTATTAAGTTCAGTCAGACTTCTGCTCTTACAAGAAGTTTACCGATTTCGTCCTTCTACCCAAAAGAGTATGGATTAGGGACATAGAGAATTTCATATATAAATCACCGCTGTTTGTGTGGAGATGTTGAATAAACATCTATATCAATAAAAACTGGCCATAGAATAGCATTTCAGAGCTATATATTTAAATATTTAAAATTTAGTAATAATTTGAAAAGTGTAATAAATTTAAAAAATTTAATTAAATTTCCTAAGAAAATGAAAGTGAGTTCTTTAGAAACTTCGACAATTTTTTTAGAGTTTGCTAAAAGCAATCTGTAATGCTCGAAAAACGGTTTGTGATTAAATTGTGGTGAGCTTTATGGATAGCTCACGGACGCCGGTAAGTACTGGAGCTGACGTTTAGATATGATGTGCTCAACTAAAATCAACCGATAACGATAATTTGAGTACACATGCCGCCTCTGAAGTTATGTTAGTGTCTCCGTATATACAAATTTATGTTGCAATAATTTTAAAGTCTCTGATAAAGACTCTTCTTGTGTCAAATACGTGATTAGTTTAATGAAAGAACCACAATAAATCAGATTTTTGTAAAAGAGTATAGGTTGATATATGCCTGACACAAAATTCATTTAGACCAATTCCTAGGCTAATAACAAAAATTATGTCATTTGAATAATTCTTATTGTAATTAGAAGTTTTTCATTTTCCTCAACCTTCGGTTTCATCGTATTTCGTTACCCTTCGTCCAACACGACAGACAGGTTGCTAATGTCCCAACTGAACTGACAAGTGATAATGATAATTTTATTTTAGGGTCATTTTTAATTAAAGCAACTGTTCATTAATTTGTATTATTGCGACTTCTTCTGGAATGGAAAATAGCTCGGTTAGCCGTTTTACTAAGGTCGTTACTGCAATATTATGGATAACTATGTGGAATTGATAGTGTGTTGGCTATCCTTCCCTGGGTTTCTGGCGATTTATCTGATTTGTGGTCTGCGTCTACAAATTGTTGGTTCTCATGAAATATTGTCGTCTATGAGAGTAATGCAAATAAGTTTAAATGTCTTCGACTCCATTTCTTGCTATGGAATCGATTCTTTTTTTCCTCAGTTACGCACCTTTAGTTTAAGCACAACCTGTTCTGCAGTATTTCGCCTGATATGAATGGGGGTGTGGTGTGTTTACGGTTCTATCTTTGGCCAAATTATTAAAAAATATTCTTCATGTTTACCAGAAATCGATATAGTTAATAACAGATTATTGCCCGAATACCACTTCTCCTATTTATTCTCTGTGGCTTACCCATCGAGAGATTTGTGGAGTTCGCAAGATTTTCTCGACAAGTTGGATGAGTCTTCTTTTCTAATGGTCCTGCCTAAGCGCAGGTTTTGAAATATACTAACTTTAGTTTAATCTGAGAATTTTCGGTAATCTTGGTTCGCATTACCCTGTTTTTCAGGCGAAATTACTAACACTTACGCGTAGTGTTATTGAGGCTTTGAATTTTGGTATTAAAGACAAAAGTATTTTTCAGATAATAAAAACTTAACTCTTTAAGAAATTCCTTCACTGTCTCCGAACTAGGAATGCAAACATTTCATGAACCTTGTTTGATTTAACAATATAGTAACAAGAACTAAGTTTTCTAAATTTACTATTCAGATATTGGGTTCTTTGTTTTGCCATTTAATACTAATTTCCAGAAATTTGGTTAAGGTATACAGATCTCTTTGCATTTATACCAGAGCCGGATAAACCAATTTACGGTTCTTCAATAACAAAATGTCCTGCGATGTTACGCTATTTGTATATCAGCCAATGTGTGCATAGATGGAGTATAATGGCCTAAATAATTTAGGAACGCTTCGATTTCGCTGAGTACATGTACTGGTACCCTGGTACCTTAATATAGCCTATAGTATTCTTTATAAATCATTTTAAGATGATTTATCAGCTGCTTCCTATAATTCTCCAGACTTACTGGGGAAGTAAAATACCAATTTGCACCCTTAAATATGGTACCATATTCCTCGTCTGAGTAAGAATCTTCTAAGTGCAGCTAGGAATGTATTTCTGGTTGTTAAATCACTTACAACATTTAAGTGTACGACCTTTGTTGCAATACAGAAAAATCCTGGGATATCAGATTGGTAAAGGGGTTTCCAATAAGAGGTTTAATTTTGATATTAAAAAAAACAGTATTCATTTATTTATGAAAAATCAATGAATGTTGATTTCATTGTAAAGAGGAAGATATGCCATTAACATTTGAAAACGATATCAGTGAAATGGGCGCCACGAATACGCTTGCAGCAACATATCCCTTTTCATGAAATTTTGCATGACCCTTTCGTACATTTACGGCTTTATGTCCTCGATAACTTCACGAATTCCATCTTTAAGATCTTGAATCGATTGTGGAACATTGGCATAGCCCTTATCTTTTACGTGGTTCCACTAAGAAAAAAATATAAAGTTGTTAAATCACAAGATCTCGGTGGCCAATTGTAATCCCCTCTTCGAAAAATAACACGGTCAGGAAATTTTTCTTCGAAAATTGCGATTGTTTCGTTGCTTGTGGCATGTAGCGCCGTCTTACTGAAAATAAACGTCGTCCACATCAATATCTACCAATTCCGGCCATAAAAAACCATTAAACATAGCTGGGTAGCGCAATCCATTCACCATAACAGTTGCACCAGCCTCATTTAGTTTTGCGAACTGTGACTGCAAATTTTTCACCATTTTTGTAGTGAATTTTAACAATTTCAATGCGTTGTTGAAGCGTGTATTGTATCATTTTTAGTAATGGCGTAGTTTTTCCTTTCCAAATTTCAAAAGATGAAAGCTTCAAAATGGACATCTGCCCAAATAGCAGGCTATTCAAATCAAACCTTTTATTGGAAAACCCTTATATTCTTGTACTGCGGACCAACAATGATTTTAGTTTGATTAATTACGTTCTTTGATTTCGCTTATAACGATAACAACGGACGTACTTATTAATTGATGCTCGTATATTACCTTCCTTGCGTTAAGTTCCAAAATTGTCAATTAATGTAGCAAAGCATGGTTTGACACATGTTAGAATTTAGTTAAGTGTTGATATTTAGGCAGTGTAATGGGTTTTTGTAATTCGAATGCAATCGGATGTTAGATTGTACTCGAAAGATATCGTTTTCATCTATAAATGATAAGGCTGCAAAATGAATTTCCTTTTGTTTACAAAACGGCCCTCTAATAGAGATTAAATATGTGTTAATTGCCATGAAGCTGCATTGGCTGGATTGTCTTCTGATTTTACATTAAACCAGTTACTTCAGTAAAATTTTGCTGTATTTGACTGCGGCAACCAAGTAATTCAATTATCCCATTCGTGAATTTAATCCATCTGTTGAAATTGTGTTCGTCCTCCATCTCTAAGTGATGCAATATTTTTTCACTCCATTCGAAACCTGATTCCCAGATTTTCTGCATTAATATTTTGACCTTACATTATTTCTATTGACCTTATATTTATTCCACTACTTGTATTAGTTCATACAACTTATAGTAATTGGGAAAAATTTTTCTTCATGAATCCTGATTTTTTGTAGTGTTTCTATCGCCAGGTGATGCTGTCCCATACGTTGCTGCTAAGGAAAATTTATAATAAATTTTTTGATTCAAAGTTTCATAGCATCAAGATATTAATACAAAAGTTAAAGTCGATGTATAAACATAACGAACGTCTATAGAATTATCATAAAATCCCAAATGTATATAATGAACAAAATGAACAAATAAATAAAATCAATTTATTTGGAAATAATAATCTGCAAAATAATAAAATTTAAAATTAATGCTCCCGCCAATGAATTGATAAATAGCCCACAAAATATTATTTTAATTGATTACCAATCATTCACGCATTCAACTAAAAATAAATAAAATATAATTATTTGTGGGGGCGGAGGGTGCGTGGGATCAAATATGCGGTTTTGCGAATGATTAATTATATTTTTCTGTGGAACGTATTAAAATTTGTATCTGTATACATTATTAATGCTAATATATTAAATCATATTTAATTAACAATAATATATACATAATATATTGTATATATGATATATAGGCATACGTTTTGTTGTTGTTGTATTACCTTAATTAATTAAATTTAATTGTCAAAAGTTTTGTAATTAAATAACCATAAAAAATAAAGTTTTATGTATTTTTTTGTTTAGTTACCAGTAATTTTTTACGTTTCTGTGTAAATTTTATTTGTATTTTTATTTTAATTTTTCCAAAAACATGAAAGTTAATTTGAATGAAACAAACATATTTATGTTATAAATTAAAATACAAAAAAAAAAAAAAGCTCCGCATCTACATATTATATACAACATATAGGTAGTATATGTAAATATATGAAAATTTAAATTGATATGCCAATGAATTTTACGACATTGGAGTATTGTAAATTTGTTATGTACAGAGTATATACTCGTATACGATAATACGTTTGCGCGATTATTTGTTTCATAACAAAATAATAACACCAATTTCGTGAAATGCTTGAGGGTTGAATAGTATGTAGGCTGAACAATGGTTTACCAGTTCTTGGAAGGAACGGAAATAGTTATACAAATAAAAATAATTATTATAGTACTTTGCAGAACAATAAAAAATTTAATTTCATAAAAAAGCTAAACGTCATACTGTAAAATTTCAGAAGAAGAGAGAGAGTTTAAAAATGATAGTTAGTTCCGAAATCTCATAAAAATGATTTTTGTTTCTTAATTTTTATTTTTTATAGTTTCTCCGATGGGCTTGTGGAGATAATCGGTTTTTGTATTAGCCTATTGCCAAAAAAAAAATGTTGTCCCACTTTATGGTAAAAAACGAATCTACTAACTAAAGAACTAAAACTAACAAGAACATTTTAAAACAAAATACAAGAAAAATCTAAACTTCAAAATTATTCACATAAACGTGTCAACAAGAATGTTAATATTTCGTTGGTCAGCAAATATCGATCAGGAGACTTTTACTCTCTGTCAATTGCAAATTTATTGGAACTGGCAACGCTATAGCAATTAGTAGTTAGTAATAATTAGTAGTAGTAGCAAATTAATAGTTATTTAATAATTTGCATAATAGCTCATAAAATGGGTACCAGTAAATTGCTTTTAAAAATACGTTTCATTTGATATATCGCATGCTAAATAAAAAATGTTGACCCACCATCCAGCATCTGTGGTCCAGGCGACTTTTTACCAAACTTTCTATCCTCTTACATTTTTTTTTATGCAGATTCATGATTGATATGTGGTTATTTTGAGTAAATTAATTAATTAAATTAAATAAAAATTATTTTAAACGTTTTCGTTCACATAATTATCGATCACATACACACAGGCACACAGTCACACATACAGACATTTTTCAAAAATGATCAATTGGAATTCAAGGAACATTGAGGCATGTCGAAAAAACTAAATCTAAGAAACAATTTTTTTTTCGATTACAATACTTATCCTTACTACGTAGGTTAGGCTAGGTTGAGTGTCTCTACGGTCACTTAGACTGGTGACGGTCCATTGTGATACTACAGGATCTACCTTCGCTATTATACTTATGTGAACCAGCTTGAGCTACTGATGTAGCGTGATAAATCTCGCACCTTACAGTTTTCGAGAGATCTTTATGAGTGTCAAAGACGAACATTAGCACAGGAGGTGGATTACTATATCTTCCTCCTCCTCGTCCATACATCTTCTGCAAAAATCATTTTGTTCTAGACCTCGACTTGATTGTCGCCTAATTATCCACATAAATTGCGATATAAATCGAGGATACCACATTATGTCTCAACCAATTCAAGACCTCCTCAATCGCTGGTACCTCTGCTTGGTACACGCTGCAGCGATCAGGGAGACGAACTGATATATCTACTTCCAATTTATCACAGAAGACTCCAGCTCCTACTGTACCGTGTATAGCTTGGAGCCATCCTTCATTTGAGCATTTTTACTCACTTTTGCAATAAATATCACCCAGACCTCTATACCCACCTCCATCACTTTCAGCCAGGGGGAACAATTGACGAGTTGTTTTCAGTTTCTGCAGGTACAATTCGGTCAGGACTAGCCGATTTATAAAGTTTGAAACCTTCAAATGCCCATAGGATCAGTTTTTTAGTTACATAGATATCTTCTATGGGCAGTGAATGTGTTTCTCGATGAGTACTAGTCTCTGTCTAGTCGTCAAAGCATCCTGGAAAGTGGATTTCGATGAGAAGTTCCAAAGATTCCTCACTAGAAGTAGTCCAAGTTCCGTCCGGTTTAATTAAATAACTGGGTCTGGTTGGATTAGTTTACTGTATCTTCCTAAGACGAGACGTCTTAGACACTTCTTCCATTGTATCACAGAAGAGTCTCCCTGAACTCCTTTGTGCTTTCCTTAATCTTGTTTTGTATACTTTAAGTGCTCCTTACAGAAGCCCCAATTAGGAGCCTCTCTCGTACTTTTGACTCTATTAAAGGCTTTCCTTAATGCTTTTCGGTAGGTCCCCAGTGCCTTGGACCACCATGCTGGTTTATGCTTGCCCGTGGGCTTAACCATTGGGCAAGCAGCATTGCAGGACCGATTGCAGCCACAAGTTATTGTGTCCACTATGCAAATCAGTTCCTCCACTGTCCTCGGCATTATTAGCTCTTTAAGCGTTCCCCTATACCTTACTATACGTAAGTTTGATAAAATAAAACGAATGCATTGATTTTCAGATAACTTAAATTCACTCCTTTATTTCAAAAATTAAAGTAACATTAATTTTAAAATTTAAAAAAAAATCACATTCGTCGTTATTTCAGGTAAATGTTTAGTCTTCCGTCGTCGTCCTCTGCATTTGAAATATTTTCAACATGAGGCAAGTTTTCGTAGAATTAGTGGTACAATTTAATGTAATTTATGTTTAAAATATAAATATATTTAAGAAAATTTAAAAAGCTTCATCTGTACACTATTATTGTATCACAAGGTATTCCAAAGAATGTAGTCGAAAATATTCTCTGTTGGTTTTCCCAATTATTATTGGACTGCGTTTGTGACTTATTTGTTCCCTCGCTTTAGTGCAGAATAAAATTCCAATGTCTATCCTTGTACCCTAAATTGTAAAATTTGGTAAACATTTTATGGCGATCTTATCACTTGATCATGCATATTAAAATATTCAACACCTGCATTGTAGTGGACTTTACTGCCTTTGAAATTTGTTGAATTAATTTGACGTTCCTGCGGTTCAATTGATGCATGCCACGATGAAATTTTTTCTGAATATTAATTGATGTATGTAGGTTCTAATATTCGTCGTGTTATCTGTAAAACATATTTAATGGTCTTAAGAGGTATATTAGAATATCAATTAATTAGAAATAATTATTTCTAATATTAACAAGCCAATTTGAAATGTCAAAAGAAAAATAATATCTGGCAAATGTCTACCACGTTTGCAATAGAAGATCCTTTAGTCGAATTTTCGTACATATTTCTACATAATTGGGGCTCTCATGAAAGACACGTTCGTTATGGGTTTTGATTAAATGTGGGTTATTCTCATAAACCTTATCTTTCACATAGCTCCACAAAAAAAAAATCGAATTATGTTAGATCACATCGAAATGCAGCGAACGAGAAGAACGCAATGTATGCTCAACAACTGCCCTTGGATTTTCAGAAGTTCAAATGCGACAATTTTGGTTGTTTATTATAGCGTTGGCAAATGAAATTGAGCTTTTTCAGAAAAAATATTTGTTTTTGAGGAACCATCACCCAATGATCCAATCTGAAAATTTGCGACGTTGAGAATGGTCTTGTGGGTTTAGTTTTTCGACCAATTGGACCTTATATGGATGTATAGATAAATCCTTACGTAAAATTCGACATGTTTCCGCTTAATGAAACTTTAATTGTTGAGAAGTTTGCAATATTTTCTGTTGAACGACCTGAATGAGCACGTGTTGTTGTGTGTATGTTTGCTACTGAACCAGTGGGCTTAAATGTTTACCCTAAATTTTTGGGTCTAGAAGATTTGATACAAATCGTTCCATCCTATATTTACCATTGTATTCCGATTTACGACTGGCATGACTGTAACGTTTTCGATAAATAACAAAAACTTATGTAGTAGATCAAAATATTGTAATTTAACAAACAAACAATAAAAATAAAAAGAGACTAATCAAGGCATACGATGGAGCCAACCTGTTTGTAATTGACTATGAAAGATGGAAATTTATTCCACGATATGCGGATTTTGCACAATTTAAAAGTACTCCAAAAGTGTGTTTTCACAATTTCGGTAATGTACTGGTCGATAATTGTCTAATTCCGCTTGGATGTATCGGTCAGGACGATCATTTTTCTTACTCTTTATGACCCCATTCGAGAGGATGTCTAAATCTTGGTTTGTAAAATTCTCCAAATAATGGTATGTTGAAAAGGCCGCTTTTTCAAAATCCTGGCTGGCTAAATTTTGATTTTCAAGTTTTACACGATTATACTCAAAATCAGACAAAACCAAACTGGATTCCGAAGTATAAAGATGATTTTTCTAGTTTTCATCAATTGCTAGTAAAACACTCTAATATTTGTCTCAAGTGGATTATGCAATATAGTGGGCTAAACCCCCTATTATGCAATGCGCATCAGAAGGAAGGAAATGGATATAAAATTGGTATTCTTTTTGATAAAAAGAATTGAGTTTCCCACTTATCCATAAAATATTGTTTTGAAATAGTTCTTCATCTGCTCTCATCTTTGCTAAACAAACATCATTTTTCAAGCTTGTACATTATTCCGCACTCAAGAAGATACAGAACAAAGGAACATCGCAACAAGAACTTAACTATAGCTATAGTTATACATGAATTGCATAGTAGAGTTACAGCAATTTGGAAATTTAACTTGACTAAAATTTGCCGCTCAAAGAAATAACTCCCTTCGAAATAATTAATCAACGAAAATTTCATTTTAAAACGAAATTTGCAAAATTGTATATTTAAATCTGGTGCCACTCATGGTAATGAATATTTTGCAATTATTCGAACTTTTTACAGAATCCAACACTATAGAGCATATCTCTTACAAAGTACATCTATTTGTTAAATACACTTTTTTACGAGCTTAGTATTGAATATGAAAACATGCATCAGTTTAAATAGTGAAGTGAAGTGAATTGTGGTACACGATCAATTGGAAAAATATCGCCTAAGGATAATCTCATATTTTGTACTGAGCTTAGTATATTGGGTGGAGTGAATAAAAACAAAATTAAATTTTAATAATTTTTACTGCCAATCCTAGAAATGCTCAGGGGCACTCATGTACATTTTCGGATAGCTCAGACCAACTAGGATATTTGTGGTCAAGTCAAGTAAATTCTGATGCACTTTACTATTTTTTTTACACCATTTAGGAGTTACGTAAATGATTTCGATTTTTTAAGCAAGTTTTATAATTTTGTAACGCCGATCCTTCAGACGTTCACGCGTATTTGCCCATGTTTCAGATAGTTTAGGCCGTTTAGAATCTTCGAGATTAAGGAAATAAAATTCTGATGAACTTTACTATTTTATTTTTTAATTTATATTATTTTTGTCAATGGGGTTTTTTGTTATTTTTCTCAATTGGTTTTTTATTATTTTTTCCAATTGAAATACTCAAATAGGCAACAAAAAGTGTGTATTGAAATAATTAAATAACCAAAATTCTAGAGGTGTACACGGGATCCCGTTTACATTTTTGAATAGCTTAGACAAACTAATACCTTTTTGGTCAATGCGACTGATGGATGAACAATTCTGATGGATTTTACTATTTTTCATAAAAATAGAAGTTAGGCTATTTTGAAAAAAGAAATATAAAAGTTGTACCGCCGATCCTATCGATGTACTTGTATATATGGTCAATTTTGGAATTTCAATGCTTGTCAATTAATAGTGTTCCCCACTAGCCTTTAATTTGACATCATATTTTTTTTTTTTTTTTTTTTAAAAGGTATTGGGCATAGACACTCTTTTGGTCCATAGCCTTACCTTACATTCACACAACATTCATTCAAACCATTCATTCATCCCATTCACACAAGTACAGTATACCATCTGCGCATTGCATAGCTCCATGTCGCCCTGTACAGTGACATGAAAGATGGGTCGGCCCATGAGTTCTACATTCCAACAGAGGGTCATAGATGTTTTCAATTTAATCACCGATCGTAATCGGGAGATGAAAAATCCCTTTTGCATCCCGCCTCTGTTGGGATTCGAACACAGTACCTCCCGATCCAAACGTCGCAGCTTTAACCACTGCGCTATTTGCTCGGTTTCATCATATTTCGGACATCATATACTATCGAAAGCTCGCAGTATGAGCTATTTAATGCATATGATGTAATTTCTTGGAAAACTCTAGGCTCGGCCCAAAAAAATTAATTGAACAACATTCCCACCTAATAACTTATAAATTCGGTCAATTTTGGCGTTTCAAAGCTGTGCTGGGATGTTCTAACTTCAATATTTTCAATATTCGACGAAATATCGAAAATATCGATGAAATCGTATGTTGTACCATTTTCGACCATCACTTTTTTCGATTCTCTATCACAGAAATATTTTTCGGTGATACAATACAAAATAGAGAACATAACCTCACAAAATTATACATATGTCAAAATTTATTCGTGTTAAATGCAAATGTACTAGTCGGAAAAATCATTATTAAATTAAATAAATTAAATTAAATAAAAATTGATTGTAACATTTATTATTTATTATAATAATAAATTTATTATTTATTTATAACTTATAATTATATTCCATTTACTTAATAAATAATTTTTATTGAGTTGTAACATGTAAGTATTTAAATAAAATTGTATAGAAAGTGAAAATATATATAATATGTAATATGCATTATACGTAGGGAAAGGAAAAAAATCACAACGCCCGCCCAATTTGATGCGATGCTCAGCTTTATGGAGGAGCACCAGGAAATGGCGACTGGTGCTTTTGCATCAATAAATGGGAAGCAAAATGCATCACAGCTTTGGGCCGAGCTAACTATTTCCTTAAACTCCCAGGGGCCTCCTATGAGGGACGAGGAAGGTTGGAAAAAGGTAAGACGATTTTTCACATTAGTGTTTAGGCATTGAATAATTACATATAGAAATGACACGTTGTTATAGCGCTGCCAGCAGAGGTATCTTAGATAAATTGAAATTAAAGGTTTGAGTATACACTACATAGTACAATTTAGTAAAGATTGTTGACGCCATGCTCATATGTCGCTGCTAATTTGGAAGTGTCACCTTCTATATGTAATTATTCAATGGTTTAGGTGTATTTATGTGAAATAATAATAAATTTTTCATGTTACAGGTTTGGGCTGACCTGAAAAATAAAAAAAATTAAAAATTAAGACAGGAAGCTTCCGATCGTCGGCAAACTGGGGGTTGGTTCTCGGACAGTTATTTTGTCCTCTTTCGACGAGAGAGTGGTAGCTGTCACAAGTCTAGATAAATGTACATTCGGGATAAAAGGTGCTAAATTTGGCCATGGCGAGATTTGTTCAGATGTGACCATTGTCAATGAAGATGCCGCCAATACATCTACAAGCAATTTAGAACTTGAAAATGTACCTAAAAATGCTATTGCACAAGATCGGCCGGAAAGAAGAAGAGTGACGATCCAATCCAAAATGCTGGATGAGTTAAAAAAACAAGGAGAACAAAATCACGAGTTTCAAAATGAGCTATTGAAACTACTACGCGAGTCCAATAATAATAACTCGCAGCGACTAGAAATTGAAAATAAGAGAATGAATAATTAAATTAATCATTTTATATATGAAATAATAAGACTAAATAATGAAATAATAAGACTAAAAAATGAAATAATAAGAAAATGAAATGTGATATATACACATATATATTTTAAGTTTATTTAAATATTTGAATTCAATTTATTTATTTTTAATAAAAATATATTTTATTTAAAAAACTCAAAACAGTTGAGTAGTCCATTTCTTATTAGTGCTGCCGTTGATGCATCCCCAGTTTCGAAATCAAACTCCCTCTCTACAATTTGGTTAATTGTTGGTAGTTCTTCCGCTATGTTCAAATCAATTTGGTTATCAAACAAATATTCAGGAGGGCGCAACACACATTTATAATTTTGGTTAGTTTGGCAGGCTCGTATTTTAACACACGCTCGCCAAGAAGACACCTAAATGTGCCTTTAAGAAACACCGTTCAATTGGGTTCCGCGCTTGAGCATGTAAATAATTATATTTTTGCTGCGCCTTATTTGGATTTCTAAAGGGAGTCATAAGCCACGGCTCCAATGGATAACCGGAGTCGCCCAAAAGCCATCTATTCCCTTTAAATAATTCCTCTCCATCGTCACACGATCTTCAGACAGTGCCCATATCCCTGAATCATGGGATGATCCAGGATACGTGGCACACACTGACATTATCATTAAATCGTAATTACAAATCTAAAAAAAACGAAAGCTTAAAAATCTAACATTACCTAATAATACTAATTTACTTACCAATTGAACATTTATTGAATGACTGCTTTTTCGGTTTACAAAAATATGTTCGTCATTCTTAGGTGCTATAATTTGCACATGAGTGCAATCTATGCAGCCTATGATGCCGGGGTGGCTCGTTTTCTCAAAAAACTTCTGCTTATATTGCAGCTTTTTACTCTCATCTGGAAATTTTATGAATTTTGGGCAAATGGTTTCTTCTAATATTGCCGTAATTTGTGTAACTGCCCTAGCAACTACGGATTGATCCATTGAGTGGAGTAAAACGTCCCCTACCGTTCTTTGGTACGACCCAGTTGCATAAAAATTCAATATGGCTGCTAATTTGATTTCCAGCGGTATTTTTGTAATTCGCCGCCCTGCATCTATTAACGGCCTCAGCTCATTTAATAGGTATTTAAAAATTTCTTTATTCACTCTAAACGATTCTGTGAATCTATAAAAAAAAAAATTTAATTTTTTTATTATAATTGTGGTGAAAGTTAAACAGAAATAATCAAATTAAACTTACTTTTTGTCTTCCATTTCCATTATATCGTATCTATTACGAAGAAAGCGCCTTTCAATATAGTAATTTAAATTATTTTTGTTTTTAGTTTTATTATGACACCCTGTCAAAGAGACACAAAACCCTCCCGTATACATATTATAATTGATATTTTATAAATAATTTTATTTAACTTATTAACACGTTAAGATCACTTTATTTATTATTGTAACCAAAATGTACATTTGACAGCTACCACAATAATAAACAACAATTTTTAATACCGAAAAAGTAGTACCATATCAAAATATCGACCGATCGAAAAAGTTATAACATACCAAATATGTTTTTTTTCGATGTGATATATTTTATCGAAGCGAATCGAAGTGATGATAGAACATCCCAGCACTGGTCAAATCATAATATTCGCCGCTAGCGTTAATTTTATATTGAAAGTTTGAAGTATTGGGTATTTATTTCATGTCTATAAAATAGTATATATAGCTTTGCCAGACTAAATTGAACTTTTTCCAAGTTCACTGATACTTTTTCCATTTGAAATTAAATTTTTTCCAAACAGAATTAAATCATTGATGAATATAAATTAAACTTTTTAGAATTAAAATTAACAATTTTCCATTTAAAATTAACCTTTTTCCAAATGAAATTAAACTTTCATAAAATTGCATTTTTTAAATCTGCCAAGGTTTGCCGATAGAGATTTTAAATAATCCAGTTTATTTTTATTGATTTTATTAGACTGACAATTAAATTGAAATTAGGAAAATGGAAAAATAGTGAAAGTCAAAATTTTGATACTATACTGCACCAATTTAAAAACGGAACAGGAATTTTCTTCGAAATAATACCCAAATTTGAACGCTTGTATCTTGGTGAAATAACGCCTTTCAAAACAAATTTTTTGATTTTAGTTGAAGGAAATTTTGCCTTCTATTATTTTGCCAAATGTTATGGAAATTTCTGTGCGGAACTCCTTGTTGAGTTATTGAAGTTTTAGAGAAAACGTATAAAAAAGCGTAAAAACGTTAACAAATACATTTTTTGATCTTGTAAACTAAACACCCTACGATAAAATTTTAAATCATTTAACGTCTTTATGGAAAATAATAATTTAATTTATCGCATATATATTCGAAGAGTCAAATTGGGCGCATCTGTGATATTAGTGTATCTGTCGGAAACAGGTAGTCTGATATTTAGAAACAGGCAGTGTGAGTCGGCGTCGACGGTTTGATCAACAAAGGAAAGCTACATTAAGAGAAGATCGAACTCTCGCACGTTATGCTCCAAAAAACAGGTCAAGCAGTGCCCAAGAAATTAGAAATGTACCACTACAAAACCAAATATCAAAACAAATAATAATAAAACGGTTGAATCTGTTAATCTTATCGATTAAGATCATGTCGATCTGTAAGAGTTCCGTATCTTACTGATAATCATCGTCGACAACGAAGAAATTATGCTTTTCCAGATTAAATTGAACTTTGTCCAAGTTAAACGCAACTTTTTCCAACATAAACGAAACTATTTCCAAATTGAACGTAACCTTTTCCAAATTAAATTAAACTATTTCCAAATTAATCACAACTTGTTCCAAATTAAATTAAACTTTTTCCAAATTGAATGCAATTTTTTTTCATACAAAATTAGATGACAAAAGTTGTATTCAATTTGGAAAAAGTTTCAGTGAATTTGGAAAAAAGTGTAATCTGTTTGGAAATAGTTTAATTTAATTTGGAAAAGGTTGCGTTCAATTTGGAAATAGTTTCGATTACTTTAGAATAAGTTGCGTTTAACTTGGAAAAAGTTCAATTTCATCTGGAAAAGCTATATAGCATAGAGAATTTAATATTTTATATATAGCTTTTCCAGGTTAAATTGAACTTTTTCCAAGCTAAGCGCAACTTTTTCCAACATAAACGAAACTATTTTCAATTTGAACGCAACCTTTTCCAAATTAAATTAAACTATTTCCAAACAGATTACACTTTTTTCCAAATTAAATTAAACTTTTTCCAAATGGAATACAACTTTTGTCTTCTAATTTAGTATGAAAAAAAGTTGCATTCAATTTGGAAAAAGTTTAATTTAATTTGGAAAAAAGTGTAATCTGTTTGGAAAAAGTTTAATTTCATTTGGAAAAAGTTGCGTTCAATTTGGAAATAGTTTTGCTTATGTTGGAAAAAGTTTCGTTTAACTTGGAAAAAGTTCAATTTAATCTGGAAAAGCTATATCCTGCTCTATACAAGAGACTTACTGTCAATAAACAAAATAATTTTTTAAGCATTATACTTAAAGTTTTATGAACGAAAAACATTTTATTAATTTTAACAAAATTAATTAATTTATTAGTGCACTGGACTGATTATTAGAGTTGTTAATTTGCCGTTAACCAACATATATTTCATTGTTCAAATATTATTTGTTGAATTAAACGGTAAAAAAGTTGTACACTTGCGTCAATACGTTTTAGAGTATATTTTGAGAGAAACATCCCACCGGTAAGGTTCAGCCATTAAAATAGGGAATCTATCAACGGGAAGAGACCAGCTACCTTAATTTTTTTGCTGGATGTGTATTTCTCTCGGCATGCAAATCTTCACACTTGTACCGAATCATATCATGTTTCGATAAATTCGAATTCAGCCATTCTTTTCAAATTTTCTAATAGCAATTATAAAGGAATTATATATTTAAGAAAGGCGCACCTAATATTTAGTTCAATCAAATTTAGAGGGCATTTCATGTATAAGTCAAAATAGAAATTAAAGAATATCTTTCTCATCATAGTGGATTATTTAAAAAAATCTTCAGAAGCCAAATCGCAGTACATAATCAATACATCCTTTAAGTTATCCCAGGATTTTTTAAAAATATCTCTGACAAAACAACGTAAATAATCTATCCCATAGACATTTTTAAAATACATATATAATTAATACAGTTGGTTCATTCCAACAGAAAAAAAATACAGTTGCTACCAAAATATTCATCCCAGACTTTTTAATAATTATATGTAAAAGTTTATTTAGTGTAAAATAAATTCTTCTAGGCAAGTCGGCTATTTTCTGTTTGCGATAACTTAAGAATCTTATTAGGAATCATTACGGCAGCTTTGATAATTTTGTGACCGTTGGAATTATCGCAGTATAAATATATGTGGCGCCTTTGCCATCTTTATACAAAATAAAGTAAATTCGAGAAAAAAATAGTATGACCAAGTTTTTATAGGGTCGGCTTTTATCAACATACTGATTGAGTAATTCTTTTTGGCCGCCACTGTGCCACCGTTGATATTTTTTGACCGCTGGAATCCCCGCAATATAAATAAATGTGGCCGTTGGTAAAGGCGACATATTTATTAATTTTTTTATATTGTCGAAATTCCAACGGGCAAAAAATTATCAACGCTGCCACACTGATAGCTAATAAGGAGATAAACTCAATCGCTGAGAGAAAATAATCGTCTCTACAAAAGCTTCTTCATTCGAGTTTTTCTTCAATATTTTGGTTTTTATTGAAAAGTTAACAAAGGCTACATATTTGTTTATATTGCGGAAGTTATAACAGTCAAAAAATTATCGACGGTGACCAACGTACCACTGTGGTAAACAAGATCATAAACTCAAAGGCTGTGAGAAAATAGCCGGCCCTACAAAAGTTTGGCAAAACGATTTTTTTCGATTTAGCTTTCTTTGAAAAGTTGGCAAAGGCGTCACATATATTTATATACTGCCGTAATTCCAACGGTCCAAAAATTATCAAAGTTAGCGTAATTGTTGTTAACAAAGTCTTTAATCCTTAACCACTTGTCTAGAAAAATATATTTTCCACCAAATTTTTATATATTTAAAAAGTCTGGGATGAATATTTTCGTACCAACTGTATTTGATTGTTGACGAAAAAGTCAGGGATAGTATGTATATAAATGTAAAAAAAATCCTAGGATGAATCAACTGCATAAATTATATATGTATATTTAAAAAGTCTGGGATGGATTATTTACGCTTGTGTTATCAGAAAAAATCCTGGGGGTTTCGTCAATTATGTTCACAACTAGATATATACATATGTATATAGGCGAAATCATTAATTCAAAACACGAAAATGTTTATATTTGGGACGAAGACCTACTTAATTTGACTGGAAAACGCGGATATATTTACAGATTCACTAATTTTTAATAGATTGATACGGTAAACGATATATACAACTCTAATCGGAGCTGACATTCATTAGACTATATAGTCGATATTATAAAATTCCTTCAATATTTTTTTTTCCTCAGACTATATACGACGAAATTTAGTTTTTATCTGACACATCATGTCAAACAATATACGAGTACATACATATATGCATAATCAAAATATTTTATAAGTTTAAGACACTTTTATACGTTTTGTATACGAAAATATATAAAATTTCCCACACAACAAAATGACAAAATTAGGAAATACTATTAAAAAAAAAAGTAGCAGGTTGAATATACTATGCAGATACACAAAACTGTCACCATCTGCATTTCTTATAAAATATTATACTGAGCTGTGTACAAAAAAAAAGTTAAATAAAATAAAATTTATCTAATTTTATATTAAATGTACAAAACACAAAATTGGATAAAAACGTACGTATAGCTCGTATAAATATTCAGACCAAAATTTTTATCAAAACTACATTATATACATAACTACTATGTACATATAGTATCTAACATGCATACCATATATAAGAATATGATATTCGTAACAATAAACAAAGATTATCGTATATATGTATATGTTCATATTTTATAATGTACAAAAAAGCTCTAAAACCAGGATAATGTTTTTTTATTCCATTTTGGCTATGTGCACTTCGTTTATCGTGTACAAACAAAAAGGTGACACAACAAAGTGCATTTTTAATTAATAAAATTATTGAAATTATAGAATAAACAATAATTACTGTATATATAAGTTAAAAGTAGAGGGAGCTTTTATATAGATTTAGAAAATAACTGTTTGTTGCTTGTAAAATTATTTATCCGGAAAAAATATCATTTTCATGTTCAGTCGATTAAAATACAACAACAACGTATTTATATATTTAAATTTTTTTATTTAATTAATAAACAAAAATAAAAACATATTCCCACTGGAATGCATAATATGTCCGTATACGTTTATCCTCAATCCACATATGTACGTATAAAATAAATACGGAATTCTTTTTTTTTTTTTTTTAATTTAGTTTTTTTAATTAAATTTGTCATATTAAAACTCATTTTAAGCTTTTATTTTTTAATTTAAAATTTTTGTTTTTTTGTTTTTATGTCCATTTTATTTTAATTTTTAATTCAAAATGATTTATTATATTTTATTTTAAATTACCACTATACCATACAAACATTATTGTATGTACGTATGTACATACACACATATAGCAACAAATAAAAACTTAAATAAATTAAATAATATAAATGTTAATATGAAACTTGGATGTTTATGTAATAGAGTAAATGTTTTAAATTATGTGTGAGTAGTTTTAAATTAAATATAAATTAAATGTGTATACATATAGCTATACGCCACATTATAGCCATTTTAACTTTTTATAAAACTGTAGTGAAATACAATTATCCGAACTCATCATGGACATATAATAAATTGTTTATTGTGTTAAACCACTATCTTATCAACATCAGGATGAATTAAAAATTAAAAACTATAAATTATTCGTTCAAATCCAAACTCAATTGGCATCCACAAAAATGCGCTGAACTATTCAATATAATTTCCATGTTGAATGGTACCAGTAGTAGGTTAGGATCTTAGAGGTTAGAGGGGCTGTTTCGGCATACATAGACCAGTAACGGTATATTGTGGTACCAGATGACCTAATTTCTCAGTGGAATCAATCACTTTACAGTTTTCGAGATCATAGTCGCTGTCGATTATGTACGCAGGTTTTAAAATGCTCACTCATCTCATGAAAAGCAGAGCGGCAAACAATGCCACCCTCTATACGCTAGAGAAACTGATTCTAGTTACTTGATTGCACCTGACTGTCCACGTCGATTGAAACCGAATTTTAACTCCGAATTTAATTTTGTTGGAATTTTGCTATTCTGTAATTCGATTCCATTGAAACTTTTGATTATTTTTGTACAACTCTCCGTCAAAAAATTGTCGTGGAATTTTTTGTAAATTCTTTGAAAATGCATAGTTTGTGAATAATGCGGCTGGTATTGTCGTTTGACGGTAATTTTTTATTATTCAAATAAATACAATTAAAAAAAACTTGCAATCCGACATTACCGCCGTAGATTGCTCATATAGTAAATTCATCGAGATAAATTGGTTAGCTGTGGTTACAACTTTCTGAATTGTTGTCATTTTTTGTACCTCCTTCAATTTTTTTCATTTTTTTATGTTTCCAAAGATAATAATTTCGATTTGTTTTTTAAAACAATTACTAAAGTCATGTTTTCCTCTATTTGATAGTAATCAGTGGTATCCTCGTACTTTCTAACTAAAAAATAAAAAACAATCTGACAAAAAAAATATCAAACAGAAATTTCCAGTCCAACGAGTTACAGAATAGCTTATTTAGTTCCAATGGATTTTTTTCCAGTGGAAATTTTTCAACCCAATATATAGATTGGGATGAGCGCGTGTGTTGAATGACTTCATTGATGGGGTTCTTAAGAATGTTTTCTTATATTAAGTCCTTTTGTGTTAGTTAAATCCGTAATTAGTACTTTATGGATAGACATATGTATATGTTCTGCGTATAGGCTGGTTTAAAACGAGTTTTTGGATAAACATCTTCTTATCAATGTTTATTCGGCGAATTTCCATTTTCATTGTCGATTTTAGTAAAATCGTATTGGCACTTTTACTCCCACGTGAAATTCTTTTTATTAAGTTATTTTCGCCATAATGTTTCTTGTGCAGGCGTATCTGATATTTTGACTAAATCAATTTGAGGTTTCCACTTGAATTAAGGTGGTATTTCTGACCAACTATTTCCAGTAATACCTATAAGTATTTTATAATCCATTTTTCACCGATCATATTAGACAGTAAATAATTTTGAAAATCAATTGACGTGAAATTTATTCAACGTTTGGAATTCCAAATCTACAATAACAAAATAGTACTCCATAAATTCCCGTGAAATTTATATTTAACCGTTACTACAGATGTAATAGTGATTGTATGAATAGAAACTGTTGCTACATGTGCCTTCTCTTTTGTACAGCTACGATAACTGTTGGCTATATCTTCAATATCCAATTTACACGCCCCACCAGCCCAACATAATTTATAGCATTGTAAACCGTTGAAATAAATCTGTTTAATTTATGTTTTTAATTTATGATTTGTTTACAATTATATTTATTTAATTTATTTAATTTTGACAAGTTATTGAAGCTAAAAATTAAAATTGGGCGGATTAGCCGAGGAGTTTCGTTAACTGGGTGAAAAGTTTGGACTCAATTTGAGTTCCCTGGACATAGTTCTGAACGAATGTTGTGGCAATGGACATGCAATTGACACGTTTGTCATGCAGTAAGCTTTAGACCAGCAAGGGTCTTACGAAATTATTTGTAACAAATAAATGGAACGAGTACGGGTGTATAATGAATCATTATTCTGCTCCCAACGACGAATCTTCAATTATTAGATGACTTACTCAAGCGGGGTAATTTGTTTAAAGCGTCTTAGTTTTTGCGTTAGGGCAAGAAGTTGTATTGGTATGTTGCAGTAATCTTCTTTCATATTTGATGGCAAACTTCTAGATCACTTCATCAATCCATTTAACATTTAGGTCATCATGTAATTCCTCGTTGGTTACATCGCGGTAAGCATTCGGATTCGTTTTTGCATGTAGAAATTTTATTTGACAATGTTGAATGATTAAACGATTTTTAATTGTTTAGTACAGACCCAGAATTGGATACCATACGTCCAAATGGGTTTAATAATCGATTCATAGATAAGGCGTTTTAGTACAGGTTAAGCTCAAAATGTTTTTCTATTAGCCAGTAAATTTCACGTTGTTTTGTTTGAATTTGTTCAGCATTTTGTCTAACGTGGTGTTTCCAGTTCAATCTTAAATCGACATACAATCCGAGATATTTAGCAAATTCAGCTTGTGGAATTTGTACCCCATTGAGAAATGTATGGAAGGTACTATTTTTGTGCCGCAATGCATACGTTACATGGATTGATTTCAGCTCGTTCAGCTTTATTTTCCAAAGCCTGGTTCATTGGCTGATAGATGGTTCTATGATTCGCTTCGATGAACTTCATCAATGGTCGAATGTTTATCCAAAATCAGGTATAATGATCATTGGTATTAGTCGATTCAAAATCTAATTCTCCAACAACTTTGAGATAGTTGGTAAAAACGAAATCGGCCTGTATGATGTCATTTACCGGGTTTGTTTTTATCATGATTATTTGTGCAGCCTTGAAACACTCAGGCACATGTGTAAGTTGGAAGCAAGCATTATATATACTAATATGTTAACAGCCTTAGCAATTCCAGGTGTTATTTTGGGATTCAAATTCAAATCTATTTCTTGTCCGACTTCTAGTGGGCTGACATTTATGAATTGATGTTTAGGATCAATTCTATATTGTATACTGTGTGGTTGAAATACTGATGCCAGATGTTGTGCAAACAGTTCGGCTTTTTTATCGTTACATTCGTGGATTGATTAGTAAGGTTAAGTTTCCTACTTTTTTTAATGTCTAATATACTCTGAATCATTAAGACTGGTGTATGATTGGAAGTAAGGTCTTCAATACCTTCAACTCAAATGTAATTAGAGGCCATCCCTTTCGAGATATAAAAGTAAAGCAAATCAGGAACTTTTTTGAAATTATCTTCCAGTTTTTCCATCCTGTCAGATAGGTGGTGAGTGGTAAACAATGTATATAGCTGGTCGAGTCAGTACTGATTGATTATGCCTCTGTATAACTGACATCGGAAATTAGGAATTGATTTGGAAGTTTAGCAGCGCTTATAGCAAGCAATTGTTTTAACAATTGAAACTTATATGCACATTTGGCAAACTAGTTTTACTGTGTACACCGTTGCTGCAGTTATCCGTGAAATGAACAACAAAAACTATGTTGTGTGATGTGCCATCAACTGGTTTACTGTGTTATTCAAGTCATGAGTTAACGTTGTGTGCCGCTGGACACATCCCATTTGGAAGGTTGATTCGCAAATTTAAATATAAAATATTATCTTCGACTGCGTAGAAATTGTCCCTAAAAATATTGAGTAGCTCAGTTTTTGGATTAGTTCATTAGCCATTTTGAATTTATTTGTGTCATCTTCTACTAGTATGTTTAATTATCACTGAGTTCACATAAACCAAAGTAAACGGTTTCACGATTGTTCAACACGAGTATATTATTACACTGTATATAGTGTCTTGAATTCAAGATCCAGTATAAATCGAATTTATAGCCCAGTCATAATCAACTAATATTCAATTTCAGAATTGGATCATGTGTAGTAGAGTAAATAGCGTGTAAGAACTGTCTGGGTCTCGGCTAACGAAACTTTTACGAAAAATAATTGGAACCCAAAAATTTCAAATATAGTGAAATGGATTTATGTGCTCTTCAGCTTTCATAAAAGTTTAAAAAACCTTCTATATAAATATTTTCTATTGCTTCAAATATAAAGATTACAATTTAAAATCTCGCTCATTTCGTTCACATAACTTTACATACATATGTATATGATATATGGGGCTATAAATATATAATTATTATCCACATGCCTAATTATACATAAAAGTTATACCGTAAAATAATTTTTAATTTTGCATAAATTTTGCATTGTATATTAGATGTAAACATTTATACCCCAAAAAACATTTTATTTTCCAAACATTTTCATTGAAAAATTCATCGTTCGCCCGAACAACAACCAAAAAGGATTCCCACTGTGAACACACACAGATGTTAATTCTAAAATAACATTATTTTTGAACAGGCTTCTATATAATAACAATATCGGGGGGATGTATGTATTTCACCCTTTTTTGCCAAACCACATCACACACAGTATATATATATACTTTTGTATAAAACGCTAACGTATTTTTTGGTATTTTATTTATTTACGTTTTTCATTTTTTTTATTAAATAAATTATTTTTAAGGTTAATTTAATTATGTTGTGATTTTGTATAATTTTATTGAGCCTTTTTGTAAGTTAAAACGAAACCGAAAAAATATACGTATTAATGCAAATAATAACACGAATTTACCATTTATGTATGTAAAACTCATTTGTAACCCTAAACCGAAAACCATCCCCAAAAAAAATTATACATTGGACAAAATTTACAAACAACTGTGTAACATATACATTACATACACAAGAATGAAATAAATAAATAAACGAGGATGGGGATGGATACGTATGTACATCAAATTGTGCGAGGGTATTTAAAAAAATAGAAAACTTCAAAATGAGCTTTTAATGGAAAAACCATTATAGATACAATCACTCGCATGATAAATTGCTTGTTTAAAAATTGATTAATTTAAAATATTTAATTATTAAAAAATATGTTATAATCAATAACAATTAACACCGCAAGTCCAGTTCATAACATTTATTATTAATAATTCCTTTATACGGATAAAATGATTAAAATAAACAAAATGCATTAATTTTACAATAATTATATCGGAATTAAAAACAAAAAAATTAATTTATTCATGGAAATAATTAAACAAATACCTTTGTTGATTATTTAATGAGTAACTAGCTACTAATAAATTAATTTATTTATGTATTTGTTAATAATATTAATCATATTACTATAGCGGGGGCTACGTGGCGAGACGGCCTCCAAAGATTTTTTTTTTGCCATCGTGCATTCATCCCAAACGATCAATTTGCTTTGCTGCAACACTTTGGCCTTCGCAGTATTCCTCGAAAACATTGCAAGTTGTAGTTTCAATATAGTTGCATGTTCAACGACAACTTGAGTGCCGGTTAAGACTGCCAACAACAAAGCTGCAATACCTGATGAAGCAAGTGCAAGTGTAATCTCATTGTGCAATCGACTCGTTGCCAAAAACAATGATATTAAAAACCTTTTTCCAGTTCCACCGGGTGCATGTACGAAAAAAATTCCGCCAGTTCCATTGTTCACTACTTTCATGAGGTTATCGTATAGGCATATTTTTGTTGCTGATCTAAAAGGTAGACTAATTGAGTTAATCATTTGCAAATCTGCATTCGATGTTCTAAGACGCATCTGATGCAATATGTTTTCGGCCATATGATGTTTATACATTTGTTCCATAATACCATCGGTGTTGATGGGAAGCATGTAAACAAAATTATAAAAAACAATGTTCGTATTTATTTGCATTATTTAGCATTTGACGAAATCACGAAATGAGTGTCATTCCCTAGCAATCCCATACGTTGATAAGCTTCTCTGTATGTGCCGCACAATACACCATTAATAGTTCGCAGATGTTGGAACGATGTTGGGCCACGAACATTGGCTAATAGTAAACTCAAATAAAAACACTCGTGTTGGCTGGGATGGACTGTGTAAAGACATCCTAGTGCATCGGTGGAAAATACTTGTGGGTAACCTGGAACTGGCTGTCCTTGTTTCCGTCGTTGATATTTATTTGACGGTTGATTCCATGTATAATATCTTGGCATTTCGGAGTAAAGATGCGTTTGGCCAATGTCATCATTTTGCCACATTTCAAAGAAGCTGGTAAATGTTGTCGATGGTGGCCTGACAGCTCGTTGTAATACGTTCTTCGCTGTAAAATACAATCTTTGACCGTTTTCCAAATGTACGGCCAAGTGAATAACAGTGTGGTGTCTTTCATGTATAGGGAATGAAAAAAATACGTCACATCGATTCATTACTACTAACATAGCGGCCAATTTGAAATTGAGTTATTTCAGCCATATCACTACCTTTGTTCACGTATTTGCAAATGTATTTAATAGATTTTACAGAATAGCCAAATTTGACATTTATATATGCTTTAAATGTCTTGGAGAGTAAACCCAAAAAAGGAACAACCCAACGATTTTCAACTTCAATTTTATTTTTTTTTTAACACTTTTTTTTGCGGTGATGTCATAGCGATCAATGATTAGCCAGGAAATAATTATTGTTGAATTTCTGTCTACTGTGGATTGCCCGTGAACGAGATAAACAAATCTGGTGTGCCATAATGGCGTATACATAAATACAAAAGCGTATTCATGCATATGTATGAGAATTTCAAATATACACCGACATTTGAAGATGTGATTGTCCTCATTTTCGCGAACGACCAGTCTGTACAAATATTAATTCACTGAACTAACTTTTTTGTTAGTTTCGGCGGATGTAAAAAATATTTTGTGTTAATACGATAAAGTAACTTTGTGATTATGGTAATAAATATAGATTGGTTATTTACCTGTAACTGGATTTATCATCTTGATTGAAAAATGATAGACATCTTCACTTTGCCAAAATAAGATAGCATTTTGTAACGCATCATATGATCGATGTGTTTGAGACACACGCTGCAATTGATCGTTCGACGACAATGGCGACTGCGTTGTCTCGCACGCAACTTTTCGGCTCTGTTGTTAATTTTGTAGTTATCAGATGGCATGCGGTCTAATAATGCAACCAATTCGTTATGTTGATGGAAACATGTTTTGAGTTGTTCCACAATTGGTCTTTTCACCGAATTGATTTGTGCACAACGCTGATCGACTTGTCTTGCTGAATCGCCCATAAAATAAATTTGCAAAAATTGGGCGTTGGTAATAAGAAACGTGTTCCATGATATATTTGAACTTGAATCTGCAAGGGTAAATATATATAATATATGTATAGCGAAGTGTTTGTACCGCCATGTGGCTAGAAAATACGTTGGCACCACTGCCATTCCCCCCCCGGACCTTCTGTAACCACACTCACTTCGGGTTGCTTTTGGAAATTTAGATGTCAATTCAACCGCATGTCAATTGAAAGCTGTCAATGTATTTTGAACCTACCACATGGTGGTAAAAGTTTTATGTTTCTCATTAAACTTACTTTGAAAGTAGGCATTAACGAATCTCGAATAACTTTTGTTGCGCCAAATAATGTCATTTGAAAACTATTATTATATTACAGACGAGTTCAATTAATGTCCCATTTATATTATAATTGGAAATTATTGAACATTTGTTCCGATAATAAAACATTGGAATATTAAGTTTCAACTCGTTCACTTCACATCAAGTGCAAATCTTGTCAATAGCCTCTTGAGGTTGTAAGTTTCGTTTGCGTCATTAATAGATCAGAATATCTTAAGATCATCGTCAATAAATATTAGGAGCAGATAGGGACCTATATTAGAACCCTGGGGAATTCCAGACTTTACCAAAATATGGTTCGACTTTTCACAAGCAAATTCAATGACTTTAGGTACACTCTAAAAAATGGAAATATTGTGACGTAAAATTACTATGATAATAACTGAAATTTTGCATCATTTTTTATGTAATTTTCCATTCTAGGTTGAAACTTAAACCAAAAATTTGTATCTCAAAATAACAAGTTTAAAATTGCAACAAAATGTGTAAATTTGCGATAACTCATGACTTTTTACGTTAACATGTGCAACTAGTACATCGAAAGTTGTAATGTTCATCTTTTTTGTGTTCTGGATTGGTCCAACTAGGTAAATTTACACATTTGTGTTGAAAAATAAAACTTCCGATGAAAAATAAACCGTTACTTATGCCTATAAATAATTTTATACTATTCAGTGTTTCATTTGTAATAACGTGTTGAAAGGTAATGGTGGTGAAAAAATAAAAAATTAAATTAAATTATTTAATAATTAATTAATCTTAGTTTATAGTAAAATACTCTAGTATAATTAAAATGTTTAAGTGTTATTTTTGTAATTGTACTTATTGTTTTATTGAAAATTATAATAGGCATTTATACAAACACAAAAATAAAAATAATATACAATTCGTCTGTTTAGAGCAAGGCTGCAATAAAAAGTTTTACAAGTATCGTAATTTTCAGTCACATTGTTTTAGGGTCCATCCAGCTGTTGTTAATAAAAATGATTTAACAACAAGTAGTTCTTGTGTATATAAATGTTGTGTGGGTAAGTGTACGTTCAATTCTAACGAATTTAATAAAGTGATATCCCATTTAGTTGGTCATATTGGTTACAACCACAAAATTGAATGTCCAGTAGCTCAGTGCTCTAAGATGTTCGTAAACAGTTCATCATTTAAATCGCATGTATTTCGTAATCATAAAACTTATGGTTCATTAAAATTAAAATTAAGTGATAGTTTAGATAAAGAAACAAATCAAGCAGTAAATAAAGAACAAGAGGAATCCATTTCAGAAAATGTTACCCCAAATGATAACATTTGCCATGTTCGAAAAAATGTGTTTGAGGATTTGTTTGCAAAACTCAAATTTCAATTCAGAGTATCAGACGTAGCATTACAATTTTTATATGATGAAATATTTTCAATACTAGATTGTGAAAATTTAAATCAAAAAGAAGTTTCTTTGCATTATGAGAAAAATCTGTTTTCTAAAAATTTACTGGAAGATCTTAATATTTTTAGTTCTAGATATAAACGGGTAGAATATATAAGAAAAACGTTTCCATACATTAAACCACGACAAGTAACTTTGGGATTAGATAATTATTATAATTATTGTTTTTTTCACTATGTGCCGATAATAGAATCAATTAAATCTTTGTTAGTAGACCCAACATTTTTCAAGTTAATTAATGAAAAGAAAGAATCAAGGCACAGTGTTTTCATGGATTATAATGATGGATCTCTGTATAAACAAAATAATTTCTTTCAATGTAAATCACGCAACCTAGAACTTATTTTATTTCAAGACGCTTTTGAAATTTGCAATCCTTTGGGATCATCGAAAAAGAAACATAAACTAATCGGTGTTTATATGGTGATTGGAAACCTCAATCGTAAATACCGAACACAAATTCATAACATTCAACTAGTTTTGTTATGTAAAGAAAAATTTATAAAATCTTTTGGATTTAGCAAAATTCTGCAGCCTTTGATAGATGATCTTATCACATTAGAACATGATGGTATTGCCGTTTACAATTCTTTAACTGAAACGAGTGAACATATTTATGGAAGTTTATATGCCATGACTGGTGATAATTTAGGTAGTCATCAAATAGGTGGTTTTGTGGAAAATTTTAGCACGTCGAAATTTTTATGTCGATGGTGTTATTATACCCGAAATTGCTTGCTCGAATATGATTTAACGCCTAAAGGTTACAGAAGCGTAGAAAGTCACATAAGTGATGTTACATCCGCAATAGAAAGCGAACCAGTAAACGGAGTTAAATACGATTCCATATTAAATCAGTTGCAACATTTTCATATATGTAATCCGGGTCTACCGCCTTGTATAGCTCACGACCTTTTTGAAGGAATTATACCGTATGATTTGATGCATGTTTTGAAATATTTCGCAAAATCGAAAATAATTTCTTTTGATGTCATTAATATTTCACTTGCTTCTCTAAGAAAGCAGTTTAAGCTATCTTTATCTTTCCCAAAATTTGACCTAAGTATGAATAAAATTCCAGGGAAAGCTGATGAAGTATGGCATATATTAGTGTTGATGCCACTAGTATTATTAAAACATGTTACAGATTACAATCATTCAGTATGGAAATTTATATCTGCAATGATAGAAATGTGTAGATTGATATGTGCAGCTGAAATATCAAAGTGTCAGGTTGCTTTGCTTTCGTATTTTATAGATCTTTACTTTGAATATCGAAAAGACTGTTTTCCCTTATTAAAATTACGGCCTAAACATCATTACATTTTTCATTACCCTGAATTAATTCAAAAGTTTGGACCGCTTAAAAATGTATGGACAATGTTCTTTGAACAGAAAAATAAATTCTTTAAAACTTCATGTAAAATGGCAAAAAACTTTAAGAATGTCACTTTGACACTGGCCGATAATCATCAACTAATGCAAGCAACTATATTCCAAGATCGGTTTAAAATTAATATTAATTGTGATGATGTTGAAAATTTGTCACCATTTATGTTCAACATAAGGATACCCGAAGAGTTTTGCTTCGTAACAAAAGAAATTACTTTTCTGAACATACTTTATAAGGAAAACAAATTTATTTTAGTAAATTGTGATGATCTTGGAAATATAGAAATTTTAAATATTAAAGCAATATTTCTGGATAATTCGTACGAAAAAGCAATTTTTTATGGTACAACACTTAAAATGTGGTACAATGAATGCAAAATTCTGTATGAAAGTTATACCGAGGAAGGATCCTATTCAATGTGTGCGATTGAAAAACTTTTAATTAAAAAACCTTTAAATATTTTAAAACGAAATAAAAAATATTATTTTTCCCCTTCGTGTTCTTTTGTTGATGATCATTTTCTAGAATAACGATATTGTATATATTATTTTATTTCTGTTAATTAAATTATTGTTCTAAAAATTAAATCGAATAAATATAAATGCCTATAGTATTGAAATTATCATAAATATATAACAAAGAAATTTTCAAAAAAATATATGTTTATAAAAATAAATTAAAATATATGTATATTATGTAAATTAGGGAAATATCAAATTAATGTTATTTTATTTGCATGCATCTTATATGAATTTGAAATAAAAAATAAAAATAACAAAACATAATATAAAATGTTAAAACATTAATTGTTAAAACTATATTTAAGTTCATTTTTGTAAACTTTTAATTTTAATATTTAATAATAAGCTTAAATAAAAATAAGTTATACTATAGATATATTTACAACCAATAAAAATTTAAAAACATGGACAAGGGTTATCCAATCAAAATTTGGAGCTGCAATAGAGTGGACAAAAAAACATTATTTTCCAAACCTTGTATTAAAAATGTAATTGAAAAAGGTATGTACGCACTTGTAAACTGAAAAATTAAATATTATTAAATTTAATTACAATTACAGCTCAAAACTGCGGTTTAAATGGGACAAAAATTTTGCTAGAAATAGATGGTACGGAAGTTTGCGATGATGAAATACTTAAATATTACATGGAGGAAAAAACAGTTTTTTTGTTAATTAGTGATGAACAAGAGTGGATGCCTCAAGAACAAGTTTCCACTACATCTACATTTAGTTCAAATCATCCTGAATTCATAAATATCCCGCAAAATTATGTTATAGAAAATGTAGAATTACCGCATGTTGAAGTCAATGGTAATACAAAGGCTAGTGATGACTTTGATAAGTTATCACTGGATTCAACGATAAATAACAGCACATCAACATCATCGAAAAACTCTTCTAATGCCTTAGTATTTTCAAACTTTATCGTACCTTGGGAAAAAATACCAAGCGATATAATGACAATGCTACAGAATAAACAAAATCTTGGGAAACGTTTAAATTGCTTGGGAAATTTGCTTGTAGACGAATTACGAAGTGTTTCACAATTTATTCCTATGTCAATTATTAGAAGTGTGGCGCAGAAAGTGACTTCTTAGTTTCCTGATTCGATGCTTCAAAAGGATAATGAGCAAAATATTATCTCCATCATTCCATTATCTTTAATTACTGTTATGAAAAACAGAAATAGCTTTTTGAACCGCTCGCCTAAATGAATTTTAACAGACCTCGAGGCAGACATCCCTGTTAACGAACGTAAAAAGGCATGTGTTCTAAAGGAAACATGCTCGAATTGGCAGCCGAATTGTTTACCAAGTGGCGAAAATGTTGATACCATAAAATCAAAAAAAAACTATTTACAAAACATATTTAAGAAGAATGATATAACAACTGATGAACGTAATACTATACTGCAATTTATGAAAGATGGCTTTGCTGTACAAAGAAACTTTCTAAATAATCGTAAAGCTATCCCAAGTATCCAGGATATTCAAAATGAATGGCCATTTCTTTTTGATAAAGAAATATTATATCAGCATTTTAAACAGTTTGACCTTTGATGTTGCTAAGTTAAAAAATAAATTTGAAACACAGAAAAATACTCTGTTAAAATTTCTAAAATCCAATAAAAAAAAAGATATTGTGCAATATATGAAAGGGGAAACAGATTGTTGGGCGATTATTAAATGCTTGTTTTTGTATTTTAATGAAGATTCAACCTACATGTATAAAGTTTTCGAGGTAAGTTTTTTGACTCCAATATAAAATATTTACAAATTGTACCAATTTCCTCTTAAATTTTGTTTTGCAGTTTGGTACTACTTTAGAGGACATAAAGCAAGCATGTACAACTAATACACCATGGGTAGCCGTACTAAGTATAATTTTAAATATTAATTTTAATTTATTTACATATTTAATTTATTTTATTTATTTTAAAGAAACGTCTATTCTGGAGGATGAAGAAATAGCGTACATATTTATTGAGCACATCCTAGTTGGAGAATACAAACATCAAAATATTTTGGATTTACTGGAAATAATTATTGCTTATTATTATAGTTTCAACATATTGTACCCAAAGCAAATATCCCAAACTATGGAATTTATTGTTAGATATTTCTTAAAGCATTATGCTGAAAATGTTAGAGGATCGAAGAAGCATATAAATAATTGTTCAAAAATAAACAATTTAATTTTAAAATTACGAACAACTGAATGTTCTATTTAATGTATATTGTGTTAAGCGAAAAGTCAATTAATTAATATGAATTAATGATAATTAAGTTAATAATTAAGTTTTTAAATGAAGTTAATTTTATTTTTACATTTATTTAAAAAAATAAATATTTTTATACATACAATATATATAAATAAAAAAATTCTATTAATTTTCTTATAATGTTAAAGGGCCCAAATTTTGTTAGTGGACAAAGCCGGAGTAAAACAGTAGGTATAATGCGATTTAATTTGATACGTTTAACCAATCGAGCGATTCTTGTAAAATCGGGAAGGGTTACTTAAGTGAAATGGAGCTCAATTTTATTTGGTACTGGATATTATCCAACATTTTCCACGGCCATACGGAGTACTCCATATAAATATATATGTACTTATATATATATATATATATATATATATATATATATATATATATATATATATATATATATATATATATATATATATATATATATATATATATATATATATATATATATTATATATATATATATATATATATATGTATATATATATATAAAGTACACAGATTTTGGTTTAAATACTAGATTAAAACCGAGCCTTTCTCCGCAAATATACTCTTTTTGTGGTGTAAAAAGCTGTCGCGGGGTCGTTAAATTTACACAACGCGATGTAAATTTATAAATTTGTTTAAGATTTTCAATGTATATTTACACAATTTTTAGTAAATTTTCATCAAAATATACATAAATTTACATTGAACATTACTCATTTTTTGTGTAATATTACATACTATAACGCACTTTTGAATTACGACAAAGTGTGTATATTTTCTTATATTTAGCACTGGTGTAAATTTACCTTTATAATAGGAGGCATTCAGTTGCCAGTTATAATAAGGGTAAAATTACACTAATTTTTCTTAGAGTGTATCTTTTCGTTAGGTACGATCAAAACCCTTTGACAAAAAATGATGAAAAGCTAAGCTTGTCAAGTTTCATCAATTTCTGCCGATGTCGAATGGAGTGAAAAGCTTTATTGAAATCAGTGTAAATGGTGTAAATTTGCAGACAGTTAGGAGTTTCAGACTAATATTTCAAATATTTTAGGTTAAATTGGAGTGGTTTATTAGGGAAAATTCCAGTTTGCAATGATTTATTAAGGATGAATTTTAATGGTTTGCAAAACTACATCGGCCAATAATTTAATGACGGACGAAGGGATAGTATCAGAACCACGGCCATCTCCAAGTGATGTAATTACATCTAATATCTCTTCTTCAGAAATGGTTTGGATATGTATTGCATAATTACCATAGCTGGTAGGTTGATTGTTGCAACGTGAATCATCAGGACTGTAAATTGTTTGAAAAAATAATCAGAAAAGGTTAGCTATTTCTTTGGGTTCTGATGAATGTATCAAACTTTAGTTAATCGTATCTGATCAATTTAATTAATTATCTATCAATCTATAATGGCAATAATGGCAGTACTTTTGGGAAAATGACGAGCTTTTAACATTACATTACCTTACCAATACTTTTGGCCAGAAGTTTAAAAAAAAACTTCGCTCGTTTCTGGACTGGTCTCAAATGTCAGCTGTCAATCAAATATAATTAAATTATATTATTGTTAAACGTTAATAACACGAAACTCAGAGTTTTCTCCAAAACAGTGACTTATTCGGAAAGAGGATAAATCAGCATTATAATTATCAACGTTTCTTTGATTCGGTATGCTTTTGATAAATTCGAATTCCATAAATTTTATTATCACCGCCTTGAATTTATCTCAAACTTTTATCGAAGGAAACCACACGAGCGTAAAAAATTCATCCCCCAGAATTTTAAAAAATACATGATTTACACATAGTTGGTTCATCCCAGAATTTTTTACGTTCATCTACAGTTGACCTATTTCAGACATTTTCGTCATTTAATTCACCATTTTGGATGATGGTTTATCTGCGATAAGAACTCGACTCTGTTGAAAATAAATCGACTATTAATTAACCGTAAGTTACGATTATTGGTGGATGTCTCAGTTTTAAGAAAAATTATCATCTTCGACGTCAATTATTAGGGCCCTGAACACGTTGATAATCGAGGATTAGGTTGTGAATTATTGGTATTGGTCGTGAAGAAAAGAGCGAATTGTTGTTGAACGACCCTAATCGTAGATATTTTCGGCATCACATCCGCAAGTGACATAGAAGGCCTTTGTAGGACACACTATATTTCACTCTTTGTTTCTATATACTGAAACGTTCCATCCTGTTCAATGAAATTTCAAAATTTGTTCAATTGAATGAAAACCGATTGAACTGTGAATTTGAATCACAGCTAATTACAAGGCAATTTCAGCTAATATTGTTACTTTTAAAATTAAAATGGAGCGAATTTCTTAGAATTTTTAAATATAGTCCCTGAAATTTACGGGAAATTTTGAGACTTCTAAACCAATTTCATATTAATTAAGGAAAGTGATGTTCGCCAAATGATCGCCTCTATGGACACTGCAATAAATAATTTTAAATGTTCTACCTCATATTTATGAATCTTTAACATATTCTAGTCAGTCAATAGTCTAACTATTCATATACCAGTCTACTCGTATACTAATTTTTGTAAAGATTAAAGTTCAAGCTGAGTTTGTGGTAGTCTGCAAACATGACATATATTTCATTAACGTTTCTGGATGTATAGTCACATAATATAGACAGAAATGAAAATGAAAAAAAAAATTAAACAGACCATTTTACAGTGTTATATTTCAAGTCACACTATTTGATCTTTTCTGCAATTTTATTAAGAATTATTATTATTCTACGTAAAAGCACAAAACCCATGACCCGGATGACCTATATACATTTACGCGAAATGAGAAAAAAATCTGTAGAATTTCACCTGTTCACAATATATATATATAAAAAAAATTTTATAACACAACGGACAGAAAATATGTTGCTTTTCACAGATGTATGATCACGTGACGTTATCACAAAATCGTAATCGGTGGGGGAGGTGGAGGTTCACCGAAAATCAACATAGTGTAACATTTCTTGCATATTTTTCTGCGTGTAACTGAACAAACAAAAAAATAATTGAAATTTAGAAACTTGGTTTGGTATACACAGACACATACACAAAAGATTACGTCTTACGTTTTTCTCGTCTTTTGAGTGAGAAATACCAAAAATAATAAAACGAAAACATTTAAAGTATGTACGTAAAAAAATATTGTTACACTCATACAAAAGTACGAAAAAGCTCATTTTATGATTTTCGTTTATTGTCTGGTTCGTTTTATGGTAGACAAAATTTTGAATTCACACCATTGCACACACACACAGACACGTATCAGAGAAATTCTTTCGGCTGTCATATTCCGGTTCGGGGATTTTCTTTTATTGTTATTAGGAAAATAATAAATTTTGTATGGCATCCGTAAAGAAAGCATGACCTTATACAAAAGCCGTGTCTTCGTCGTCTGTAGAATGATATAGTATTTAGTTAAGGTATAAACGTTGTGAGTATGTAGTTATATAGGCGTATTGTTATTACTCGCTCACATTAAATAATCGTTGGTATGGAAAACTGAAAAATTTGATTGTTTAGTTTACTGTGTGTTGGTATAGACTGTGCTGTGACATTATAATATCATGAAAATTGATATTTTATCGATTCACAAGTAACAATTATAACATTTTACGTATCTTGTTGAGTTAAAAGCCTGCGTGTGAAAATAAATTGGGATTTTATTTGTTTACTGAAGATAAGAGAATAATTATTTGATCTTTCATTCCGATCTGTGTAATAAATATACATCATAAAAGCAAGAATGTTAAAAGCACACACATTGTATTGCAATTACTATTCGCTACGCCATATACACAATATACAAAAACACAATAATTAAAATCGAATCATAATTACTACGAAAACTCTAATTATAACTTTTTAATGATTTTCTACTTTTTGTAATGCTAACCTAAATATTAATTAAAATAAAAATATTAAACGAGGAATTGAAATTTAATTATTTTAATTCTGTAGGTTTCGTTCCGTATATAACATATGTACAGTAGGTATGAATATATGTAATATGATTTATGTTGGTTTAAGTTACAAAAAGAATTATGACGCCATTTAACTATATACGTATTAACATGATTTTATTCCATTGTGACAATGTAGTTTTGAAATTGCATGACTTGGTTTATTTTACTTTAGTATATTAAGCATCGTTTATAATAATAATAATAAAAAGTCATCAATGTCACACTTCTAAATGTTATAAGGATAATGTGTTGTGTGTTAAAAGTTGGCACGAACAAAAATGCTGAGTGCGTAAACTATATATACAATATACGTGATTTGTGTGATGAGCCATCCTCAGATTCTATCGGAGATATAATTTTGCTTTGTATGCTCATAAATTCACTTGTCTCTCATAATTCTAAACTGATTTGAAAATTGTTTGGTGGTAAGGTTTATATAAAACTATTTTCAAATATCCTAAACTTGAAGTTCCTTAATGTTTATATTTCTAATTAATCATTTGCTTTACTCTCATAACAAATAACTTCATAATCATGGTTTATGTTTCCACATTCAACAGCATCAAAAATAAATAAAAAAATTTAAGTTTGGGAAGCGACTTTTTAAATTATTTTCATCCTTTAGTCTAGATATTAAACCAATCCCAACATGATATCAATTCAACATGAGTAGTTCCATCTACGCGGTTTCTATAAATATAAATATAATTATAAATTATACAGTCTAATTCAGCAATAATTTTAATATAAAAAATTTATGTTTGATAATAATATGGATTTACGAATATAATCAAAACTTAAACAATATATTTGTTTATAAATTTTATTTGTTATTAACAATAGAGAAAATAATCGGCAATTTTTGCTCATTTTTTGTTATAATTATTTGAAGGAAATTTTCAATAAAACACGTCCGAAAAAATTATAAACAATTAGAAATTGTTATAAACAATTTATTTAATTATAAACAAATAAATAAATTATCAACAATAGTAGATTGAGATTATAATTATGTGATCAATTAAAAAATTGTCTATTATAAGATTATGAACCTGAGGTAAACAAAATTCTGAATCACTTGATATTGTTATAAATAAAACAATTTGTTATTAACAAATTAATGTTTAATAAATAATTGTATAAAATTCTATAATTTATTACTCAATTTTTGAATAAAATTCATTTATTTATAAAATTTCACTAAGGAAACTCGATAAATAATTAGATTTTGTTATAAACAAATATAGCAGACGAAATAATTTACCGAATTGATTACGTCATATACCTAACTTAATCTTCTTTAATTATATAAAAGAAAATTTAAATCGAAAGTTGATCAACACGATCAATATGGTCAACTTTCAATTTTGTTCTGTGAATAGTTTTCGATGAATTATTGTTCTCTCAGTTGTTTAATCGATAAATTGTTTTTATAACAATTTTCGGGTTACCATTTAAGATACAACTTGTTCCCTTTGAAAGGCGTCATTATTTTTAATTAATTTTGATTTAAACTGAAATATTTATGCATAAAGTGGTGCTCTCATACGGATAATTCTAAATATTGTTTTAATCTGATCTCATACCACAGGTAAATTATTTCTATTTCATCAGAAATTCATGTGAATTATGTTCTAACTCTCTCCTAAAAAAAATTAGGGTTTTTGGTATAGGTCTAAATTCACAATTCTATATAAAGACGACAAATGTGAGAATATCATATTTTATTCAGCTAAACCGATAAATCTTATAATTTAACCGATTATGTCATCTATATAAATGTTGAACAAATAAACTTCAAAATTTACTTGGGAAAACCCTTTAGGAAGCTAACTATATTGTGACGATTATGCCTATCGTTAAACTCAATCACATCAGTATCGTCGTGAGTGGAGTGGTTCGATCATCACAGATATTGATGCGATGAGTCGCAAAGGTAGAATGATCATCATTATTCAGTAATACACCACAATGTTCGAAAATCATGGTGTGAACAAAAACCATAGATATTAATAAAATAGTTTTATTGTAAAATCCATTACGAATCCTTAAATAGCCCGAAGATCGTAACAATATGATGGATATACCAAGATGTTTTAAGCTCTTAGCTACACGAAAACTACACTTATATTTAGGAAATAGTAGGGAATTAGGGGGTTTAGGAAAACAATGTTTGGTATAACCTCATGTACGCTAATTATAGAATTTTTTGGAATTTTCTTGTGAAAACGCTATAGTTGTTGGGTATAAGCTATCCAAAAAATATTTTAATTTTGGCAAAAATAGGAGGTTAGGGGATTTAAGGCAAGCATGTTTGGTATATGACTTCATGGTCGTTCAAAATCCCCTAGCCCGTACTTTTTTCAAAATTGAAATATTTATCGAATACTTAACGTTGAACTCAAATAAATCTTGGAGAATGCTACATTAAGATGTTAGCGTTCTAGGATTTTCCAAAAATAATTACAAAGTATGGTTGCCCTCAACCCCCTATTCCTCTACTTTTTCCTAAATTGTAATATTTTTCGGATAGCTTAGATCCAAAGACATCTTTCACCTTTTTGTGTAATTTATGACTTTTTAAATTTTGATTTAATATTATAAAACTACTTTACGAACTGAAGAAGGAATAATCCATGAAGTAATCCTTGAAACCGATATTCTTAAATAATATATTTCAACTGTAAAAAAAATAAGGAATATATTACATAAATTTAAATGATTTTACAAATTTAATAGAAGTACTGGACTTCGGTAATTGATTTTGGAATTGGTGCCTTGACAATAGCATCCACTTTTTCAGGATTTGGTTGAATACCTTTACCAGAAATAATATAGCCCAAATAATTGACCGACGTTGTTAAAAATTTTGACTTCTCCACATTAATTTTAACTTGAAATTCATTTAAGCGACCTAATACTTTAGTAAGATTCATTTCACAATCATTTTTGGTTTTACCACCGATAATAATATCATCCAAATAACAGGAAACATAATCTAAACCTAGTAATATTTGATCCATTACCGACTGGAAAATAGACGGAGCTGTTTTTAAACCGAAAGGTAATCGAGTAAACCTAAAGAGACCCTTATGTGTATTTATAGTCAGCAATTCCCGATATTTTTCTGACACTATTAATTGTTGATAAGCATTAGAGAAATCTATTACGCAAAAATACGTACAACCTGAAAAATTTGCAAAAATATCGTCTATTCTGGGAATTGGGTAATGCTCACTCCGGACAAATTTATTGATTGTAACCTTGAAATCAACACAAATGCGTATTGCTTTATTTGGTCTTACTACTACTACTATTGGACTTGCCCATTTCGAATACTTAATCGGTTCTAAAAATTTTTTATTTACTAATCTTTCAAGTTCATTTTCCACGTCTAATTTTATTTTGAACGGTACAGTATAGGCACAATGAAAAATAGGTCTCGCATCACCCTCTAATAAAATTTCCACCACATAATTTTTAATGCGTGGATCATAAACCGAATTTGACCTTATTTTTCGATAACTATCTAATAGTTTTGAAATAAATGGTTTATTTAAAAAAAAATCCGACTTACACTGACAAATACTCCTTGTTTGCGAATCAAAACATTGATTCCAATGACATATTTGGCTCCCTGACAGAATTTATCACCTTAATGTTACTGCGACAAACATACGACGTGTGCCCATAATGGTTGCAGTTATAACATTTCCACTTTTTGCTGGGACATTGACTTTCGTGATGAAATTTTATTCCACATCTTGAACATAACCGTTGTTTTCTCCCACTAGGACTAAAATTTCTACTTCGGTTATAGTTGAACTTTCTATTTTCTCTATGTTCCAGACTTTGGTTGACATTTCTGGAAGAGGGCGGACTTCTACCTCTTGATGAACTTGGATATCTACCGGTATTTACATTCGACTTAACCAGGTTGAAATGTGAAGATGAGCGTTTATTACTTATCACCTGTGTTTCTTTTGCTGACATCTCCATATTTTGTGCAGTTTCACAATATTTATCGAATTCTCCATCTGCATCCTTCAATAGTTCCTGCTGTATTGCCGGTGTTCTCAACCCAACTATGAACTTGTCAGCTAATGCATCCTTTAAAAAATCACCAAATTTGCATGACTGAGCAAGACTTTTTAATTTCACTATGAAATCCGAAATAGATTCGCCTTCCTCTTGACTTGCTTGGTTGAATTTAAAATGTTCAACCCGCTTATTAACTTTAGGAGAGAAATGTTCCGTTAGAATTTTAATGACCTCAATGTAAGTTAATGTGTTTGGATTTTTCGGCAATGTTAGAGATTTTAATATGCTATACATTTCTGGACCGGCTAATATTATAAAATATTCGGCTTTATACTCTTCACTTATTTTATTTACCTTTAAAAAATTATCCATGCGCTCTTCATGCTCAACAAAATTACCGCTATCGACGGCAAACTGTTCCATTGATCCAATCATTGTCAAATTTTGTTTCGATAACTCACTTTTTTCAACACGGATTTTTACACATTCATTTTCACTTGAATTTAATTGGCTTTTTACTAGTTAACGTGATCTCTTTATTAGATCAGGTTCGCTTTTTATCTTTTTGTCATTCATTCAGATCTTTAATAATCACTGCACACTCTTTTACCCTTGATTACCGTACTTTTCATAACAGTTCATGAACTTTTTTTATGGTATCAACATGAGACGCAGGGTTGGGCGTTTTACATGTAAAAAACGATTTCTTCATTTTACATGTAAATAACGTAAATTACAAAAAAAATTGTGTATTTTACAAAAATATGTAAATTATATTTAAAAAACGAGAATCCGTCCAAAAATAATTTAAAATATTGAATAAATGATACATACATTTGTTTATAATAATAACTTACATTAGAAAATCCAATTAAAAATTTTATTTAAATGGTTAATCATAATTATTTTCAACTTTTAGTTATCTACATTCATATTATAAAAATCACCTATCCTTCTACAATGCCATCTGTTTACGTCTTAAACTAGTTCTTTTTTCGACAAAAATAAACAACTACTGACATCTAGCTACATATGAATAAACTAAAAGAAAATATTTTTAAGAGTGCATATTTCTTTCGATATGTAACGGAAAACTAATTGCAATTTGACGTTTAATCATAAATAAGATATTTCTCTGTAGTGAAATGAATGAAGTGAATCTATCTACTCGTTTGACTGGCTTTTAAATTTAAATCTTTATTATTTTGTCAAACAGGACAAAATCAACCAAATTATCAGTACCAGTCTCACCCTCATCAAATAAATGTATGCGTGTAATTATCAGCCCTATTCTATCCATTCGATGAAATTCATATGCTTTATGCCCTCGCTGTCCAGTGTAGTAAAGCGGTGGCGAATATGATTAACGAATTAAGCGTGGAACTGTAGTAAATTTTATTAATGAAATTAAATTTTTCTATTTTTCTAGCTTTAATTTTCCGATGCTTTAACCCATCTTCCGTTTCATAGCTATATAAACATCATTAATTTTCTTCTGTACTATTTATTTATTGCATATAAATGTTTGAAGTTCTTTCGAACTAGTACCCTAAAAATTAATTTTTAATTCAATTTAATTTTACTTACTCTAATTACAATTAATAATTTTTCTTAACCTAAGTTTGCAGCAATACCATTATACCAACCTTAGCATAGAATTAAAGATAAATTAATTAATTAGATAAATTGATTAATACATTAACAATGAAATTTGGGAAAAATATTCTCATCGAAACCCAGAGGGGGATTTAGAACTTTTAATGTTTAATTTAGAACTTTCCTCTCCCGAAAAACGTAGCGTTCATCAAATTACATTTATTGATAGCAGGTGTCAAGATTTGATTTTTGCGAGGATTAGATGAATAAAAAAATGTGTGTCTGATTGATATACATATGTAAGCTATTTATGCTTCAAGAACTTACAATCTTCAAGAGAACAACCAAATATACATTATTAAAGTAAAGCTCAAACAAGAATTAAATATCATTCAGGTTCGTTGGAGCACTTATTCTATAATTTTAAAAAACAATATTTCCATACAAAAAATATGGATTGATATAAGATTTAACAAGCTGGAGCGTAAGTCATAACACCAGTACTATATACTACTATAGTTTTTTTTTCGTTTACCTCATCGTTTACCTCATAATTAATATTATTTGAATTTGGAAGCAAATCATGTTGTAGTCATCTTCCCTTAATTTTTTGTTATTCTATTTCCTAGTGAACCGAGAAGTGTTTGTGCTAAATTTTTAATTACGGTTTTGTCTAAAATCGATATTAATCTTACAATCTACGGAAAATTAAAGAATAAAGAAAACTATGTGATTTTTCAACTTTATGCAATATAATATGTCAACTAATACCAAAGATTCCTGCCATTCCCACCACCAAATGACCGGACAATTATGACCATTAATCATCTTTACTAATTCATCTAAACTATTTTTTAGATCTTTTGTTTCAACGAATAGATCTCATCACAGCAAAGGAGTCACATATTAAAATAAAATCAATCCAGAATTTCTACTGACGGCTGAATTTCATATTTTCGAAAAATATAATTGTAGTGTTTTTTTTATTAATAATGAATATTACATTTCGTTTGTTTACATTTATATTTGAAATTTAAACTTTTTATTTTGCTAATACATAGTAGCGCTGTGCTGGGATGTTCTATCATCACTTCGATAGACATTTGTGTCTCTTTTTTTACAAACAAAATTATGCTCCATTGCGTTTTTTGAATTATGTTTTGTCTATTGCGATCTCAGCCTGTTAGAATACATTTGCAAACTATCTCTTTTTCCTCTTTTCACTTGCCATCGAAAATAAAAATATTCGTGATATTTTATCGAATGGATTTATAGAAATAGAATCGAGTAGACTATGATCACAATATAAATTGCGAAATAGAATACAATCTTGTTCGTAAAAAAAGAGACACAAATGTCTAACGAAGCGAATCGAAGTGATGATAGAACATCCCAGCACTGAATTCACTCATCACATACACTTTTGCCTTAAGAATTAAACGATGAAGTTCGCAACATTTTAAAATAGGTGTCAAAAATTATTTTTCGAAAAATGTCAGCATAACATAACCCCACACTCCACAGTAAACATCAAACCATAATAGTGGAAGGACGTTATACGTCCGTAGTGGTTTTATTATTTAATTAATTCATTTCACGAAAATTCTGTACATTCTTAAATCAAAAATATAACTATTTGCATTATGTTACCACGAAGATAATCTGTTAACCGATACATTCGCGGGCGCAATTGGGTTGACTAAGAAAATGGGCTTATAATTAATCGCAATCGATTTGGACGAAAATGCGATGAAACCAACAATTTTAGTCGGACAAAATCGATAATAAATCAATAAACAAATCAATGAACCGAAAATATTTCAACCGCCTACGAATTTATAAATAAGGTGAATACAAATTATGCATTAATTCAAATGTTATTTTACCGAGCAAATAGCGCAGTGGTTAAAGCTGCGACGTTTGGATCGGGAGGTACCGGGTTCGAATCCCAACAGAGGCGGGGGATGCAAAAGGGATTTTTCATCTCCCGATTACGATCGGTGATTAAATTGAAAACATCTATGACCCTCTGTTGGAATGTAGAACTCATGGGCCGACCCATCTTCCATGTGTACAGGGTGACATGGAGCTATGCAATGCGCAGGTGGTATACTGTACTTGTGTGAATGGGATGAATGAATGGACTGAATGAATGTTGTGTGAATATAAGGTAAGGCTATGGAGCGTAAAAGTGTCTATGCCAAGTCCTTTTTAAAAAAAAAAAAAAAAAAAAAAATGTTATTTTTAATATCAAAGTTCCATTTCCGTTCAATCAGTTAATTATCAAGAATATACGTTCATCACACGGCATTCGAGAAAAAAAGTATAATATTGAGTTTCAATACTTTGAAAACGGTGGTGGTGGTAAGAATTCACAAATTTTTCCGCAAGCAGCTGCTAATTATTGCAAGATAACTAAAATCGTTAATTCGGTAAAAGTTGAATTTCATATTACGACCGATATATTAAATAAGCCAGAGGATTGTCAAAATTTTATATTCCTAGGTAACTAAAAACTATTGTTATACCATTTGGTGTCACATTTGGTAATTAAAATGTATGATTTCTTAACATGAATAAAGTAAATACCTCATTAATGAATTTTAAACATTTTTTTTAAATTAAGATCTATTTCAATAAGATACACACCACTCTAGTTATGTATTACATTTATGGTGCGAAGCAATATGCCACGTTAGACAATTTTTGCGAAAATTTCTTTTCACAATATTGGCATTCGTGTGGTTTTTCTCCCGAGTGATTCTTATATAGACCACCATCATTTTACGAAACAAAAATGCTTTATCACAGTATAAACATTTCTGTGATTTTTCATCGGTATGCGTTAATAGGTGTTTACGATAGTTTTCCTTCTTTCGGAAATTTTTGGGGGATCATGACATTGAAACGGCCCTATTAATGGATCCTGATGATCGATCTAATGTTTAGTACGCCCATTGCATGCAGCAAATGATTTATCACAATACCGTCATTTGCATAGGTTTTCACCTGTATGTATTCGCATATGAATTTATAAATAAATAAATATATATTAGGTATGTTTTTTTTAACAAACCTGAGATCAAAAATCTTACTAACTACATATAGGTTAGAAAATTCTATAAACACTTATACTATTCTTGTAAATGGTCGACTACACAGTCAATTTTTCTTTAATTAAAAGATTTGGTAACAGATGGCGATAATTGTAACGAAAAAGTTGATTTCTTATTTACTGTATGTATATTATAATTGTTTACATTTTACATACATTTTACATGTAAAAAACCCAGTAAATTACATTTTGTAATTTACACGCCCAACTGTGATGAGACGTATATTCTCAAATTATTTTTACTTAACTTTTAGTTAAGGTGTTATACTTAAAGACTTAATTGTTTTTCCTTGCGCCAATTTATTGTATTTTAATCCACGAAATTAAAAGACTTAGACGTGGAGTTTCAATTTTATAATTTATGATACAATGTTGTCACTTTGACTCGTAAAAAAGCAATGCTCAAAATTATAATTCATATTCCGTACAATAACACAGTACGCGTAATTTTTGTTACTAATTTTAGGGGTTTCCAAATTATACATAACACGACCTAATTTTTTTTATCGTCTTTAAATTTGTATCTTTTTACTCTTTACTTGAATGTAACTATATACATATATATATACCTATATCAATGATATATGAAATTAAATTAATATTTATATTACTAAATGAACAAACATTACTTTAATTTAACTTACAAATCACAAATAATCTCCATTACAGCAATTCGATATATTTCAGAAAATTAAACAGAAAAGCGCCTAACGAGAGGCTCAACCTCTCATGCTCAAGAAGCTTTAAAAATATTTGTTAGCATCATAATAAATGCCTTTGAAACGGCTCTAGATAAAGGGCCATAAACCCAATGAGTATATATTGTGTCTTGTTCTGTGCACTGGTTATATTTGCTATTTTAATAAACTCGTCAATCTGCGCAATAATTAATTCAACTCACATCATATATTATCACCTTTGGCCAATATAATATTTCAATGTCCTATTAAAAATTATGAACCAATTTATCTTAATAATCCATATATAATCATCCCACCATCTATATACCACATTTATCGCATTCCATAAATTTGTATTAAATTTCGAGAGGACAATAGAGCGCTCTATGTATAAATTCACTTCCGTGTCGTAAAATAAAATACCAAATCTATCGTTTTTGTTATTTTCGATATATAGCTACATATATCAGAGATATAACCGCAAGACCAACAAAATTTATCTATTTTCTTCGTCGCTAATTGGAAAATCGAGATAAGATAATAAAAATACAAAAAAAAAAAAAAATCCAGATCGACACAAGAAAGGTTATAAATTTTATATATTTATAAGCTTTTCCCGTTTATATGTGTGTATGTGTGTACATATGTACATATGTACATATACAAACACAATCATAAAATCGAATTGTTTTGAGCAAAAAAATTGTTCTAAATCGAATCGAGACAAACTCGTTATTTATTCCGATGTTGATGTAATAAAAGCACACACAATAAACAGAATATGTAGGTACATATATACGAAGTGCGGGGATATTGAAATTAATGATCGTAATATTTATTTATTGTTCATTAAGAAACTTTTCTTATTTTTTAATTTATAACTTTATAAATTAGTGCTCCATATATTTATAAATATACGGATATCGTAAAATTAACAAGCATATCCATCCATACACACACACACACATATATATATAGAATGGACAGTATATAACATGACTCTTGTTGTGTTGAAGAATTAATTTTGTGATGGGTTACCGAACCCCCATATATATACACACAAGTTTTACTATATATCCAGTCAGATTTATATAATGCGGTGAAATGAATTTATCTCATGCGGCTTCTTTTAATTAACAAGAAATAAAATTTGTTAGATTAGATTTTCGACAATATAATATTGATTTGTTTTATTGCCAAATATAAATCGATTTACTTTAGTCGTATAATCATACCCGTATATGAGTGCGTTAAGATGTATAGGATAAATAAAGAATTGTAATAATTTAGTTTGGATGAAAATTTTATATGTTTGGCTCCTATTAAGAAAATTAATAAACTTTTGTTGTCTAGACTCTAGACATTGCATGTTAAAAATTAATTAAATAACATTTCTTGGACCAAACTGATTATAACGCAGAAAGCTGGTTTTTCGTATAGCATTGCTGAAATTTATATACACAATTACAAATCGAATATGGCACGAAAGTTCATAAATGATTTTGGTTTAATAATTTTTAAGACAATTTCAATAAAGTAATGTGAAATTTTAAAATTTTCACAGTTGAGTTAAAATTGGACATAATTCAACTAATTTTATGTATTCTATGCAAAGCAAATACCTTAATTTTTGCTCTAAAGTCATCATTATATTGTTAAAAAATATTTATAAAATGACGTGGGCCCTATTGCACCAATTACGTATCACTTATTACTTATCAACTTATCATAATTTTTGATAATTTTCTGTTGCATCAAATTGAAATTTGATAAGCACTCCATTGAATTATAATAAGTGATAAGCACTCATTTATCACAATTATGTTGCACCAATTCGCGAAATGATAATTGATGAGAAATATTTTGATAAGTGATAAGTTTGAGGTTCTTGATCAATTTTTCGTAGTTCTGTTGCACCAAAAGTTTTAACTTATCAATAATCGACTACTTTAATGATATAACTTATCCAAAATATAACTTATCAATAAGAAAAATTTCACTACTCAAATAAATTGATAAGAGCTACAAATTGTAGTGGCATAACGAAAGTCTGTTAATAATGTTTTTTTTTTTGCTGTTATTGTAAGATGAGTTCTTTTGTTCATCTCTAAGAGAATTTAAGAGACACACATTTTGCAATAAAATTATTTATTATTCAAATGATTATAAATGATAATGACAAAACACGTGACAATGTTTTTGCAAGTGTATAATAATTATAATTTCAAAATCATATAAACAATACTCTCACCAAAATTAAAGCGAGAATCATAATACTAAATTTGAACTCATACACGACTTGAAGTGGAGAGGTGAGTCGTTTGGTGGAAGTAAGAACCATAATAGGGGTATTAGTGAAAGTGCCATTTTAAAGCAAACTGTACTAATATAGGTACTCTAATTAAAATAAATTGGTTACGTTTAAAAAATAAAAATTAAAGTTGGGTGGATTACTCCATCGCTGAATGCCACAAATGGGGCCATGGTACAATACCCAGACAATCACACATACTTACACGTTAAAAACACCCAACCGTGCTTTTTGATCACCATCGGGAATCGAACTCGAGACCCTCGATTACCCTTACTGTGCCAATAAGGACGGCGATTACGTTTAAATATTGTTCAAAAATTATTGACAGTTAGAAAAGAGATTAAAATTAAAATTGTTTTAAAAGCTACTATCATTAACAAAATTTGATAAGTTTCCAAATTGATAAGTGAGTGAGATTTTGTTACATTTGGTGAAACAATTATCACTTATTATTATCAAAAATACTTACTTATGATAAGTTGAAAAGTAATAAGTGATAAGTAGTTGGTGCAATAGGGCCCAGAATTATAATTCAAATTAAATTAGGATAATTTTTAAAATTCAATATGCTCGGCTAGGTATAAGCTTTCTATCAAATGTAAAACTTTCAACAACTAAAATTTGTAAAAGTTTAATGAAACATGACTCATAATGTTCTTAAATGTTATTTTCTTGAATTCGATAGCCGGTATATGAATCGACCTACTGTAATTGGTCCATTCAAAAACGCGTAACAAAAAAATATTAAAGTTGATCTGCTGATGTCAACAACAGACTATCGTAAACAAAAATTCATCACTACAGTTAGTCCAAGTTCCACGTATAGGAAGCCAATTTTATAAAAACTTTAACTCAAAAATTTAACTCCAAAGTGATTTTTGAATTTTTCATACCTCAAATAATTTTATTGTGTCAGCTTTTGGTAAATTAGGGATATCACTTTAAAGACAACGACTTTACACAAATTACTAATTATTTACAAATGATTTTGGAAAATCTAGCTTCCCAAAATCTAACCTCCTGAAACTACTTTGGACTATTGGTAAAACTCTTCACACTAATTCATCTCCAGATAAACTAATGTTGAATGGATGTGAAACATCCACAAATGTTGAAATCTTTATCTAATTTTCTGATAAGACTCTATCGACTTATTCCACCTTTCCTCGGTATTTCTCTAAATCTGAACTGATCCAGTATACATTTGTTTTCCTGAAGAATTGGCTTAAGATGTTGAAGAGAGTCTTAACTGTAATGGTTGAGTTTTTAATTTAAAAAGAAAAAAGTTCAAAAAAAGGTAAAAAAAAATCTGTCCATCCCCGTCCAAATTTTTCTCTTCTTAGTTAAAATATTCCTGGGTTGATGTAGTACATAATAAAAAGTATATAGTGCTGTACCAAAATTTACTCTGTGTATAAAGGAATATATATGTGCATGGTCTTATTCGTTTTGTATAATAGGACGAGACAAACTATGAATTACAGGTGGGTTATACCAGCACCACCAAACAGAATGGGAGAAATGGTAGCGGAGTGCCGACCACCGATTGGAGAAAAATCAAGGACCCGGAAGCTGTATAAATTAGAACGACCTGGTGGTGGACAGCATGCGGCAAATAGGAGAGCAACTTCAGGAGGAATACCGTCAACAGATAGCCGAAAATGTGGTGTAAGGAGCACACATACAAAATAAACAGGTGGCACAAAAGCGCGCAGAATGTTCTAGTGAGGGACCAATATGTTATGTTCCTTTCTAGGTTGGAAGTCATTTATATTTGCCTCTCTTTCCCATATAGTGAACTGCCCGCTGAGCATACTGGGCACTTAAATTTGTATTTGTCAATTGGTATTTATGACCGATATTAAGTTATTTATTACATGTCGTGTTCATGTACCGTCATGCCTCAACCACTTTATGCGTATATTTATTTTGTTTATTTATAATGTCGTGGAAACCAAGAATGGCAATCTTGCCTTATTTGTAATGAATAGCGGACAGAGGCAACAAACCAGAATTTATAAAAAAAATAAAAAAAACTTTATAACGGTTATTAGAAAATTTTGTACTACAGTGACGCAATCGAAATTTACGATTAGGAATTTTGCAAACTCTAAAAATCGGGAAATCATCCATAACTTTTGAATCACAAATTCTTAATTTAATATTAGAGTTCAAAATTTTTTCCAAATTTATCATTTGGGCCGATTTCACAAAGTTAGCAATTTAATTTAAAACACCTATCTAACTTCTACATTTATCCTACTCTTCCTAAACCGAATGATGAAATTAAATTTTTTTTTTCAATTCCGAATTTAAATTTTTGAAGCAAAGTTTAGAGCTATCGAATTTCAAAACATTTAAATTTTTTTAGTATTTTTAAAATTTTATTGAATTTTGAAAGTTCGAAAGTTTAAAATTGTGTTTTCGATTTTTGAGTTTAATGATTAAATTTTACTTATAAAATTCGGAATTTCAATCCGAATTTTAAAAATAATAAATCTTTTACCTTCGAATTTATCAAACATGTTAAAATTTACTAAAATAAAAAATTTTAAAAGAAGGAAACTTCTATCTACACCATCTCTTAAAACTTTAATGGTGCTGAAAGAGAGGTTTTAGTCAGAAAAGAATAATGTTTAATCTGGTCGAAACTGTATTCCACAACCATTCTATCTATATTTCTTAGGTCACTAGCATTAATTTAATGGTTACTCCCGGAGTGCTTAGGTCTCGAGGAATACACATACATCTTATAAATTTCTACTCGAGCTGACATGGTGTGCTTTGAACTTGAAAAATAGAATATATATTTTTTCAAAGATGAATTCCTCAGCCATAACTACTAGCTAGTTCATGTGTCGTAAGCAGTTCAGCATACACATCATTGATACTGCCGGACTGCTAAGTTCTAAAGAAACGTTCACGAACCACCTCATGAATATCTTGTGAGTATGACATGGTGTGCTTTGAGCTGTGAAAATAATATGGGTTAGTTTGGCCAAAGGTGTCCAGCCACAATAAAATTTTACATTTTCTGTTTATGTGTTTTTGGGTCAGAGAAACTGAAAGTAGCCCGAATTAACTAAATCCAATCCAATTTTTGAGCGAAGAAAAGAGAGACGTGTATAACCAAGCTAGTACATTTTTAGCTTTTGGCTATTTTATTAATATTTTATAAAGTCAGCTTAGTAGATGTACTACATTAGCAGATAAACTTTTATGTAAAAAAAAACTGGCCGGTTTTACAGGCTTACGAAGAAACACCCACACAAAAGGTGATGATTGCTAACTATATCAACAAACTGTGTGATAATATCATTAATGGTAAAATTAGCTAGAATAAAAAGTAGTTTTGCACTGAACAGTTTAGCAAAATGATGTACGCAAATGTTGCAAATTCGCATTCCAAAACAGTTTATATAAGTAGTACTGTCACTGAGCCTGATCCACATTTCTTTATGATCGTCGAATAACTCCTGTTTAGAGTTATTATTATTTAACATGTTTAGATAATTATAGACCAATCACTTGTATCAGTCTTCTGGTAGATATTTAAAAGGGCCATAAAAATTAGAATGCTAGATTTCTTGGATAAAAACGGGGATTGGTGCAGGGATTGACCATTAAAGGAACATTATAGACTAAACCAAAGCATTCGTGGACGTTAAAAATATTAAATGAGATTAGATATTTGGCTATTATGATTGAGGTTAACTTGAATTGGAATGCTCACACTGAGGGTTTGAACGATTTTATTACGACTTTATTGCCCACTATACCTTCTAAGGTTGGTGAACTTTAGTAGGGTGCTGGCAAAACTAACATCAATGCTCTTCAAATTAAACCGAAATATATTCTCAGATTATGGACTTTTAAAGATATGCTATCACCATCCCAGCAACCGTTGTTTTAATGTGTTTTCGCCTAACATATTTAACCCGTTAAATTGTGTCAAGCATATATTTCTAATTATACGTTTGATCATTGCACCTTTCATATTGTAAATTTCTATTTGTTATAAAAATAAAGTTGGTTTAATGAATTAAAATAATAATAATTAATGATAAATCTCTAAACCTTGATTTCGGTCATCGCTGACCAAATGCTTTAGTTTTATAAATCAATACCCATGTTTTTTTTAAATTTTGAATTTAACATGTAAAGTTGAGGTAATTTTTAAAGTTAAAGTATAGATTAAATTTCAAGCAATTACCAAAATATCAATGAAATTTGAAACATCAAAAAATATAATTCCAAGTATGTATTACGGTTAAAATATATGATCACTGCCAGGATGAACAATTACGTTTTCCTCACAAATTTCACAACCGCATATAGAGCTGATTTATGTACAAAAGCAACATACGTATATATAAAATATACATAATTTTATGCAAAAAAATATAAATTCATTTTAATAAATTAAATAATGCTCTACGTGTTTAAAGCAATTTTATTTAAAAAAAAAAAAATTCACAGCATCCATCCAAAAGTGGTAAATATCTCATATGGTATATGGTATACATGAAATTATATCATCATACATATATCCATATGAGATAAATATACATTATGTACATATAGGTTAACTATATATATTATATTGTGTATGCATGCATTATATTTAAATAAATATGTTTTATGTGAACGGTTACATAAATTGTTCCATTTTCCGGGAAAAGTAATTCTCAACTAAATCACTTTATGTAATTTGTGTACATATATATACTGTACGCTCTGCTCAGAAACACAAATATTCAAATATTTGGAAAAGAATAAAGTTATTTAGTTAACTGGAAAAGTTATTTATACTCATAACAATAATAATAAGCGAATAATGATGACGGGTTAGTTTGATATTTTTTATTTTATAAAACCTGAATTTAAAATTTTCATATACGAATGCAATTTTCTAATTTTACATTTGTTATATAAGGTGCATACCATAACAATAACATTACTTATGGTCGTCTACAATACATATACAATTATTTACAGTCATGTATATTGTGAAAAAATTTAATTGTAATTTAAATTGTATAATTACATAATGTATACCGAGATAGTTTTTCATCAAACACAATTTTTAACAATAACCTAGTTTTCTGCTATTATTTGTGTTGAAAATAGATACTCTTCTGAGTAGTTAGTACATTTTTAATTAAACTTTTGTAAATGTTTTTTCTACTATTTTTATCCATTGAACATTTTCTCAATTTTCCATTTCAACCGATTTAGATCAATAGAAAATTTTATAACAACAACAAAACATATATAAATTTTCCAGTAAAATAAAATACAACTAAAGCCAAACTTTTACAAGAATACCTTCTTTAACGTTATCGGCACGTCGTCTTGCTGAGCGAAATTTAAACAAACAATAAACGAATTTTTACAATTTAAATTCTCCCAATTGTTGATTCCACATTTTGAAATGAAAAAAGTTGGGGCGTTATTTCTAATTCAATTGACCATTTTTTCTCTTTATGAATTTAGACTCAAACAAATTAAATAATAAATAAAAATCTAATTTTATTTAAGATCAACGTCATCGGTTGTTATGAAATTAAACAACGCTCTAATTTTTTTATGTAATTTCGTAGAATGAAATTATTCAGTATACTATCAAATATCAAAATTGTAGAGTCTGTTGTCAGGTTACATAAACATTGCGTTATACGAGGTACACCTGTAACAAAAATGTGTCTTTTCATCCAGTACAAAGTGTATGTATGTATGTATATATATAGGATTGCTGGAAAATAATTATCATGACTACATAAATGTATATTGTTGATGACTGATCACAAAAATAAAATACATAATAATGGAGTATTGTATATACATAAATACAACAACAGTATTATACTAAAATGTTGGTTGAGTTGAGGCTGAGATGGAAAGATTGTAGTTTATATACATGGATGCTAAAAATAGGAAACTTTTATGGTTTTCTTTTGAAGATGATAGTTTTAATTTTACTTGTGGATTAATTAAACTCAACAACAAAAAAAACTATGCACCGGATACATTCTACTGTAATTATTATTATAAATATGCTCGTATCATAGTATGTACATACCGATAGAACTATTCTTTATAATATATACTAGTAATGATATATATTTGTTCGGAAATGAAACGGAAAACTGTTTGAAAGTTTACTTTTGTTGATTATAAAATTGCAAATTAAGAACGATTTGATGCAATGTTAAGCAAACTGGTTCGGTACATTGGAGTACATTGCATTTAAGTCTTAGTATGGTTATTACCAGTTGTGAAATTATTAATAAAAAACATTCCTTCAAGACTTATGGGCATCTGAGGTGCTCCGAAATTTTTTTTATTTTAACCATTAGTTCTAACTTGCTTAAGCTTTCCGAATTTTTTTGGAAACAATTTTTACGAAAAGCATTGAAATTGAAAATACTCATACAATAATTATTAACTATATTTAATATAAGCTTTGGCCTGTGTGATTAATTGTTTATTTAGTGTTTAGAAAACTTAACCTTTTAATAAACAGCTTAATTTTCTCCTAAGGTGTTTTGACAAGATTTGGAATCTCGAAACATACCAATATTAAAACCTCTCTCAAAATATCAATAATTATCTGAAGAGCTTTGATTAAAGCTTACTTACTTAGTTTATTAGCCTTTCGAATGATAGGTATATTAAGAGGGTTCCAAAGAAAGACAGGCTACGTGTTGTTGGCCAATTTTTGTTTTTTAGAGCTTTCTCAACTTTGAAACTTTCCCAAACAACTTTTACGAAAATTGTATCTACTTGAAATGATATCCGTCGAAAGCTTGAAATAAAACTAAATGAGCATTAAGTTGTTCCAAAGCTTGTTAAAACGTTTTAGGATACCAATATCATAAAAAATTTTAGAATTTTATAAATCACAAAGTTCAAACTTTTTATTATAATTTTACTTAACAAGCTTTTTGTTCCTTGATAGAGCATTAATTTGTTACAACGCTTTTAACTTTTCACTAAAATTTTATTTACTAGGCATTTTATTCCTTGAAAGCTTAGTATAATACTAAACGAGCATTAGGTCGTTTTAAAAAGCTCTCTTAAAAACCTAAATTAAAAGCTCCGAGCTCTAGAATAATGTCGGTTAACCGTAAAATGGTTCGGTTAACCGTAAAATTATAACGTATCAACGTGAAGTTAATATTTAAAAAAATTACAAAAGATTTTGTTATTTATTCCAATCGGCGACCCTGGTCGGGCAGCCTGTCGAATTTCTATGGCGAACAAGACTTCCACGTTTTGAATGATTTTTATTATTTTTCTGGTAATATCATAAAAATATTTAAAATAAATTATCTATGAAGAATATCCAATTTTCAAAGAGATTTAGAGAGGTAGAAAAGCAATAACTTACACAAGTTTCCCAAATCTACTAGTTATAAACTGAACCACACCGACAGCGGCAGTCGAACTATAAAATACAAATAAAATATGCGATGCTAACATAACGAACGCCAGTGTCGATAGCCTGTTTTGGAATATTTACGATTTTGTCATCAGAGAGATAACAATGAATCGCCTTTAGGACGTTAAGTAAGTAAGCATAAATTGAATGTCAACAGTTGTAGAGAATGTTTAATTACAAATCGATTAAAGCTTAATAAAAACTATTTTGGCATGTTACATGCCTAGAAACTCGTTAAAAAGCACTTAAACAAAATACTCAGGGGGCTTTTATCTAAATATTATAAAAATTATTTTGAACTATAAGTTTGAGAGCTCAACAATTCTAAACGGTTTATGCTATTGTTCATTAAAAGTAAGAAATTGTGTAGCTTTTACAATTGATTTGCAAAAAATAAAAATAAATAATGTATATTTAACATCGGTTTTATATTATACGAAAGCTCTGAAAAAAACCAATCTTTGTGAAATTGATCCTATTCATTTTCAAAAAGCTTCCAAGTTAGAACTAATGATCAAAACAAAAAAAACAGAGCAATACTGAACAATTGAAAAGCTTAATAGTTTTGTAGAATTATTTAAAGCTTTTTAGCGATTTTGTTTGTTAAAAAAATTATTGTTTTTCCAATGGTTTGCAAAAAATAAAAATAAATAATGTGGTTTTAAAAACCGTTTATACATTGTACGAAAGCTCTGTAAGAAAGAAATATTTGTGATCCAATTTATTTTGAGAAAGCATGTCGCCAAGTTAGAACTAATGGCCGAAACAAAACAAGTTCTGAAAGCTTTGTGAAATGCCATACAAAGCCTGCCGTATCTACTATCAACAAAACTAATATTTTTAAAATAAAATGCGTTAATGTACTAGAAATTATGAAAGCACTAAATAAACGTTTATTACCACATATCTGTAAATAAGGTTTGACAAACACCACATTACCTTCATGACTTTTCAGATAAAAAGCTTTTTAATAAGCTTTAGAATAGCTTTGATAAACAATTTTTGCCGAAATGTTTTGGAAATTGTGAAAGCTCGTACAATAAACAATAATTACCACATGTACACATTTAAAATGAGCTATGGCCTTATTATTTACAAAACTTAACCTTTCAAACGAAAAGCTTACATGATACTTGTATCCTTTCAGAAAAGTATCTTTTCAGAAAAGTTTTTAATTGGTGAGATTCGGCCAAGAAGTTGGCAGTTCATTGATTGAGTACCCTGTTGAAATAAAATTCAAGAGCTTTGAATATATAGTACATAATGTTTTATTTTGTAGTATGTTTGGTAGTAGTATAAAAATAACTCTACTTATAGATGCTTTTTCATTTTAAAGTTTGTATGTTAATTGAAGATTTAAAAATATTTATTAGATCCAATGTTTAATAACTAAACTGTTTGTTAAGTTTTCGAGAAAAAAAGATTATATGATAATTCTACTCGGATCTCAAGGCTCTTTAACAAGCGTTTTGGAACGACCACGCTTTCGAAGGATAAATGCAAAAAAAGTACAATTTTAGTGAAAAGTTCTTCAGAAAAGTTGGCTTCATAAAAAAAAGCTTTCATAAAAAGCTTTCCCGAAATTAACTATTGAAGGTTTTTAGATAGCTTTCTAACGAGAAAAGCTAAGGAGAACCATTTATAATAAATGACTATCCGAAAATTTTTTAAAGTAAGAAAGCTCATAGTAACCGATGATTAACAGATATGTTTATAAACAAGCATCGGATAAGCATTATACAACCGCGTAGCCTATCTGACTCGTTATTAACGTAGCATATAGAAAACTTAACTTTTCAATCTACAACCTACTCAAGTTAATGCTCGTTAAGGATGGAATGGAAATGGAAAATGTCGCTTTGTTTGGTTTTAGTTCTCTTAGTAAAATGTCTTTCTGAAAAGTTTGGATATTACTTATGGAATGGTCTTATAAACTATGATTAATCCTTATGCTTAAAATAAGCTTTGGCAAACACCAATAAACTTGCCTAACTAGATATATAGTATCTAGAATTTGTTTTTACGTTTGATAAATTACACGGTTTATCGTTGGATAAATTACTCGATCGAAGAAGATTTAAGAAATTGAAAAATATTTTTTCTTTATTACTCGAAAGATAGGCATTTACGCGTTATCTATTATTTTCTACGTCGACGTGTCAACAATCTGCAGATAAGGTTTTTCCCAATAAGGTTTATAGATCGCAACATTATTAAGTTTGCCCAAAACAACGATATAAAGTGTTATATAAAGTGGTAAAAAGAAGGTCTCAGCATAGAAGAGTAGCTCTCAAAATATGGCACAACCATGATAAAAACCTTTACAATAAGATCTTTACAATAACTTTGATTAAAAATAATCGAGTTATATCTGACTATGACCGTGCCATAAAAATTAGTACATCCAGTTCCATGGTAAGGCGAATACAAGCTCGAGTAGGCTTAGAGAGCAACCAAGTTATTAAAAAGCCAAATCGTTCAGATAATCAGGACTTCTCCGCTAAACGTACCAGACTACTCTACGATCAAGTTTTTATAAAATATAGTGAAATTGGATTTGAAACAGAATAGCTGGTCAAATATTGTATATCTTGCCAAAAATAGTGACAATATTTCCGATAAATATTAGCATATGAAGCTAGAAAAATTTATAAATAGTATTGTGATGGCAAGGGATTTGAAGTTGTGGAATCAAGAGCCATGTTAGAGAGTGACAGTTTTAGGATCATTGAGGCCATTGAGACTTAAACCAGAGTAGGCAGTATTTTAATATTGAAAGTTAAAATAAAAAATGAGAAATATACAATCGATAGATCGCAGTATTAAAATTGTGCCAAAGAATTTTTGGCGGATTATGTAACTTTTCGATTGGTAGGGTTTGACTTAGTAGCATAGCTACTCCCAGCACCCACAATTAATGGCAGCGGGATTAAAATTATATAATAAACCCACAGTTCATTCGAAATGAAATTTCTTGTTCCTTTCATACTAATATTTACAAAAAAAAATATTAAACCTCTCTGATATAAAACGTCTTTATAAATGGCAACAAAACAAATCAAAATCGAAAGGATCTCGTTTGAAAAATTTGGCTTAGATTTAGTATCGCTACCTATATTTTCCACCCTTAAGACGTGTAAACACTTATTCATCCTAGATATTTATCGTTCACCACAAAGTGAATAATAAAGCTTTCCGTAAAGTTTAGTATACTTAGATAGTAATTAAATGCAGTGGCATTTTAGTAGTCAAATTTAAAAATAAAAAGTAAAAATTCTTGACACCAAATTTTAATCGAACTTTCCACGTCCAATTCCACCATACCTTGCATCACACCACGCCGCATCATGTCATTAACCTTAATTCTCAGATGTATAATGAATAATTTCCCCAAAAATGAAAAAATGTAAATTAACAATAATAATGAAAGCCTAAGTAAAATAGTAGCAGTTGAATCATTAAGATTTTAAAACGTTTAACAACAATTCATTACTGTCGTCTATAATTCGTCTTGAGATTAAGAAAAACAGATAAATTATGTCATCACACACGCATAACGTACAATATAAGAGCGAGATGATTAATTTCTTTTAATTTGAATATAACAAAATTTTTTTAATGAAAATGAGCGCATAACATAAAAAAATAAATTAGTGCTAAAGTGTTTTTATTTTTACACTTTTGTTTGGTGTTGAAAGCTCTATTATCGGTGTGAATTTAAAAACAGAAAAAAGGTGCGAAAACAGATAGCCCGCGTAACAACAGCAAAAAACGAGGTTTGAGGTAATAAATTAGTCCTATAATTATATAGTTATGCTGACAAAAACAGCCAGTCGTCTCAACGAGAGCGAAAAAATGTTTACGAGCTTTTATTTATAAAGTAAAACATAAACCAAGCTTTCCAGTTTAAATAATTAATTTAGAAGGTAAAAAAGCCACACAAAAAAAAATACTTAAACTGTAATATTATGTGTGTACTTGAAAATTGTAGCTCAAATTAAACAACCAACCGCATGTTATACGTTGCAGGTCGCCTAGAAACTTATTTACGATTATATAATTTATATGAAAATCTCAGAAATTTAAGCTTAATAAATATTAGCTTTAATTACACATAATTATAAGTCTTTAATCACAAAATAAGCAACCTAATCACAAAAATGTACTTTAAACCATAAAACACAATTTTTATGTAAATTTGTCGCATTATAAATTTTTTTTTTTTTTTTTTTGATTGCATGATTGGGTTTTGGTTATTTAGTTAGTACTTGAAACGTACATATATATTATGTATAAGTATATACATACATAGTATGTTTATTTTAATATATGCTAACTTAATAAATAAATAAATAAATATTCCTTGTATGTATGTATATATACGAGTATATTGTGTGACATGGAAAAAATTTAGACATGAAAAATAAATCAAAAATTAAAATCGAACATAAAAAATAAAAAAACTTTATAAATTTCATAAATTTATGTTACAAACGAAATGAGATTAGAATATTAAAAAAGTGGAGATTTATCGTGAAAGCTTTTTCGTTTTTTTTTTTCGGGTTCTCTTGGATTTACAACAAGTATTTTTTGTTGCTCAAATTAACTGAGTATTGTGTGTTATTTTATATATAAATCGTGTTTCTTGGTGATTGGAATAAATCAAGAAAGTTTTTTTTTCTGTGTTTTTTATTTGACTTGTGCATGAGTCGCCAATCGCCATGCCATTTAGAATGGTCAATTTAGTTTCGCCTGCCAAGTTATAATAAGCTTATTTCATATGTAAATCATGTTTTAAAATTTATTTTACTTTTGATTTGGATTTTTAAAGTAAAACATTTTAAATGGTTCTGCCTAGAATTTAAAATTTATGGATACGACTTATGGATTTCAAATCATTAAAAATATTAAAGTAATTACAGTAAATCCATATTAGAATATCAACATATCAGAATCAGAACATAAACATAACCGAATACACGCATCTCAATGAATATAAACTGTTCAAAATTAAAAAATGATCATTTCAAAATTATAATATCAACGTATAAAAATTAGAATATAAACATATCAACATTAAGACTTATCATAAACAAAATATCACATAAATCGTTTAAAAGATCAACTTAAACAAAACAACAATATCAACATCACGGAAATAGAATATCAACATGTCAAAAGAATAATAAGTACAATTTGTAAATCCGAAATATTGTCAAACTCATATATTGTGTCTTCGTACAAAAAAATTATAATAAAGAACTATAATATTCACTTTCTTGTTGAATTTCAATAACCGTATACCCTTAAAAAGCTCGTCACCACTAATGCTCCAATTCATACAAAATTTAGGTCAAATGGACAGCGAATAAATCAAAGATATAATTGTAGTATCTTATTTATTCACCTCTTCTTCGCACCTTGGCCTGATTAGCCCTAATGCTAAATTTCTCGTAAAAATGTATGAATTCCTGAAACAAAAAATCGTCTAGTGGAATAAGTGCTTTTCGTGTTATATAATATATGTACGTCCAAATATCAGGTTCAACTTGCTGAAATTAAATTATTTAGTCAATCTTCTAAGAATACAAATATTTCTTCGATGACATTTCTATACTCGTCATTTTTCTACTTTTAAATACATAAGCCTTGTTTTTTTCAAGATATGTATTCCTTAAGAATATAATTTTAGGAATTCGGCAACGAAACATTCAGACAATCGACCTTTTGTGTTGACGTGACGAAACGAATCCAAGAACTAAACTATAAAGTATCAAAACAGGACATCAACATATCATAGTTAGAACATTAACATAACTATGTAATATATACTGTTTGAATTAGAATATGAGCATTTCAAAATTTCAATATCAAGATATTAAAATTAGAAATTTAATTTCCAATGGTCAAAATCAGAATATCTGCATTAGACTAACAACATATCGCTAACACATGGACGTATCAAAATTAAAACACCTTTCGTGTTAAAACACAATCGTGTGTTTTTTTTATTAAAACGGGTGGAACCGACGGAGGTTCCGCACTTAATGCCATAATGGGCTCATGGTTCAAACCTAGAGGATCTATCCTAACTCGCAGAAGAACATTGAAGCCTTAGCAAACTGTAAAAGTTTGTACCAAGAAATGGATAATAACTGATCTGCCATCAAAAATCGGTATTAGAGCACTTGGAATCTAGTTTCGACAAAAGCCGGACAGCTGCAAAGATAGTGTAGACTGTCCACTTCCTCATATAGTCGTCACAAATATCACACTGAGCAAGCCCCTGAGTTAGCTCTTTTTTACGGATAACCCATATTTAGTGAACGTCACATTTGGTTCAATGATTAATCGTTTCGCCTTTCGACAGCTAGGGACAGAACGCCACTTCAGTCCCTGTTCAAGTAAAGCGAACTTCTTAATATCGTCCTTACCAGGGATGGGCGAGGTAGACTACGCCATGTCATCTATGCGGTTGTCGACACGTAAAATCTAATGTAGATAACCTGTTAATATTTATCGTCATCTAGACAATGTCAGCGTAATGTATACAATAACAATAATCTAGAAAATAATGTTATCCTTTTCAAATCCAACGCCTTAGTTTTTGTGTTTAATAAGTCGGCTTTAACTAAACTATATGAAAAAATTCTGATGTGTGACCTTATCATAAAAACGTGTCTACAAGAAGATTAATGTTTCGTTGCTCACAAAATATCTCAGAATTATAGCAGGAGACAATTCTCTCTGTTAATTTCGATTTTATTTGAGCCATCTAACGATGGCTCCATAACGATATACTTTAAAAGGATTTTTTCAAAATCAAATTCAAATGTTTTTTAGAAATTTCATTTTCTCAATTACGAATTTTAACAGCCCTAATAAATTCGCATTCCACAGAGAGTAATTGCCTCCTGAAAAGCCTGAGATTTGCTGAACACCGAAAAATTAACCTCTGTCTAAAAAACACGTTTGTCTGATAAAGTCATGTGATGCACACATCAGAATTTTTAACACTTGGTTGTGTGTTTAGAATTTTCAGGCAAATTTATCGACAACCGGAAATCAGCGGCGTCTAAAATTAACTTTACAATACTCGGCATAACTTTTTTGAATGATTTATTGGTATCCACATGTATTTTTTTTTTGATAATACATACATTGAAGCATTCCCAATAAATTCACAAAGGCATCATACTAGATTTCCATCGAGTTTCACAAGCTGAATAAATTGAATTTGGTGACCCCCTTTTTAAATAAGGACATTTTGAAAATCACCATGTTTGAATCTTTTCAAAAAATTGTTGGCGTTATCAATCAAATTTTAATTTGTTAAAGCCTTTCTTAAGCATTACCAAGATCGCAAGTTGTCTGAAGTTGTCTGTTAGGCAATGCCTAACAGCTTTTCGATATTTTCAGATAGTACTCAATACTTATAAATCCGAAACAATTCCGAAAGCTTACTACATATAGTTTGTATAGTCCCACCATATAGTATCAAATTCACTGTACAAAAATTGGATTACAGTAGTTTTGAACAAGTTCAACAAATCACCATTCTAGAGGTTGTCTACATTGTTGACATTGTCAACGAGTTGTCGACACGTCGACGTATAAATTAATAGATGACACGCAAATGCCCATCCCTAGGCCTTACCACCATTGAAGGATAGAGGCATGGCTGGTTCGGGACCAACAAATTTACTACGCAATCCAGCTTTTGCCAAAAAGTTAGCAACAATGGCACCCACTTGATCCTTACTCTCGTATTAGCGCAAAGGAGATTGATGTAGTGTTTGCAATCTTTTACCAATTTAAATGTAGTCAAAGGATTTTTTAATGCTTTAATATCCGTGCAGATTATAATATCCTTCCCTTAATTTCAAAACTTAAACGCCTCAATCGCACAATACATAAGTACAATTGATTCAGTTCACCGTGCAGTGTTTACCCAGACTACCCGAGAATTGACCCCATACTTTGAACAATAGAATCCAAACCCTGCACTGTTTTCTGAACGAGAGCTATAGCCACAGTTCTCTAGAGGGGAAAACGACGGAGAGTGAATTAGTGAAGTTAAATTCGGGCAACAGCCTGTCATACACCATTTCAATCTCCGGAATACGAAGGCTTCCGTAAAAGTTTTTAAAAAAAGTTATAAAAAATAAAAAATGTTCATCAAAATCATAAACAGCTTTGTTGCCTTTCAACATATTCGCCATTAAGATCTATACACTTTTGCATACCCTCAAACCATTTATCGAAACACTTTTGCCAGTCCGAAGATGATAGCTCCAAAATATGTATCTTTAATTGTTGGAAACAGGAAGAAGTCATTGGGTGCCATGTCGGGTTTGTTGGGTTTCAATTTGTTGAAAACCTCGGGCAAACAAATGGTCGTATACCAAGCTAAATTGACTGTCTTTTGATTTTCAAGAGCCAAAGTAGCCGCATAACTGGGTTTCGTGAAGAAACACGCTACCATTTGCCTCCCAACGCTCCGAGCCCGCACAACTCTTGTTGGCTTTTCTTCGAATTGGAAGACCCAAACAATCGATTGCCGTTTTCTTTCCGACTCATACGCACATATCTATAACTTAGCACCTATTACGATCTTGTATACGTTTTTGGAAGTACCTCCAACGAATGTTTCATTTGACGACACCAATCAACAGGAACTTTTTTTTGTGCGTCTGTCCACAAATGTGGAATCCAACGTGGACATAACTTTCACACGAACAATTTCACGCGATAATTCCATTTTCTCACTGAATTCAATTTTAGAAGTAAATAAAAACAATGTTGCGATGCGAACTGACAAATGACTTCGACTTCTGTAAAACAAAACCTCTAAAAATGTTAATCTTTTTGACTGACATAGAGATTTGCATCGGAAAACATTAGTATTACCATTTTGGTATTACCATTTTAAACGTTCATAAAAACGTTTACGGTAGCCTTTGTAACACCAAATTTTCCTGTTCGTTTCGAAAAACTTCCACGGTCGTGATCGAGCCAATTAGGCTTTAAGCTAACCATTTCATATATTTTTCATTATTTTTAATTATTTCACCAGTCTCATCGCCTCCAGAGTCAATGGAACAGGTGAAATAATTGAAAATATATGAAATGCTTCGCTTAAGGCTAAATTGCCTCGGTCACGACCGTGGAAGATTTTGAAACGAACAGGATAAATGACTATTAGTATGCCAGACTTCGAAGTAGTTGTTTTTCTTGGCCAAGTTAAAAATGCATTCGACTTCATCCGTCACTTTATCACAATATTTTCTGAACCCGACTTAATAAATCAATTCATTGAGTTTAATTTACATTTTTATTTATGTTATTGAAATAGTTTGGTATGAAATTCAAGATTCTAGTGATTTCCTGGGATGATAGTTTTATGAAACTGTCGCGATATTTTGACATATTTTCCCTGGGATGGGACAAAATTATAGGATGCTAGTTAATCCTGGGCTGATAGTTGGTATAAAAGTGTCGCTAAGGTTATGGTGTTGCCATTGCGTTTTTCTGGGATGAATCCTGGGCAGGTATTTTGGAGTCTCACGCGAAAAAAATGAAAATTTCGTATACGAACAAAGTATAATGTACACAATTTTATAGTTGTGTACAGCTATTTGTTTTCTTTGGATTAGTATGTTTTTTGCTATGGTATGCACCAAATGTATATGAATCGGTTCAAATCGGTTCATTTTGTGGGTGCTTACGTTTATTTTTATGGCACTTTATTTACTTTCGTTATGTCCATGGCAACCATAGTAAATAAATAACAATAATACAAAAGCCCACTTGATGAACTGAAATCAATACGCGCACATTTAATAGCATCAGAATACCATTATTTTCCGGTTAATTTTGTCTCACAGTCTCATAAAACGACCAAAATCCCTGTAATGTTTTAACTTTATATATACATTCAAATAGCCTCATAGGAAAAGTTCAGGGAATGTTAGATGCGACTTTGTTTAAATAAATCGAATTCTCAAGATTTTTATATGGCCCAATTAGTGAATTGGTGGAATGTTTAATTGCTATAAACGATGATGATTTATTGTTTTTGGTCTCTCATAAACACTAGCACTTACAGGTGCAAGTGGGCCCATTAGTGGCATTGAGTGCTGGAGTAACCGCCCAATTTTAATTTTAACAGGAGCAATATTACTGCGATGATTTACTTTGCTTTTTCCATTCTTTACCGAACTAATTTACACAAATTTTGTAACCATTTTTCAAACGACCACAATTGAGGTACAATGTTCTCTTCCATTCTGCATAACTTTCACCAAATTTAAAATAATTTTTAACAATAAATACGCGTTGTTCATTCATATATTATTCCATTTGTAATGAACGGAATGTTCCTATTTGTCATGTGCCAAATAATTATGGTAAATAAATTTAAAAAATTAACCTCAAATTGGAATACATTTATATAATAATTTAAAATCAAAGTTTTTTTTTATCAACTGAATTAGTTAGTTTGAATGTGGATGGTCAGCGCATAAGGTTATTTTTTATTGGTCAAATTGTCCTGTAAAAAAGTGACGCTCGTTTTACCTATAAACCAACATGTATTTCTACGTGATTTATTCACCTTTTAAATGAACTCCTTAAATATGTATGTACATATAGCTGCATACAATCATTAGTAAATCTAAAACAAACGAATTATTTTACAATTTTAAATATAAATTTTCACTTATGAACTTAAAACATTTTCTTATTTTAAAATATAATTTTATTCCATATTCTTTTTGTTATAAATTTTCATTATCAGTTAGTCGACTAAATAATTACATTATTTTACGGTTCATTGATCATAATGTAATTCAATTTATCGTATATAATTCTTATTTCGTATACACATAAGTAAAGCTCTATATAGTACAGAAGTTACTATACATAAGAACGAAAAGATTTATTATTATGAATTCATATTCAATTTTCCATTGTGCTCAAGTGAAATTCACTAATTTCATTTCTATGTATATACATAACGAAAAGTTCAAGCAACGTCGAATGAATAATACATAGAGCTATGTATGTATGTATGTATATAGAGAAAACTAAGGGTTGGTAATTATAAAGTAATAAAAAAAAAATATAGTTTTTATTAATTATTTGCATTCAAGGATTCGAGAGGTGTGAGGATTTGGAGTGAAAATTTCTCAATCCAACCGACTTTTTATTTTATTATATTATTCAAAATTTTGTGGGTAAAGTGGTTTTTACAATTTTATGGCTGTTGGTGGTTTGTATTATGTATATATAATACAATAAAAATGAAAAATGTTAGAATATATTTTCAATTTTGAATGGTAAATTTATATTACATTAATTTAAATAATCGTTCCCGTACGTCTTCTTATTCTTTGGTACTTTATTTTCAGAATTTATAGTAATTTATTACAGTTAATTATTTTTTAACGCATAATTATGAAATTTGGTTTGAAAATGTACGAAACATATATTTTTCGTTTAATTAGATTGATTTTTAATCAGTCGTTACATTTCATTGTTCTATGTATATGTACATTGGTTCGTAATGGTTTGTATTGCCCTTGAAAATATTTAAAGACAACTGAAGTTTAATAATGGAATGCGCAGTAACTTTAGTTCAATTTATTCACAGTTTTGATCATCTCTAAAATCGGTAAGCACAAACTGCGAAAGAGATAAAAACCAAAGAAAAATACACTGTTAAATTTGGTTATTTTTCCAATTGCAATATTAGTTAAACGAACATTTAAATATCAGGTGTTTTGTGCCACTGGTTCTATTAGAGATTATTATATGCTCTCGAATACATATTCGGAAAGCTTAAACCAACCATTATCTTTGTGTATATATTATATTAAATGCACTGTTAGATTTTGACAGATGTTTTGAACTGGTGTGAAGTTTTTTCTAAAATTGTCCTAATTTTTTTATATGAGAATGTATTAGTAAAAATTATAAATCTCTCGTTATTATGAATTTTGCAAGAAGAATAATTGAAAATGTAATATTACCGAACTCAACAAACCCGTAAGTCTATTCAAAAACAAAGAGTAGAAATTCAAAACCTTAAAGTTAAGTGACGTAGGACAAGCGTGCAGTTTACACAAGGCAGTACAAATAAAAATTTTAAAAAAAAACCGCCCTACTAAACCAAGAATCGTATCCAAATAGGGATATTCATTTTTGAGTAACTGAGGGCTATATCCAGGGATGGGCGAGGTAGATTACGCCGTGTAATTTACGCGGTTCTCGACTCGTAAAATGTTAGGTGATTACTTGGCAAAGTTTTTTGTCAATGGCCGATTTAATTATGTCGCATAGGAAGAAATTAAAGAATTCTCCAAATTAAATCTCTCAGTAAAATTAGTAAACTCAGTTTTCCATGAAATTCGCGCAGAACAAACATGCGCAGAATTTCTATACAAGTATAAAATTCGCAGGGCAGGTGTGGGTATCGCCGGTCTCAAAAACTATCCTTCAATTTTGCTAAACCCAAAAACAAGGGTTTCCCACTTTAAACCCGGGTTAACAACTATTCACGAAAAGTTTAAAAAAGGTTTTTCAGTTAGTTTTACTATGTGAATTCATAAAACTAGCGTTGATAGATTTAACTCATCTTGGGATGCTTTCATAAATCAAACACTACGCTTATTACATCTGCAACTGTCACTCCTTTTATGCTGAACAAAATGGAAATTTTCAATTGAAACATTAGTATGCAGAGGTTAGATGCTCTCAGAAATATTATTATTTCTCAAAAAATATAAAATTAATTTCTTTAATTAAATATTTAAAAGAAATTGCTGTTTAGCACGAATAAGCGTGCTAATCGTGCTTGGGAATCACCTATTTCAAAGATTATTTAATACTGAATGTACATCTAGTGGATGTAAAGCGGTGAAGTTTCTTAGCAAATGTCAATGGCCGAAGAGTTAAACTTGACCTTTGAAACCGAAACATCCCAAAAATGTAAACATTATAAATTTAATCAAAAATGAGTGCAGTACGTTTGAGCTGTCGTGTGAAAGAACCCAAAACTACGAAAGGCAGTATAAGTGTACGTTTCGACAGAAAAATGCGTTGCTATTGTTACAAAGCAGATCACACGGACAGTATACATACTAAAAAAAATGTGTCTCGACACAAAATATGTAACCGACACAAAAAAAAACATTGCAAATTACAACCAAAACTACTAATGCTGAGATGGTTTTTGATTGGTATTTTTACATTCGTAAATATAAAATTTCCTTCAGGAAATTTAAGGAACCACCCTATAATTTGGCTATGATATTTTAATGTATTGTTTTTTATTGGGCAATTGCTGTTTGGCTGGATTGGAAGTGGAATATTAGAGTACAACCGTGAATCATTTAAGTTAAACAAAAATATGTAAATTTTCAAACGGTTATTATCATTATTATTACAATGAATATGTTCTAAATAAATCCCCATGGTCTGACCCGTCCAGCGTTTTGCAAGCACTTGTAAAATATTATAATCCCAATTGATGATGAATTATGCCTAGACACTGAAAGTAAATCTGTAATCCTTCACCAGTCACACCTCCATTGTTTTTATTCTATCCATAGTTGATGTGCGAGTGTCTTTAAGCTAATTCTTAAATTTCTCCAACGATTAGTTAAAATTCCAAATGTATTTCCTATTATTCGACTATAGATCTCGATTGGCTAGTATCCATTCCTCGTTTTACTAAACAACACCTCTTTACATATCATATAACTCTTTCTGACCAGAAAAAATCAATCACATAGACTTTGATATTCAGTTTTATGAAGCTTCAAAAAGAATCAACACACACAAACAGAATACTTTGTAACAAAAATAACAGCGAAGTTCGCGGTCAAAACCTACCCTAAAGCTTTATTAACAATAAAGTTGAGATCCCCTGAAGAAGAGGGGGCATTTTCTGTGGCAAGTAATATCTGCTATATTTACTTGGTTTCGATGGTCTCTAAACCAAAAACCTGGGTTTCAAAATTTTCCGGATTTTGGTAACGCTATTATAGACAGGCCAAAACATTATTGCTGAATCGTGTCAATGAATAAAGGTAAAATACATTTCTGCGAAGTCATTCTTTTATATGTATACATTCGACGGCATTGTGTGGGATGTGACAAAACATGCTCTTTAGTTCACAACGACAAATCGCTTGCCAATTCATAATTATTTTTGTTATTATTTATCTAATGTGAAAAATGAAATTATTTTTTGCGGGAGTATTGCATTTTGGCAAGATATAATTTTTGACCTGTTAAGTGTTTCAAATCTTACTTCATGTACGTTTCATCATAAAATAACTGAAGAAAATTCTATAAAATTATCATCACTCGTATCGCACTGGATCCTAAAAAAATTTGTAAGTTTAGAATTAATTTACAAAATCATTCTATGAATTGTCTACACTATCGACATCGTCTACGTTGTCTACGGATTGTCGACGCGTCGACGTAGAAAATAATAGTCGACGTGGAAACGCCCACCCCTGGCTATTTATTTATTTTTTTTTTTTAAAAGATCCAATGGCTTTATTCTTGAATCTTTCTTTATACGAAACTAACAAGAAGTGTGAAAAGCTTACAATCTAAACAAAAATTTATTATCTAAGTCCTTAACCTACGAGTATGTTAAATAGTTATTATTAGTATGCATAAATAATAATTAATAATGTGTGTTAGCTTAAATATGTAGTTAAATTAAATTTATCAATACATTAGATCTAGTGGATCTACTCTGCGAAGCCGTCTATATTTCCCTTTTAGTAATGGAGATTTGCTGCTGCCATAGCCGGTGTATTGTGCTTTTTTGTTGGATTAACTGCAGTATATTAGGTGATGGTTTGTTAACTTTTTCAGAGTTGTTAATATCAGGGGTGGCCTCGTTTGCTGCTATTTTCAATATATATGTTAAACCATCCGCCGCTGCATCAATATCTTCCGGTATGCGCAAAGTTGGATATCCAAGTGGCAATTTTGACTTTATTTCTATATAGAGCCCAATTAGTTAATTTATTTGTTAGACGTTGAGGTGGTTCTGCCTTTAAAGCTCTGGTACTCAGAGTTATTATTATTGGTGAGTGATCGGATGATATGTCATAGCAATCGTCTACCTGATCATTTTTGCGTGTAATTCCTTTTGTTATACAGAAATCTATTAAATCAGGAATTTTATTTCTATCTGATGGCCAATAAGTTGGGTGTCCAGAAGATAAATAATCTAGATTTTTTTCATTCACTGCTTCATCTAGTTGCTTTACTTTAGGTGTTGTTAATCTCGAACCCCATTGCAGATGTTTAGCATTGTAGTCGACTCTTGCGAGAAATTTAATGCCCAGCTGATTAAAATAATCGATAAATTGCTGTTTTTTGATTGCGTGTTTCGGTGGACAGTAAACAGCCGATATTACACAGTTTCCAGACCATTCTTCTAGGCAGATATTAGTTGCTTGGATGTGGTCTTTATCATATTTGTTGAGTTCATAATGCGTTATTCTTCGTTTGATGAAGACCGCAGTGCCGCCGTGTGCTCTTCCATTTGGATGTTTGGTGTCATAAACTGAATATCCGTTGATTTTAAAAAATGTGTTTTTTGTAAAGTGTGTTTCTGATATTAGCATATGATGTCTATATTTTGATCGACAAGAAAGTTTTGAAACTCAGCTTTGTGCTGTGAAAGACCGTTCGCATTCCATACAGCTATCTTTAGGACCGTCATTTTTGGCTTTTGACGGTAATTTGCATTAGTGTGTTCATATTTTGCATCACCATGCTCATTTGTCTTTCCATCATCATCCTGAAACTTTGAATCGTTTCGGTCAGTTTGTTTACGGTTGAGTGAATATTTAATTCTTCTTCGTTGAAATGAACTTTCGTTTTTGGGGCGGTACCTTTTAGGATGTTGGCATAGGAAACTTCTGGTTGTGCAAAATTGTAACATTCTCCAGGTAATTTTGTGTTGTTGAGTGTACATTTGCTTGTTGGGCAATTGTACTTCTTGGAGTCGCATCTCTTTGATTGTATTGTGACTTAAGCATTCGTTGCTCGGATCGCAACTTTGGATTTAACTTGCGCTTTAAATCCAGATATACTGGGCAACCTCTATAGTTTGCTGTGTGATTTTCACCGCAATTACTACAGCGTTTTACTGATGGAACATTTCTCGTCTTATCGCATTTTTTTGAAGGTAACGCAAACTTTACTCAACGTGCAATAAGCTTTTGTGTGGCCGAATTCTTGGCACTTGATGCATTGTACTGGTCCGGTTCGCTTTTTGGGTTCCTCTACAGGGATTCTGCGATGCAGTAAATATCTCAAGTTATATATACTGTGGTTTCCTTTGTTTTTCTCATCTGGCTCTAATTCTATGCGAGACATCGGTTGAGGAACCTTCTCCCGATTTAAAATGTTTGCAATAGATTTGGCATGGAAACCTTGCGCGGCGAGAGCTCCATTCCTTTTAAAACAACAGTCAACCCTTTTTGACTTTTCAGCTGGTAAGTGTAATATCGCTTTCCGGTTTGATCGAAATGGTTTACAAGCACTCTGAAACCATCAATTTCCAAAGGTTGGATTTTGGTTTCTTTGATATTGCCTCTTTTAAGTGGGGCAATATAAAATTTTGAATCCGTTAATTTGTCGATTATATTGAAGAGTTAATTTTTTTGGCTGTTGTGTCATCGGCACCTATATCTAATTAAATACAATTAAAGCTTGCTTAATTCTAGAAGATAAGGGTCTTAGGACAGGGGTGTTTTACCACGTTGTTTGTTAGTACAGAATTTAAATTTAACAAAATTTTAGCTGAGGACTATATCTAACTAAAAAATAGTATATCTTTCTTAAATCTAGAAGATAAGTAACTTAGGACAGGTATGCTTTCAGGAGCAATTATGTGTAATGTTTATTCTCCACCATTGATAAACCACGAAGACTAGATAAGTTATTTTTTGACTATACTTAACTATAGATATTTTTGAAGTTTTAAACTGAATTGGATAACTTTGTTTAATGCCAAATCTGTAGATTAATATTTATTTGTATATCGAATATAAAGAAACATTAGTGTAGACGTCTAAATGTCTAAATATGTTCATATTTTAAGAAATATATCACTTTAATTCAAAATACAATAAATTATGAACCAAAACAATTTTGGGATTATACAACAACCGCATTATAAGAAACTCCAGCGATTATCCAAAAATTATGAAATATGTCAATCAGTCAACTAGTGAATGTCAGTTAATTGCAGATATGTTCGCTTTGTATGTTAATTCGGTGCAGTGCTAATAATACAGTAAAATCTACTAGTCTTAGTGGAATTGATGATATTTTCTCAAACCTTACGCCACATGAGACGAATGGATTTTGAACGCAATTTATTTTTTATCAACTGGTTGTTTTGTAATTATAAACCGTAGTCTCGCTTATACTTAGTGGATTTAGTAAGTTATTAGAAAAATCCATGCGCATTCTTGTTTTGTTTTATAAACAATTGTTTCAGTCCTCAACCCTTGTAATTGTGAGTCAACACTTTCTAATAGTTTAGTCTTTTAGAGTATGTTGATTGTTGAGTCACTGTACTTATTTGTCGATCAAAATAAGTTGATAGCATATCATTAGACTTTGACAAAGCTTTTGATTATACACAATAACATTTTCTTGAAACAATTTTATTAAAAAGTTTCTTGACCACTTTATGAAAGCAGATATTCAGTGCTTGTATGTGGTGTCACCACTCATGCAGTCAGACATTGGTACTTGTACTTGTTTCTTGTTTTTGTGTTGTGCTTTGCATTCAGTATATAGCTAGCTTTTCACCTCATTCTATTTAATTCTGTTGTACAAAAACAAATTTAACAATGTCGGATTCTAACAATGCAGTGTAATGTTTAACCGCATATGTATGCATTAAATTTGGAACATTTCCACAAATTTAAAATGCTCCATACATGTTATAGTGCAGAAATCAAAGCGAGTAATTACGTCAGCCAAATCAAAACCTGTAATCCAAGTTCAAATATTTTATTTAAAGATAAAAAATAAGTAATAAAACTTTACCAGACGGTTTAAATTTAGCATATAAGCATACGAATAAGAAATCATAACCCACTTAACCACATATTTGAACTTGACGGTGTGCGGACACGCACGTAAAAATTCCGACTGGCACGAGTCAGCTTAATTAAAATAGCTTTCTTTAATATATATATACATATATGTGAATATACAAAATCCATTACTAAACGTATTTACATTTTATTGAATTACACAAATATATGTTAACACATCAATCGCAGCATCTGGCTGCGCGCAAAAAATGTACAAAATAAAAATCAAATTTAAATGTTTCACCATTTTGCGTTACGTTAAGATGCTTTCATTTCAAATATATGTTTAGTTACAATACATACATACGCTCGTTCCTTAAGCTTATGGTATCATAATAAAAATTTATGAGAAATACTTTAAAATAAAAACTCACGTGTATATTATGCTTGAATACAAATATAAATGATGAAAGCTTGTACAAATAATTAAACGTATCTCTCATTACATTGTACACATAAAAAAATAACAAAAATATGGAGAATCTGTACCTAACAAATATATTTTTGGTATATGTCATAAAAATTTAAATTTAAGCATTTTTTTCCGACTTCTGTTGCCATTTGCCGGTGCTACCGCCGGTTGTTGTTGTCACTCAAAAAGCAAAACGGATGATGGTTTATAACGATCACAATATTCTTTAATATACATAATATACGGGGAGCTTTAGGTTTTTGGTTTTCTCGTAATTTTTCCTTTTTATTATGAATTATTACTTTCATCTGTCATACCTTTTTATATCATATACATACATACATATATAGAATATCTACATCTTTATATTTCAATTTAGAGATCCATGTAAACTATACAATCCTTAAAACTTGATTTTATTTCCGTTGTGCACCAAATTTTGTACCTCGATTTCATGAATACCAACACAACCAAAAGCTCCATAAAAAATTTATCATAAAAGTTTAAAGAAAATTATATTACATATATACATATATACAGTACATTATGTTTTTCATATGCTGAAATAATAAGAATACAGCCATTTCAGTTTGTTTAAAGAAAAAAAAAAACGAAAATATACAGGTAACATACAAAGGTAAGTATGTATGCATAAAGTCTCACAGCAGCGTACATAAAATGTATCTTTGTATAGATGTAAAAAGTATATTGATTTTTTCGTTTATTTTTAAAGTACACATGTGTATTCGTATATACATATGTGTTATACTTAAGAAAGTACATACACACACACACACAGACATATGGTATGAAATAACAAATCGTTATCGTTATGAAAAGGAATCATTCTTCTTGTAATTTTTATCAAAATTAAATTAAGAGATCAATATTTGTAACCCTCGAAATGAAATGATAACAAAATAAACAACATAAATTTAATTAGAAATGAACTCATTTTAATTAGCGTTGTTTATGTAGGTGTGTGTGTGCGTGTGTGTGTTTATGTAGGAATTGAAAATTGATTTATAAAAAAAGTTATGTTGTTTTTTTAAAGTTTCAAATTTTTAAAAGTGCCAAGTATTTGTTTTGTCATTACAATTTATTATAAAGGTCATGATTTGATAACGAGCAGGACTCTTACTGATATTATATTTCACACACAAGACACTTTCTTACATTTTGGTATTTTATTAAATTTATTGGTAGGTAATTGTTAAATAAATAATTTACACTTTTAAAAAACTTGGAATCGATGGATCGTCCGTTTTCGCGATGTAAACCATTTCTTTATGGCAAAACAATGTCCGGACCATATCATATCATAACTCATCATCTATCATATCATATCATTATATCATACATCGGATAATGCCATATCATATCATATTACATCATATCATATCATAATACTATCATACCATATAATATCATACAATGTAATGCCCTAAATGATGTCATTGGATTCCTGACTCAAAACTTAATTGAAAATATCTATCGAATCTGGAAGAGATAATAAAGATATTAGTGTTTACAGATTTTACCTAAAAATTGTGTAGTCGCTACTTATGCTTCTATCCGTTTTAAGCGCACAAAAACTTATGTCATTTGTCTGGCATCCCAAAAAAAAAAAATCAAGTGGATTCATATTTGGAGATTTCGGCGGCCATTTTATTGGTACATCATTACATCTTTCTATCCACCGTCAAGTAAATTATTGAAGCAGCCGTCTTCGAAGACCCTCCCAAAATCCCGCCTATATAGGTTTATACAAAATTTATTTTGGTGTTTCGCCATTCGTATATATACCATGTCGATTTTCATCAGCCTATATAATTATTCTGTGTTGCTTATCCTGATTTGATGAATTATCAAATTACTAAATCTTAGTCTCCAAATGCATCGATAGGTTCATTTCCCTGAACATTCTGGAAGTGGTAGGATTAAGTGGTAGCAATACGCTCCCGCTAAATATAGGCACAGCACCTTAGATATATTTGCAAAAAGGGTTAAGATGGCAAGCGTTTTACAGTTGTCATCTTACTGTTGTCTTTGTTACATTCAGGAATTCACTGTAAGCAATTCATCGCGAATCGTGATGGCAAATCAGCGCGGTAATTAGTTTGGATGGAAACTGGGCCACGGAGCAATGTTAATTTCTTGACTCTGATGGAACTCGACATTATGGAAATAAATGAGATGTTAAAAGTATATATGAAAATGACCAACTTGAACGGAACTAGGTTAGTCCTTGACCGATTATATTGAAACTCGACATGTTCGATGGAACTAGGATTTTTAAGTTATTTTTGAAATATTTTTTGAATGAACATTTTTGAATACAATTCTTGAATATGGCCAACTGGAATAGAGCTAGTACATTTCTCGGCCGACTCTAACTTTATCTGTTCGATAGAAACAAGATTTAAAAATGAATTTTGAAATTATTTGTTAACCGAATCACATTATAATTCGACAAGTTCGGTTTAAATGAAAATTCTTACATGATTATCGAGATAAGTTTAAGAATATGAATTAGAATAATTTTGGGATGAGTCTTTCACTGGTTAAGATTAAATTTCTTCAGTTATAAAAAAAATTTCCATTCGCTTAATGTATCAAAATATGTCTTCTTTGTGAAAATTTGTCAAATTAGTGTAATGTAATACATATTATGGGAGCAATTTGTCTTCAATTCAAAAAGAAAACAGTCGTTCTTCTTACGACTTAAATGAATCGCCCTTTTACAAAATACCGCATTTTATTTCATATCGCTTAAAAATCGTAGGTTGTTGACATTGTTTCAATTGTCGACATTTACAAAAAATCTTGCCAAGTAATCTACGTAATATTTTACGTGTCGACAACCGCGTAGATTACACGGCGTAATCCACTTCGCCCATCCCTGCTCCTTAGTGCCAATTCAACGTTATCGCAATTTTCCATATATGGCAGAAATATATATACCAGCCACGAACGAATTCTTGGTTTAGCCAGAACATGAGTTACTGTAAAATGTTAGCGAATTATTATTATTTTCGAGAGAAATTGAATGTTTATGTCGCATGTAGCAAGATCATGGTTTATCAGATTATAAGTGCAGAGCGATCTGTTTCTGATTAATGTTCATGTAGTTATTGATGATAAACATCCACATTTTGCCTTGGAAGAACCAATTCAACCATTCGCTGAGCTAATTTTTTACTAGGACGTAACAGCTTATCAATGAATTATTGGTTTTGTAAAGAACACGAAACAACCACCTTTAACTATTAGGCTTACGTGTACAATACGTAAACGATCATAATGAATCTCAAGGTGACGTTAACTTAATTTTGCCTTAACCACAGAACTTATCAACATGAGTGAAAATAAAATGATTCAACTTAACAGCAAAACCTAGAATATCTCATGGTATCAGTTAGGGCACCAGGTTTACAGACACCCTGCCTATAATCGCATATCATCAAACCATATAATTGTAACATATCTTCGTTTCGACAAATGGTGCGGATGTAGCGGGAATTAAGTTTTATAAGAAATTGTATGAGGGATACGGAGTTTCAGTTCTGTGATGAAAAATAACATAAGCCAAACCAATGTTCTGAAATCTGAGCAGCAAAAAATTTCGACAGACGGTACATATGGTAGTTCATATTTATTTCAACTTGAACGAGTCCAGCAACTTCGGATTTATAGCAATTGATAGCAGTTGTCCAGCCGACAAGGCATTGGCCTCAACGGCTTAGAGCTTCTTAGTGCAATTCAAATGGTGATTGGTAGAAAAAGAAACAAATTCATAATTTTCTAGACTATCGTTTGAGTTACAGCACTAACGAATTATCCTGTTTCAATTCAGCAAACAAAACGGAAATATATAGATGTGCAAAAAATATATTATCAAGGCTGTTTAAAACAAACCAAAATATTGAATTGGGCTCTGAATCTGATAATGGTGGAGAGTCAGAATCAACGCTCCTTTCTACATCAACAGTTAGAACGAAATATTAAGAAATCGCTTAAATCATTTGTACCAAAAATAAATGACCTTGTTGTTGGTGTTGGAGGACTAACAATGGAGTTTAATATCTACGAGATTGGATATGATTTTTTTTGATTTTTTCACGAATTCCATGGAAATCTTAAAACAAAATTCTCATTTTTCTCATCTCTCGTATTCTGGTGATTTGCTAGTTAAGATTAAATTCAATCTTTTTTTCTTATATCAATCTAACAGAACTATTCAACTTATGTTATAATAATTTTGTAGGTAGCCTATATTTTATATAGCCTAGACACAAACCAAAAATAACACGGCATACTTACGATTTTAAAATGTTCCATTCTTTAATGAAGGATGCTGAGCTGCTTTAACCAATATATAGTGATTCATTTGTCTAAAAATGTACAGGGTCTTAATTTAAAACCACTAATAATATAGAAAGTAACTACACGTGATTGTCTACCGAACATAACCAAATATTTGCATACATTTTTTTATAAATAATTTTTATAAAATTTTGCACAAATAACTTTACTAATAAATTTAATTTTTCTCTACTTCCAGGTAAATACCATCTGTTAATGTGATGTCTAACTATATTGCAAAAACTGGTAAACGTACAAAAAAATAGTTTGAAAACTGACAAAAAATAATTTTTAAGAATTTATAGCTAAATGCTGGATTCATTTTTTTAAGAAATATAATCCTGCAAAGTAATACTTCAGGCAGTTTGAGAAAATTATAGGATTGCTGCATGGCTATATTATGCCATGTTCTACTGTGATATGATTTATGTATATACTTTCAGGTGTAAAATGTGACGCCTAGGGCTTTTGTATAGATGGTATATCATAAAATGTACTTGGTCTAAAATTAAAACCATTGGTACTATCGAAGGTAACTACACGTGATTGTCCAATTTTCTTTAAATGGAAACTTATCAATACTGTCTGTCACTACATCAAGGACTTATGCCTAAAATGACTTGCCAGTATCTCAGTAACTTTTTTACTGAGCCTATAAGTTACATCATTGTGCCGCTCTATTGAATACCTTTGTGGCAGCTCATTACACCAAATATGGGCCGAATGAATTATTCTGTAAGTCCTTGTGGCGTTTTTGATTAACAACTGAGATTTCATAAAATATTGGTTTCTTTCCTATATCTCTTCACTTCATATAGAATTGTGAGGACGGAAGCCTAGCCGGTATTATTTACAATTTATGTGACCTATGAGTTTCGAGTATTCTTTGTTAATTTAAGGGATTAATCCCAACCTTAGTTACTGTAACTTAAATGGTTTCATTCGGCTGAGTATTTTGTAGATTTAATATACAAAAAATATGTATAGCATCTTAAGTTGGTTGGATATGCAGGTTACCTATACTAACTCTTTAAAATATCAGCAGAACTGGCTTAAACTATGGGTATTAAATGTGCTAAGTATGTACCTCTTATAGAGATACTCGATTTACGACATACTTTAGACACATTACATTCTTGCTCAGTTCCGCCGAGTGAATTCACATGAGGTAGACATTATATTAAGACGGTCCAAAATAGCATTTACTTCTGGTCTCTTGAAAGATTATCTGGTTCGTCTATTGGTGAACCAAAATTTTATTAGCTGCTCCATTCGTTTTTGGAAAATGACCCAATTTTTCTAATCTTAAAAACAATTGGCAGTTCAATCATTTCGCTCGTCTTCGTCTTATCGATGTTTTATTCAGCCACTGTCCATCTTTCGGCTAAGTAGTTATTTCTTTCTGCAATCACTATATTCATATATGTTTGTGCATGTCTACGATATTTGGACCATCATCGTTATTAATTGTCGCGAGTTTGATGGTAAATTGCGTGGCAAACATATCCAGAATGATATTGTCGTTGTGGTGTTTGAAGTTGAAAATGCGAGAAGGTCTACGTTGTGAAAAAAAACTAAGCTAATCATAGACCTGTTACAACTCTTATACCAAAAGTTGAATCCTGACAACAACTTACTCATAATTTATACTATTATATTAACAAAAATTTGGAAATCAATATAATAGGTGGTCGTAACTAAATGAAGAGGAGTGCACCGACAATTGAATTTATTTAAAATATATGAATAGAAAAAAATTTGCTTTACTTTTTTCAAATATATATGATTAGTACCATTCTCTTTAAGATCAATTTATTGGATTAAGTCATGGTAATTTCGTTTGCAAAACGATACTTTTTTATCGTTGCAAACAATTCGTTACTGCAAATATTTATGAGCAATTCCTATATACGACATATTTCCATTTTGAATTTTTATTGTGTTATCATTTTAAACTTTATGTGTTGTTATATATACATAGCAGTGATAATGTTTTGTATGTATAGCAATATAAATTTACTAGGCCATGAGGACCGATTACAATCGCTAAACACAAAAAATTGGAAAATCACATTGAAAGTAAATTTCGTATTTTGTGCCATCATCACCAAGTTCAGAGTAGTAATGAATGGCACTGGATAATTGTTATGTTTCAAAATTTAGAGAAGAAATAAGTTTATGAACAGGGATGGGTGAGGTAAATTACGCCATGTAATCTACACGATTGTCGATACGTAAACTATTATGTAGATTACTTGGCAATTATTTTTGCAAAGGTTGACAGTTAAAATAATGTCTACGATATTTTAGCGATTAAAAATCAAATGCGCCAGTTCGTCGTTGTGTAAAACGGCCATTCAATTAAGCCATATAGGAAGAAATTAAGAAGATATTTCAAATTAAATCGGTAATGGCATGTGCGACATTCTATAACTTATTGGAAATATATGTTGAAATAAAACAAACAATACCTTTAATTAAAAATTGCTTATTGCACTAAACATTCGAATTAAATACTCACGCACATGTTTAATGCCTCCCATGAGCGTTCTTTTCACCATATCACAATATTGTTACGTTTTTGCCTTGTCAAATTCAAGGTTCGATCACTGGATTGTGAATAAAACAAACGATGTAAATTCTAGAACACACTAAATTTATTTATTTCCGATTAAACACTAATTTAATTAATTCACTTATTTAACTTAATTATTTTACTTCACAATAATTATTTTACTATACTTTGACAACACTATATTACACTTTAATAACTCTTTATTTTACTTTATAAACACTTTCCTTTTAATTACTATTAGCACTCTCACGGTTAAAACACAACTGATTTTCTCCCAAATGTCTGTCGCGTATTTATACCAAATATTCTAACCATTCTAGAAATGTCCAGAATATTCGATTAGTCTAGATAAGTCTAGACACCTCTACTGTTCTACTTTATAACAATTTTACATTAACGATATTATGTCGCTATTCAAACATAGATGTCGCCACGATCGTAACAATATTTTTCGATACATAACATCGATTTTATTAACGATTTCATGTGAAGCAGACGAATTAAAAAACTGGCTCTCGACCCCACCAGCTGCAAATTCAAACAGCAGGAACATTACCATGGTTTTGGGCAAGACGCAATTTTAGACCAGGTAATTGTTTTCAAATCTCAAATTTAACGTATACGTTTCGTCATCCATTAAAACACATACTAAATTTTATCAAAACTTGTCATAGAGCAGTCTGGCACGTTTTTAGTGGACAAGTTTTGGTTTCAGAACTCGAATTCTTTTTACCGTAGAGCGGGATGTATTAAATTGTATGGCGCAATCCTAAACGGAGATCCCCAGATTAATTTTGACGGAAGTGTTAACCTTCTTGTACAGTTTTTTATCAGTCGTGCTATATTTCTGATTTCTGTGAGCTTTATATCTTTGGGCAAATTTAATGATTTAGCAATGGAAATTTTTTTAACGCTGAAGGATCTTTATGGTATTTCTGCACAGTTATAGTATCCAATTATTTAATTCTATATCTTTTATAAATTTATATATTAGAATCGATTTTAACGACACCTAGACATAAAGTTATGTTATGTTATTTCCGAATTTATTTAAACTATTCTTTAGCATAAAAACTATGTAGTTTGCTAGTTTATGGCTTATATTTACCCTTACAATAAAAAATTGCGCTTAAAATTATCTATTTGCTTTGATAACGCATCTGAATATTCTTTAAATGAATAAAATTCAATAGATTTTAAAAGAATTTACGTGAAATTTAAAGTTTAAAGTTCTTTTATTTATTTTAATTTTATAATCAAAGCTCAAAACGTTCAGTTTATAAAATTTATTTACAATACTGATTCATGATTCAAATTATTTTGTCTCTAAGACCATTTCAATATTCAAGTATGGTTTTATTCCGTCTGTATTATTAAATCTGAAAGAGCACCTTCTAAATCAAAATTTTACCACTAACGGCTTTCCGAAATGGAGTAATTGAGCTTTGATCATATATAAATATACCAAATTAGAAGCTTTTAACGATTTAAAATAAAATATTCATTAAATCAAAGCTTTATGAAAATTTAAGCTTTAATTTTAAGGTTCTTTACTGAAAGCTGTAAAATTATTTATATTATTATTTTGTAGTAGTATCTAAAAACCTTAATTAAAATAACAGTTATAATTTTCTAAAGAAAATATCCAAGTGAGCTGTTAAACATTAAGTACATTAAAAAGCTCAATTATTCCTCTATTAAGATTGATGTTTTCTCAGTTATTTAGCAACACCGTTCATGGTTTCTGATTATAGTGTTACTTGTTAACCAATTCCTTTTTCATGTTCTAATTAATACTTTTGTAAAAGCTCATAAGATCATATTTGCTAAATTGCTCAATTATATAATTATTATAGGAACTTTTGATTGAAATGTATTAACTGAATCGCAGTTGAGCAACTCTTCAGATAATTGAGTTATTATATTCATAGTATTCAGATATTCAGGTTTCCTCCATTTAATAAAAGATTTCTACTTTTTACCGAATTTTATAGGAGTTAACTATAAAGAATTTACAGTAAACGTAAAATCTATACAAACAAGACATAAGTATATGAATGAATACAATTCATTTTGACGTCGAATATGTCATATATGACCAGGCGAACGCTGGACACCCCAACTAGAAAAGCGCGAGTTTCTTTTTCATGTAACCGCTTGAAGTGAAAAGAATTGAAAGAAGAATTAATCCAAGGCAGCAAGCAGAGCAACGAATGCTTAATCTTAATTCTTCCACTAAACTAAAAGTGCGACCAGAAGTTTCATATGATAACGCACAAAAAAACAAACCAAAATCAACTGTTAACAGTAGTGTGCATCCAGAGGTGTCCTATGCAAGAGTATCACTCCTATAGTGCAAGCAAGCGAAGAAGGAAACATCGCAGCAGGTTTAAGCAAGTTTACTAACATGATGCAAAGCTTCATAGCGATGATTGAGAGAACCATGAATCTAATGATGCAGAAAATGAGCGCGTTGATGCAGATGGTCGTTAAAAACCAAACATGACTGTCCTCAAAATAGCCATGTGGAATGTAAACGGTCTAGCACAACATAAAGCAGAGGTTCATGCATTCCTCACTGAGCACAATATTGACATAATGTTAATATCTGAAACACACTTCACCAAAATTAACTATTTCAAAATTAATGGGTACTCTGTTTATGACACAAAGCACCCAGATGGGAAAGCACATGGAGGCACAGCTGTACTGATAAAAACAAGATTAAAACACTATGAATTTATGAAATATGAGAAGGAACATCTCCAATGTGATTTCAACGCCAAACACACCCAATGGGGTTTCAGATTAACATCGCCGAAAGGCAAACAACTTTATGAAGCTATAGAAGAACAGTCCCTGGATTACCTATCTGCCGGTCACCCAACGTACTGGCCCACAGATAAAAAGAAAGTTCAATTGACTTTTGTGTAACTAAAAGCATTCCACGCACATATGATATGGCCTCCGATTGCTATGATCTGTCTTCTGATCACTCCACCTGTAATTGTAACAGTGAGCACCAGCGTCCTTAGAATAGAAACGCCAAAACGGCTTACAAACAAGTAAACTAATTGGGTTCAATATAAGAGGTTAGTCGAACAAAATTGTGTACTGAATATCCACCAGCAGATATTGATGCGGCTGAAGAAAATTTAAAAGATGTCCTGCCATTATCAGCTGAAAAGGCTACACCTGTCTTAAATAATACAGAAAAATTTAATAAACTGTCACATAATATACAGGAACTAATCCAGGAAAGGGGGAAAATTTGCTGCCGATGGCAAGAAACAAAATCACCGTTGTTGAAATTGAAATTAAATCGAGCTATTAAGACTCTAAGATTTGCATTGCGGGAAAATGAAAACCAGAGCGTCTAGAATTACTTAAAAGAACTCTCGGCAACCGAGAGGACATATTATTCTTTGTGGAAGGCAACAAAACAGTTAAAAAGTACTTTTACCGAAGAAATTTCACTCTGTTCTGGGAAACTATCTCCTTCAAAGGCAGTACATGGTTAAACAAAATAATGCAACTACTTGTTTAAATGATATCAACGCAGGTGTTCCACAAGGCAGCTTTCTAGGCAGAATATTTTACCTGCTGTACACAGCTGACTTACTTTTATATCAACCTTTGCCGATGATACGGCCGTTCTGGTGTCACACGGTAATCCCGAAACTGCCTCAAAGGAATTACAGAATCATCTAAACAAAATCGAGAACTGGCTGAAGACATGGCGCATAAAAGCGAACGAAAACAAATCAACTCACGTCACTTTCACACTAAACAAACGCACTTGCCCACCAGTGGAATTAAACGATATAAATATTCATTAAACCAAGGTCAAATAATTAGGAATGCACCTGTATAGAAGGCTAACGTGAAAAAATCATATCGAAGCAAAATTAAAATTTTCCTAAATGTATTGGTTGGAAGGTAATCTCAGCTGTCATTAACCAATAAAGTTTTATTGTACAAAGTGATAATGATAACCAAACCCATATGGACATATGGTATTCAGATATGGGGATTCATCAACGCGTTAAACAGAGAACTCCTGCAACGAACAGAAGCGAAAATACTTCGTAGTATATTACCAATGCTCCGAGATACATTCGAAATAGTAATATACACGATGATCTAGGAATTAAAACTATCAAAAAAACCATTAAAGAATTCAGTTCGAAATATTACTCAAAACTGGAGACACATCCCACGGAATTGGCCAGGGATATATTAAAACAGCCGCGATTTAGGCGACTTAGAAGAGCAGATCCACTTTGACTGATGAACCTTTAAATATATTAATTGTTTAGGTTTTACATTTAAATGTAATCTAAATTAATTAAATAGTGAACACTAATAACAAGTATTAACATTGGTTAAGACATAAAATATGTAATAATTTTAGCAAGATTTGAATACTTCTTGTCTATTGCTGAAATTGCAATATCTTCTATAGGATAAATGATGCACACTTAACGATATACTATTCGACAACGAAGGATTAAAAATACTAAAAGAACTTTTTAACCGTTTCACCAACCACCCCTCAACAGCACCGGTATTTGCCGTGACAATACAATGTAATATTTTAAAAAAATTCTAATCCTTTCAAGACAGTCTGTGTCAACTTCATTCGGTAAAACATTTAGCAGGAGGTATTGGTGCCGTTGATCGGTGGATTTGAACCACTGTTGTTCTTTGAAAAATTTAAAATACAGATTACAAACTTTGGGTTGTTCTGTGTTAAAAATTTCCGTATTTTACGGATGAATATCAACAAAATGCTCTTTTTTGGGCAGCCCAGTTTTTATATTATATAGTATGTTGTTATCTGTAAATGGATTAACATCTAATAGTGAACATATGTTACTCTATATATGCTCTATAGGTTGTAGACAAAACAATGAATTTGGTTAGAAAAAGCTTCCCAAAAATAAAATATTTTTGTCTTAAACAATATACACATAGTATATAAATTGCTGTATATACATCATGTGATGGTCCAAATAGATAAAACCCTAATCAAATTTGTAAAACATATAAATCAAGTTCTAAAATGAAAATGGCAACCAACAGAAACAAAATGTATTAAATGCGATTACATTCAAGACGAAAAATCCTACTATATATACGTATACAAACCCAGATTATATTGTCAAAGTTTTTCGTTTTGAAATTTTCGTATCGTTTGTTGTTTTTTTTGCTGTTGCATGCCGTATATAAATTAAACCACGATTTTTCAAAATCTCGGATAAATCGTTCAATTATAAGTGCGGTAACTGTTCTTCTGTATATTTATTTAAACGAAATACGATTAAAATATTTTCGTAAAAATCAAATAGACTTTTCATTCAATCTTCAAAGATAATTTCCCGATTTTCTATTGTTTGTTATATTTTCATTCAATTTTCCTATATATATATTTATATATAAAAGAGCTACCAATTTTATTTGTACACAATATTTCCCATTTTTGTCAAATATTTATAGGAAACAAAACAAATATTTAGATGGGAAAATCTCAAACATCAATACTCAAATGAAAATTTCATCGTCAATTTGTTTTGTTTTTGTCCTTTATTTTTGGTAACTTAATACAATTTTCAAATAAAAAAAAAAAAATTGTAATCAAATATTGCTATAAGGTTGATTTATTATTATCAAATCTAATCGATATGAAATGAAAAACTTAAATTAAAATCGTATATATACTGTGCGGCAGATCGAACCATAATATACTCCTATGTATGAGTATATAGTCGTAATAATTGGCGAAATGGAAAACATAACGGAAATGTATAAGTTAAGTTAATTTTTCCAATTTTTTTTTGTTTTCGTAACGGTTATTAAATTTATGATTGGTATTTCATTTTCATTTTGTATATTTTCATTCCGGATAATTGATTTTGTGGAATTTATTTATTTTTTATTTTATTTCTGTTAAGAAATTGATGATTTGATTTTGATGATAATATTTAACTAAATCTAATCTATGAATCGGTTATACAATATAGATGACAGAAAGTTATAAATAAGGTTTTCTAGGCTATTGGGTTCGAGTTTACTTTCGATATTTCCAAAAATCAATTGTTATTGAAACTTTGGTTTTTCGTTCACCAATAATTGGTTTGATATATATTTGGATCTGAAATAATGTTATCTACGAAACATTTGATTTGCTTAATTAAATATTTTGCTTGTCTTCTCTAAAATTATAAAATATAACAAATTTAAAAAAATGGTCTTCTTTGAATTATATATATAGGCTCGTCTTTATAACGGAAACTCTATTCAGAAAAATGTCCCACTTGAAGGGCCATAAATAGAGTATCAGTATCACAGTCTGATCTAACTCACTATAAGAAGCTTGAATGGTCTAAACCTTATAATTGCCATCCGAGCCATTCCAACAACTCCGTTACTCGCACTCCCAAACAACAATTTAAAAATTTGAACATTAGAATTAGATTACCTAGTGTAATTTGTATCGGAATGCTTCCAAACCAATAAAATGAACTGTACTTTAAATATACGTCATTTCGTATCAGTTTGCTTGAAGAATAATTCAATAATGCCGTTAATTCTACATTGTGGCCATTATAAACTGCTGATCAATGAATTTGGATGGATGTCGCACGTCGTCGACATTTTGGAAAAATAAGCCATAATTAGGACTGGAATAATATTACGCTTGCCTAAATTTAACATATATACTGGCGAGGGGTTATATCCAACCTCAATCGATCTCTGAGAAATACAAAGACGTTTGTAAAATCTTTAACGAACTAAATAACATAAGTGTTCTGTCAGATATTTGGGTGTATACATTAAAAACTGGAATTTGATACTAGATGTTATTACATACTTGTTAATGCATAATAGTATACATCAATGACATCTATGTCATTTGAAAGCTCTATGCAATACCTGTCAAAATCAGCTAAAACTTTTTGTTTTGATTGGGCACATCCAACCGATTTCAACGATGGAAAATTTATCAAATTTGAGAAAAAAACCGCATTTGTGGGAAGTTTTGTTGAGTCAGTTTTTTGCAAACAAAACAGCAGCTGAAAGTCATCGTTTGCTCGTGGATTTGTATGGTGAGCATGCCCTTACAAAAACACAGTGCTTTGAATGGTTTAGTCGCTTCAAAAGTAGTGATTTTGACATCAAAGACAAAGAGCATCCTGGTTAGCCGAAAAAGTTTGAGGATGAAGAATTGGAGGCATTACTCGATCAAGATTCATGTCACATGCAAGAAGAACTTGCATTCATCCAAAAGATGGGAAATTCGGTGCCATACGAGTTGAAGCCAAGAGACGTGGAAAGGCGATTTTGCATGTCCGAAAGTCTGCTCGAGCGCCACAAAAAGAAGTCGTGTTTGCATCGTATTGTCACTGGCGATGAAAAATGGATCCATTACGATAATCCCAAGAGCAAAAAAGCGTATGTCAAGAAAGGCGAGGCCGGCCCGGTGTGGTACAATATGAGCTGTTGCCAAGTGGCCAAACCATCAATGCCCAACTCTATCGTCAACAATTGATCCGATTGAAGCAGAAAATCCAGGCAGAGCGGCCAACGTATGCGACCAGAAACGAGTCAATCATTTTCCACCACGATAACGCTCGGCCGCACATATTGCGGCGCCGGTCAAAAATTACCTGGAGAATAACGGATGGTAAATTCAGCCTCACCCGCCTTATAGTCCAGAGTTTGCTTCTTCCGACTACCACCTATTTCGATCCATGCAGAATACCCTATCAGGAATACGCTTCACCTCAGTTCAAGGTATCGAAAATTGGCTTGATTCGTTTTTGGCTGCCAAGCTGCCGCAGTTTTTCTGGGATGGAATCCATAAATTGCCAAAAAGTGGGTAGCGATGGGCAATATTTTGAATAAAAAATTTTGTAACATTTTTCCACAATAATTTTTCCATACACCCAATACATTCTTCATCACAGGTTAATTCAATGTTCCTAAATTTTCTTAGTTTTCCGATACCGACTATAATTGCAATATTCCTTCGAAATTGAAATATATTTCACTCTTTCTAACGATTCTACTCGTTCGTAACAAATGACAAATTACAAAGCAATAGAAATTTCCTTTAAAAAATAGCTGAAATCTCGTCATGTTCAACAATCACTTTGTGAAACTCGTTTAAAATTCAAGAAGACTTAAGCAACTGATCTGACTGTGTTTAAGAACTGCGGCAATAACATCATCTGACAGGACGAACTAACTATAAAAATCGCCTTGACAGAAACGTCGACAATCTCTTTCACTTAATTTCCCGATCGTTTGAAAATTATCTTCAGAATATCGAAAGTGAATCATCTTTCATAGTATCTCTTATCAATTTGAAAAATGGGAAGAACAAAGCATTAAAATAAATGAAAATAAAAAAGAACCAGGGGGCAACAGAAGATTATTCCAAAACACAAACTTCTGGTACATTTTTAATGCTAAACGCCAGACCAAAGGCAATGCCCTGCCTCCATGTCTCATAAATATGTTTGCCGAGTACATACAGATACCGTATATTGAATTGGAGGGTGTATTTTACAAGCTCTTAATTCAATTTGTCATAACTGTGATCTCGATAAGATACCATAAACCACCAGAGATCATCTAATTGGCGAATTTTTTCAACTCATTGAAAAATAACTAGGATTGCACCCATCATTAGAGCTGGCATTTCGAGCTAAAATTATTTGAATTGGTTATACTCGATCGATTAGGTCAAATTAATTCAAAACTTGGCGAAATGTGAGTTTTTCAATGTACTTGTGAAATGGATATTGTCGTATCGCAGAGCTGTCATCTACAGAGCCATCGATTTTCATCGTTCTCTTTAATGATATAACGAATGTTACTAGCCGGTGCGAATCCAATCGATTACACGTCTATTAAGAGGCAATCCGACAGATGAAATTCGAAATATGGGTGTTACAATTGTAAACAATTTAACATACAATAAGCGCACATCGACATAATAATCGCCAGAGGCAACTCAAAGAGCGGTTCATTAAGCGATTATCATGGGGGTTCAAGGACATTAAAAGTCTATTTCACTATCTATTTTGTTTCGCAGTTCCAGAGATTATGAAATTCATAACCAGTCACATCGCAGGCATTCAAATATTTTTTCCTGTTATTCATCACTCGGACAACGATCTACCATATCTTGAAAATATTTCTCACTTTAACACTGAATAACTGGAGAAAATAATTGGGTGCTTCAATGCTACAGGAATTGAAAGGTGTATGAATGAAATAAGCGATTCTTTCGACTTCAGATTTTCGAAGGACACCTTAAAATTTTAATTTTATGTATAGGTATACTCACATACGTGAGTCTCCTATAGCTCTTCTATTGACCATAAAATGAATTTTTTTTTTATCTTCAATGGCATTACTCTAGGTATATTATGGTGATGCATTCTACCAAATCTGAATACAAGTGCTTATTGGTATTAGAAATTTTTACAACTTGCTGTAAGAGACTTGTGGTGGTCGATATGGGTCGCGAACACATTTCTTTTAATTTTTTTTTCAAATGAGGCTGGTCGCATTGTTAACTATACATTTATTCTCATTTCTCGATAAGATTTTTTAGATCTGCGAGACGTAATCTGGGTAGTTTCTTGTTTCTCCCAATAGTTTCCATTCAAAGGATTCTTCTGTACATATGAGATCAACGAATATATCTTTTAAAATTTCTAGTAAAGATTATATCAAGTATACCGCTTTGAAACTCAACTCATCTGCTTTTGCAGAGATTTCTATGGTACCCGGTCCCCTGGTTTAAAATATTCGTATGGCTGCTACCGAAGTTCAAAATAAAGTTATTACCAAAATATCAACACGAAGTTGGTTAATTTTAAATTTGACTTGGAAGTTAATACTAAAAATAATAATACAAGGTTACACTGTTAAATTTTGTTATCCTTTTGCAATAATTGTGTGCCCCCATACTAAAGTTTTCCACTCTAGATTGCATATTTTGTTACCTTGGACTAACTACCATTTCTGTGTTTATGAGGATTAAATTCACAAGGGACTTTTTATGGTAAAAAAAACTTTCCTTTCACAAGGGATTATTTACCAACATTGTTAGATTTCACCCATATAGTTTACGGAGCAGACTTGAATATAAATCCAACCGAAAGTGGATTAATACAAAGGTATAGTCTTTAATTTTTTTCTTCCTTTTTTCCCATCTTATCTGTTAAATTTTTTTTTAATATGTTCCTTAAATAATAACTTAACGTAGTTAAATATAAGTTTAAATTAAAGTTACGATTTGTCCCAGATATTTGTTAGATTTTCGAACTGATGGCTTCTGGGGTGGTGCTGAGAGTATTTCCGCTATTTCAACATTAAAATATCAAAATTATTGTTTGTTATGCCGGCACTGAGCACCGAGCTTCTTTCCTACCATGGTAAACCTTGCTTCCCTACTCCCCCTTAATATTATCATCCAATTCTCAGAGTGTTTATGTTCAAAATATCTCCGACACTATACATTGTTTCATTCAACCCAGTACTAATCCTTATACACTCATTGATGCGTCATTACCTGTTCCGTCCCCTTTATCACCTTTATCCTGTACCCTTTGTTATGGCACCTGAATGATGATCAAGAAGGATTTACTCATATAAGGTCAAAGAAAATGGTACTTCGCTGGGCTTTTTTGCTAGTTCGATGCCATTTATTGTTCACACAACCTCCGGCCGCCGAAAAAGCCTTATTACTTGGACCGTTGGTCAGAGCTACTCTACCTGGGAGACCATATCTTAACCTGCGGTAAAAATAATTACATCAATGTTAATTCGACCAAAGCTGATTCTTTCTACTCCGAAATAAGCGACCATCGTTTAATTTGGATTGAAGAGGACTGCACGTCTCACCCTATACCTGTATCAGCCTTGGCACCAGCTCTTTCATCGTCTACTTATTACAAGTCTGTTCTCCCAACCGCCTACTGGGAAGCCCTTTCATCTCGGACCTTTGATCGTTAACATTCTTGAACGCTTAGAATCGGTAATTGGAAAAGTCTGGCTATTAAATGAGCCCGCACCTAAATGGATCGAAACTATTCAAGTTCCCATACCGAAGATCAAAAATCTTCGGACTATCGCCGATTATCGAAGAGTTACCTTATGTAACACAGGGTACAAAATATACGCCAAGTTACCACTCGCTAGATTGGATGAACATCTAGATTTACCTGCCTACTATCAGGCCGCCTTTTCAGCCAATCGATCAGCAGATGATCACATGTTCATCGTTCGACGTGTTCTTGATGAAGAATGGCGTACTGGCAATCGGCTTCACTTTGTGTTCCTTGATTTACCCCAGGCATTTGATACTGTAAACCTTGAGGTGGTCTCAGAGTATTTATAGCAATCTATACCCCATTACTTAGTTAATCGGATTACCCAAGCCTGTTTTTGGGAGCGTACTACTGTTAAATGGTTCAATACTTCTACAGAAAAAGTCAAGGAGTTAAATAGGGATGCCCCTCTCCTCAATCCCTGAGTTGAACCAGACTAGATCAGCATGTTGAGTTGCAACTTCCTCTCATACTCGTCTATGCAGATGACATTATACTCATCGAATGAGACATTAGAGCATTAGAACCCATTCTGGTTGGATTAGTAGGTGACTTAAAATTAGCCGGCTTAAAATTAAACCCCATAAATGAATCATTTGTAACTTAACTTGAAACCCACTGGTTTAAATGTAATTTTGTCACTGCGGTTTAACTATGCCGTTGGTATGCTAAGGGTATATAAGAATTCACAACAAATGTTTAGTATGTTAAGTACTACACTGCACCAACCGTTCCATAAAATGCACGCATAATTCATAAAATACATTAACCTTATTACTTATCAAACTCTGCCATTTCAGTGAATGAACATTTTCTATAGGAGTAAAAATGTAACACAATTTACAAACCATGAATAATTCAAAGAAAGCATTATTTGAAAAGAACACCCTAACCTCCGCCGAAAAATAATGATTTAATTAAAATAATAAAATACGCTCTCATAATACATTTATCGAAAGTTTAAAATATGTTTTTATGTGATGCGACAGGCAACATAATACAACATATTATAATGTATGAACATAATATTTTGACGTATACACATTTTAAATTGTGGAACCATCAAGTTTTTGGGGTTTACATATTATAAAGCAGTTCCGATTAATTGGATATGACTGTATACATATACAGTACTCTGCTATCATGTTATGTTATATTGGAAGCCGAAAGCTATAAATTTTAATATGTAAGTGTATAAAAAGCTTTCGAAAAATTGTGAAACATCAAAATTATATGCAAAATGAAAATAAAATTAATGGCCATGTACTCGTTTATATATTATAATATATTTGGATGATTAGCAAAAAAATAACAAACTCAGTGGGGAACATGTTTCAATCAAATCGGTTATATAGCATCCGCCCGCCCCGCGGGCACGCGCGCAACCATTAATAATTTAAATGAGCACAATTATAAATTAATACAATAGCATTAATTTTTGGTGGCCAAGCTATTTCCCTTGTAATATTGCTGTATACATATACTCCCATTTTGTATCATCGTGTGCGGTTAACGTAATTATTATGAATAATAATATTTTGGTACGGAGCGGGAGCAACAAAAAATTCAACAAAACTGAATCCTTTTTAATTTCTTTAATCAATCTTCAAATAATAATACAATAGAATTACGGAAAAGGAAGAGCACAAAAAAAAACAAGATGTAAATGGAAAATACGGAAAACTAACCTCATCAACATTTTATATAACACCATCATCATCATCTACATCCTCCCCGTGTAACCCTTCAACTTATTTTAATTATTTTTTATTTGTTTTTGTTGTGTCATTATGATTTTCTTTTAATTATATTTAACCCCATTGTGTTATGTTTTTAATTTTTTTGTTTTACCAAAGTTGGGTTATTGTTTTTAATTTTTTTTATTCATCTTTCTGAGAGATTCTTTGTGTGTGGATGTGTGTGTGTGTGTGTTGAGTTGAAAGTATATAATGGGAAAATTGGTACAGCGGTTTCCCTAATTTTACTTTTTTTTAACATATTTCGCTTTCTTGTTCTCTTTTGAAGAATTTTCTTTGGAATTTTTACTTTTTTAATTTAAATATTTTGCCTAATAAATTATAAGTAATTATTAGCACGTATCTTATGCCGTAAATTTTGTTTTTGCTTTGGATTAAGGAAGGATTATATTTTATGTTATTATGATATTTGAATCATTTTTGTTTTTCGGATTTCTTTTAATGAGTTTATAGATACAGAGCACTGCTTTTCTAACCCTATTCAAGCTGCGAAACATCGAAAAATAAAACTATACGGAGCACGACAATTTTATTATCTGCCTATCTATATAAATTCAAACAATTTTTCGTGCTTTTTTGAAAAAACATATGATAGCTGTTTAGATTTAACAATGTTGGAAGCCGTGTTGGTAAACCATATATGCCATAATATATAATTCAAAATACCTAAACATCGCCAAACACCAATTCTGCTTGGTGATACGTATATAAAATAGTGATCTAACCAATATAAATCCGTATTCATGTTAAATCACTTGTTTGAAACTTTTCAATGAATTATTTATGAATTAACCCATCATGGTCAAAAAATTTCAATTATGATGGATTTTACAATTTTTCACAGATTTTATAAGTTACGTACGATTTTTGCTTCTCTATATATAGGATCGGCGATAAAAAAATTAAAAATCTGCCCAAACAATGTAACAGCTATTTTTAATTTAAAACTAGTAGTATCAGCCCTCTTGGTCACAAAAATCCTCAAATTTTGATTAATTTGTAAAAAGCTTTACTTGATCAAAATTTTGGAAGTTAAATCTGCACATCATTTTTATAAATTAATAGTTTATTATTATTTATGAATTGTAATAACAAAAAAAATTTCAGTACCAATTTTAGTCAAACTTTTGACGCTCTCCTATAGTAAAACACACGAAAAATTGTCTTGTACATACACAAGACTATTTTTCGTGTGTTTTACTATGGGAATGTGTAGAAATATTGACTAAAATTTGGTATCGAGAAAATGTTTTTATTTTATTATTATTTATGAATTATGATAAATAAAAAAAATTTCCAGTACTAATTTTAGTCTAACTTTTTACCCATAGTAAAACACACAAAACAATACTTTATATGTTTAAAATCTCTGTGACTTAGCCGCGTTACCTAATTTTGCAAAGCTTTTTCAAACTGTTCATTTTCTTGCTTAAGCAACAAAATTTATATAGTAACTAACGCTAAAGATATAGTGCATAGTGGGCACGACAAGTGGTGCGAGCTGAAAAGATATGTTTAAAGCATTGCGAGAAGCGAGCAGGGTACACGCAAGTTCTTTACGGTGAATTTTCCAGCGGTTTGTTCTGCTGGCATTGGTGATTATAATCAACTAATTATTTACAAGCATAACAAAGTTGACGAACATTTGTCTTTAAATTTTTTATAATAATTCACCGAACTAATATCGATGTGGTTAAAGCTGTGCCAAAAATTTTTAAAAATTATAAAATATTTTGGTGAATTTAGATATTTCTTTGGTATCTGTCATCATAATCTGAATTATTCTCAAATTTATAATGGCAGATAAAAAACAACATTTCACAAAATAAAACCCATGGAAAATATGTTCAATTCCGATGTACGTATCTTCAAAATTTGTAAGAAAATATAATGTTTTAAAATACTAAATATCTTAATTTTCTAAGATAATTTAGATTTCTTTTCTAAACTTACCTCAAAATATAACGAGTTAAGGAAACTTTAGATCAAATTTTCAGACGATTTAGACTAATATGAGTATTTTATGGAATTTACTCAAAACGTATTCTTTCTTGTGTCTATAATTTAAACGATTTATCAAAAACTAGACCCTAACATAATTTACAGTCGCATGAAGATATTGACAAACAAACCAACATTTTGTTGCTCCATCATACTCAACATATTTTTAGCAAAAGCTGTATTATTGTGGTGTACACAAGCACAAAAAAAAGTTGAAATATCACTAGAATTATGATAAAGGTTTATTGAAATTAATTAGCAAATTTTAAAAGCAATTAAATTTTACTTCATTTTTTTATGGTAGGAAAAGTTCATTTAAGACTCATTTGGTTACCCATATAGAAAGCTCATTGAATATTTTTTTTTACAATCAGGCCTGTAAAATAATTTCTTGGGTGAACCAATTTATCTATAAATTTGGAATGATTTTACTCAAAAAAAACTTAAAGCTTTCAAATGTATTTGTATTTTTTATGTAAAGTATAAATCATCTGCTCATCAAATGTGAATAAGTTTGATTTTAAAACAATTTTAACAGTAGAACCAAACAATGTTGTCAGTACTTCTAGCTTGCATATTTTACCAACTATATGCTGTATAGAATATATTGGTTGCATTTTGAAAACAAGGCTATTTTAATAATGTCTGATGACATACTATAAAATGGACGATACTAGCATTTACAGTCAGTCGTTAAAATTTTAGGCTTTAAAAATTTGTGAACGCTGAAAATTCTCAATGAAAATATTTTACGTACTCAATTTGCTCAGAATTGAAGATATTTAGTAAAAATTGAATGTGCTTTGTACTAAAATTTCTAACCAAACTCGTGGTTTTCGGTAGTAATTTTTACTATTTTGTATGTGGCATGATTGCCAAAGGGTTAACTTTTAGTTCACCTAAGTTTTATCTATATTTGCTTAAGTTAAAGAAGTAGCCCATCATAGGACGGTGTTTAGAAGTAATAACTTTTCATGTAATATTTTTTAATACATTTGATTTTTGTTTGTTTTAGTAAAAACCTTCTAATGGTTTAGCGTGGGGCTTCATTCGGCATCGGTGTTAAAATAATTGCGGCTTGGCATTAAAGGATTCCTTCTATTTGGATTGATTTTCTTCCAGCAAGTAAAAGTATGATGATCTGTTTGAAGGTTGATGTGGCCAGAAGCTACCGATGCAGAAACGGGAATTTATTAATTAATTGAGCCAATGGCATCATTGTATAGTGTAGTGTTCACCGAAAACATCAAAATTTGAATTTTCTAACCAATCAACAATAGAATGTATGGGCGTCCTCTGTATTGAAATTCAATTCTTTTGAAATAGTGTAATACTCTATGGATTCCAAATAAACTGAATTTCTGTGACTGCAAAGTAGATATTACAACGTTGGCAATTGAACTAAATAGCGCTAGTAACTGGATATTCGTTGATTAAATTAGTTTTTGTGAGATATTCTGCTGCCTATAATTATTTCGTGACCTTGATTTTTTAGATCATGTAAAATTCTAAGCAATTTTTTCCAACCAATTTCATCAGCACACATGGTAAGAAATATTGTGGGTTTATCGAATTGTATTAAAAAAATAGATCCTTTTGTTATGGTACGGAATAAATAATAAATAAAACAAGGTATATGGTACGTAAAAAAGCTAGATTAGATTCGATATTACAAGGCAACTGTTTACTTGGATAGCCATTTGAAATGGAGTAGCTATAATTCCTTGACGGAATTCTAAATTATCTCAAATATATTTTTGGAAACGAAAGCTCCTCGGCTTGCTCATCAAATAATAAACTATAAGGAGTACTGTGATCACAATGTAAAGTTCCAATGTAAAGTTTGTTGCTGTGCTGTAAGAATTGATTATGTTAGTTCAGGCTTGCATGGAGCTATGCATTGTGCAGATGGCCAATTAAAAGACGGACCTGTAGCCCAATAAGGATACTATTCAGCTTTCAAAGGACAATAAATCCCCTAGCCGTACAGTCTCTAAATAATGTTTGTATGTGTTGGGATTTATTTATAAAGAAAAATTTTTTCTACCGGAATGTCTTAAATCGCCCAAATTAATAGAATAGCTGTATCTTCAGTTTGATAAGAGCTTAATATACCAGCATTAGTATTAGTATTTAAAATGGGTTTTTTGATATTGTGAGATTATCATTTAAAAAGGACTGATCTATCTGAATTTTATACTGTTTATACAACGGTTGTTGAACTTAAACCGTTAACCAAGATTTAATAACTGATTTCCTTACTAAACCATATGCACTCGGAGTAAATATGTAGTATTTGACGTTTTATGTGCTCATTAATACAGTTATCATCATCAACAGATCCTGGAAACTTAGTACCATATTATCAACGCATAATGGTATAGGTATTCCAAATTAATTATGCGCACTTGCACCACAACATAATGTACTCACTTGATGGATTCTAACGTTGCTAGGCAAGGAGATTTATAAACCGTCATTTTTTATTCAGTGTGCATGTTTCCATTTTTCCCCGAGCGCAGTATAGATATCATTTTTTACTAACTCTTGCTTTAGAAATTATCACTGCAAAAAAGTTGGAGTCTCAAATTTGAAGCTAGGCACATAATAAATAAAGCATTTATTGCAAGCTCAGTCTTGTTGAACGTTAAAGGTTATATATTTTTCAAATGAATATTTCCTGAAATAGAGTTCAACTAAATAAAACATTAATTTCAAAACTGGTATCTGCAATTACATATCTTTTTGCAATTTTTAAATAATAGCTATTTATAGCACAAGTTGTAAAAATGACCTTTTGTTTTATGTAGATTGAAGTTTGTGTTAAGTGATCACATTAAGCACTGGTGTCATTAAAACGTATTTTTAGCTGCAATAGAAGCGCCCGCTTTTAAAGAAATTGTAGAAAGAATTATTTAACAAAATGTCTAAATTTCTTGGAAACCCATTTTGCTCTTATTAAGTTCATTTTGGAATACTAAACCTTGAAAGCTCGGATTTATAACGGAGTGTTCGTGAACCAATTATGTGCTTTCAATATATGTATAACTATGCAAGTATGCAATGATTTTTACAAAAACTAAAATTTTAAATTGTTTAAAGCTTTCTAATATTATTTCTTCTATTATTATATCTTTAAAATATCTGATCTTCAAATGTTAGATATCTTTTGACAAATCCTAGTTTAGTTCAGTAAAAGCTTCCATACTTTGAAAATTATCAAGGATTATAATATATATGATAATCTTTTTAACGTTGACTAGGTTCATTAAACTGATGCAACTATTCAGTATAGTTTATTGATTAAATTTAATGCTATAGTTATATATTTCTGTTTACAATCGGAATAAAAGCTTTTACATTATGTTTCGTGTGTAAAGTAAACCATCAAAATATGTATTTACAGTAAGGGCTTCATAAAAAGGCGGTTTTAACATATCTGTTGTAATGTCTAAAATTATGGATTTTTTTTCAGAGTCTGTGTTCCTAAAATTCAACTTTAGTCCAATTAGAGCTTTAAATCTTCATAAAAGCTTAAAATAATTCTTAAATTTTTTTAAATAATCTGTTGTATCAGAATTTATGAGAATAAGTGAAAAATTGGACTCTCTATTTTAAAAGCTAAGAAAGCTCTATCCACAATGAAATAATCGCTGAAAGCTCGGTCTATTTATATGGCAGTAAATTCTTTTGAACACGCGGTTGAACGACATAAATCATGATTATAAAAGTTTTTTTTTGAACCATCTGTTAACTTTATTTATTTATGTATTATTCCGCCTTCCTATTCCCGATGATGGCATGATTTTTTAATCACGGTTGGGTGTTTTTAATGTGCATGTATATGTGTTTTTCCAGAACCGTTGGTCCGTTTATGGAATTGAGTGCTGAAGTGATAAAGCTCTTATTTAAGCCAGGGCATCGAACTGATGATTTTATCGTTTCGGATATGGATTCAGTTCCAAAGGATTTTTTGTTTCGGTTTTCTGCTCCGGTTTTAGAAAAAACATTTCGTTCTGGTTTAGTTCCAGAATTGAAACAGTTTTAAACCGGTTAGGAATTAAAAACCACCTAACCATGCAATGATGCTATTTTTGCTTTGTTTTACTCGTTAATTATAATTGATAATTTTACACAAATTGCGGTATAGACATCATTTAAGAGACGGTTTCAGGAAAGCTAATACGAACGATTTCCTTTAATCGTTTTAAAAATATTCAAGTTAAAAATGTTAAATTTTTATAAACGTCAAAATCAATTTTTATTTTATCGTAAACGGTTTTTAAGATAATGTAGCCTACGAACACGAAACGTTAGTTTTATTACATCATGTATCATAATAAAAACTGAATGACGTTATAGCTTCAATTTATTTAAGATGTAAAACATTTTTTAATTTATGTGTTCTTCTGGGCTACAATGTTTAACTGTTTCTCAGTTTATGTTTAACAGCCCTACCTTAAAAACGTAAATCATTATTAGCCCATTGGAGAACAAACGGCTATTGGTCCGTTTTTAGTTTACCATCTGTAAATTGCTTAGCAGAATGCCAGCCTGTATGGACACGAACATGACTCGTCACATGAGTTGCTCTCTCAACAAAGGGATCATAGATGTTTGCTATAGGTAAAAAAAATATATTTATCATTTGATTTGTCTGTGTTTCGTCAAAACTATATAGGAACGAATAAAAACCAAAACGGAACGAAAACATTTATCGGTCCAGTGACGATTTCGGTTGTAAAAATGGTTTTATTAAATCAATTAAAAAGCATAATACTTAATTTATTTTCAAAGCTCACTTTATAGCGTGGTTTTTAAATTCATTAATTTAGGGACATACATATTTAGTATAAGCTATTCTTTAAGTATAGTGAAACTTAATAAGCTCTACAGTATAGAAGGTATAAAAGAAGGTACATAATTACCTGAGGATCTAATGTAATATATACGGATAATTAATTAATTTTTTTAAACAATAGAGACATTTTTATTTGAACCTGCACAATTCCATATTGTGTAGTTGTCAACATTTTTTAACTAAATCACAGCAAAACAAATTTTCGTTCAAATAATTATTTTATCTTGATAATTTTTAAATACCTTTTACATATCCACGCACATACCCGCAAAATAAACTGATGTTTAATTTGATTTAGTAACTTCATACCATTCTGCAATTAAAGTGTGAAACTGAGTATTTGGAAAAAAGTTATCCATGTTTTGAATTTATTAATATTTATTGCGCCATGCTAAAGGGCTTTAGCCACCAAAATGGGTAATAAATTCTGAGTATAAGAAGAAAGTCAGTAGTATATTCTATTATATAATATGAACATGACGCATGACATGATGAACAAAAGATTTCACTTTCATACCAAAAATATATTTGTATAATTAATTATAAATTAAATTAATTGATTAAACCAAAATTTTACATTGTCGTTACGTCAAAGTCTAGTTAACTATATAGACATAATTAAAAATCAATAAAACTCATTCATCTATTTTTAAATAATTATGTCGAAATTATAATATAGAATTAAGTAGAATTATGAGGACGTAATGAATGACCCGACCCCCTTTTATAGTGGCAGCATTTATTATGATATTAAAATTCTTTTTAGTTAATTTGAATATAAGCGTTGTTGATTCATGTTTTGTCATCTTATATTATAGAAAAAACTTATGTATTAAATACTCGAATCAATTCGATCAATCATACAGTTATTTATTATTGTAATTGAATTTTAATGTAATCAAATTAAATAAATCATTTAATGTGTCACAATTTAACGATATATTTTAATGACTGGGGTAACATAATTTTATAGTTTTTTGTTGCCTAACTAAATATTTTAATGGGAATTTTATTTTTTGAATTAAGTGGCACAGGAGGTTATACGCACCCATATAATTTTTTGTACCCCGATTCAATACTATATAAAAATGAGTGCCTAAATATATTTATATTTCCTCCTGTATATTATGACGTATATACACAACCAATTTACACCCTTATGTTCATTTTCCCAATATTATGTATAAATAACAAATGGTTAAAATATAAATCATCGTACTTAAATAGTTCGAAAATACAAAAAAATGTATTTGGAAAATTGGAAAATATATAATAATAATTCTACAGTAGAATAAAAAATTGTGCTATATAAGACCAAAGAACAACAATTTTATTTATTGACTGTTAATAATTTTTATGTTGTGTATACAAAATATATATCTAATTCAAAACGATATAATAAACTGCCTGAATATACGCCACTTGATTCGATAAATTGAATGGGTTTTATTTTTTTGTACCATTGTTCTTGACTAGGTAATTACGTGTTTTTTTATTTGTACGTGAATGGTTCATAAATTTAAATCGAACACTATAATAAAATAAAATTGGTTTAAGTGGGTGAGATTGATGATGCTCGATTAATGATGTTCAGGTATATACCATTATACCAAAAATAAAAATAAAAATAGAAAAATATGTTCAAGGCGGTTAATAAAAGGTAAAATTTTAAATATGTAAAACTATGTTCCTATATATATACATTAATATGTTACTGTGCAATGCAACCTATTGAACCCAAAAAAATATTTACCATTGCTTTTTATATAAATATATACCAACACAAACCTAAATTCCACTTAATTTTTCATTTATCCATATATTTGCACTAGAGAGGTGAAAGGTTGAAAAATTACATGAACATTTGTACTTTCTATTGTTTTCCTCTTCAACTTCATCATCATTTTTTTTTTTGATAATAAAACACATTTTTCATTTTACTAAAGAACATTACACATACATACATACTTACATACATAAAAATTGGAAAATATTTCCAAATAAATCACATATTTGATACGCCTGAAGTACGATAAGAATTTTTCCACTTCAACGCTTTTATGTTGAACCGAGAAATAAAAAAAAAATGTTTCCCAACAACATTTTTTTTTAACTGACCTTTACAAGAAATTTGGTCCACCTCCAGGATTTTTTTGAGTTTTATCGCTTAAACTTTTTTATTTTATTTTTTTTTTTTGAATGCTTTCTGATAAATTTAACCGAATATTTCAATCCTATTTTCTTTTTTTCGTTTCACTGATGGTTTACAAATATTTTTTTGCGGATAACTTAAAATTTCTAAAGCTTTTGGGATCTATTATTTGATGTATGTTGATGAAAGGGAGGGCATCGGTTCAGGTATTTATTTCAAAAGTTTGTCGGATGTGTGTTTTCTAGCTAATATTTATTTAATAAAATGAAATGTTCGTGAAAGATATAGGTTAGGTACGTAGTCTCTAGAATATTAATCCATAAAAATTTTAGACTTTCTGTTGATGTTAGCATACGAGTATATATAGGCATGCTATAAAGCGATTCGTTTAAAAGATTTAAGAAAGAAATAACTTGGTTTTAGACATTTTGGCAATGGATGTGAAAATAAGGTATTGCCATAAGGTATCACTTCATTTTCCTTCCAACTTTAGCAAATGAAACCATAACCATTCTGTCATGACAAGGGCTAGCACTAGTCATACGGTGGGTGATATGACACTTTAGGGTGGGTGATATGGTATGTGCGTTGTGCGATATGGCCGTTTATGTTTTCTTGAGATTTTTGTTGCCACATTTATTACATGTGATTGCATATGATGTGCACGTATGTGCGACCATTGTTTGCATACAATGCACTGTACCCAGTCATCCCTTTTGGTGGTAGCACAATATTCTTCATCGCTTCCTGCGCAGTTGCTTTCCCCAAAATATTCCGGACCAGAGGATTCGTCGTGTAGCGATACGTTTTCATCCGTGGATGATGATACATCAAGAGTTTTTAATATAGGTTTCATCGTACGCTTGTTATTGTTCTTGGCTCTACTTTCCGTTTTTATTGTTCTTGGTTCTGCTTTCCGTTTTGCCGACTTCTTCTTTTTGATTTAATAGATTTTCTTTAGACGTCAACACACGAGCCGTTTGTTTTCTGGGATTAACTATGAAAAGCTTAGAGGTATCGGAGAAATAATGTTAAACATTTTCACAGGAGTAATATTGGTAGTTTCGGAGGCTTCGATTAATGAATTTACATCCACCTGGAGAAATGACAAAAAAAAAATTAGGTCTTTGCCCAGGTAAAGTTATAAACTGATTATTACTTGTGCATTTTGGTTCGGAGGAGTTGTTTCATTATTTGGAATCTCCTGCTCTCGATGAATCTCTAGAAAAGCGTAATTATAGAAGTATATGCCACATGCTGCAAACGCTGATATTCCGTTATTCGTTGTCAATGAGCCATTCCACGCATCTGAAAGAAGTTTTCAAATTGCAGGCGAGTTATTTTTCTGGTGGGGTTGTTTCTAACAAATAGGTTGCACGTCGAATAATAATAAGATTTAAAAGCTTTAAAGACAGCTCTATACAACGGCTGTAGAAACAGAGTAGTATGAGGTGGGAGGCACAGTAAAACAATCTCTTTTCTGGAGCAAACTCCAACAACGCCTATCTAAAATTAATAGAGTTTCCCCGTTTGGTTCTCTAGGTGTGAAACGGTTTTTTAACCAACTGAAAAATATTCCGCTAGTCACATAAGCTGACTTTTCACCCATGTATACGTGCGACCGCGGGGGATGCCATCCTCAAACTCTGTTTTTTTATTTTTATCTGCAAAATTAAAAATAAATAAATATTGCTTGATGTAGGTATTAAAGTACGCTTTAACCATTCCGCAAGTGCACGAGCTAGGGAAACTCCCGTACGCCATTCGGTAAACTTCTTCTTGCGTTGGGGCGAAGCCATGAGCCTGCAATTTTTTATGTGGCTCACCATTTCCAATTTAATTTCGTCGCCCAAACATGAGGAAGATCCTAATGGGAGCTTTTTATCACATTGGGTTAAGTTGTCTTCTTAATGTTGAAGAGGGTATTTTGTAATGCTTTGCAGCTGCATTTACGGACATTACTTTGCGTTTGATATTTTTTAAGAGCCCACAAACTAAAAGACCGAGATTTTGTTTTGATTATGAACCCAGATTATATCCATAGGCTGGTCCTCTTGCATAGAGTAACGGACCTTATCAGGTGCAATGTGCTTGAAATGTCATGCGTTTGCGAACATATTGTAAAATACTGCAAATAACAAGGTTGTATATGCGGTCATTGCAGAGTATACACAAAAACAAAAAATCTCCTAAGAAAGGACGAAAACGCTAAATGCGCTTGTTGCCAGAAAGTCACACATCACTCAAAATATGTCCATCATACAAAACAGCCTTGAACCTAACGATGTAGTAAAGTGTTTATGACTTCAGTTAAAAACAAGAATACCTGTCGATTGATGTATGTCGAAATAAAAGCAATCGATAAACGCTGCATGCAGGAAACATACACGGTTAAAAGTACATAGGTGGTTTGACAAGATCCACAAGAATTATAGTTGGAAATGATGATAACGTTAAACCGCAATTTGCACCCCCAATAAGGATCTAGAAGTTTTAAAAATTTCACAGTACTGCAGATTCGCATTGCGTCTGTGTAAAAGTTAGACCTTTTCTAGGTAATTTCTATATGGTCAGTTTCTACTTCCAGTATATTCAGAAGAACCGGAGGAATATGTTAATAAGCTTGATAAATTCATGGATGGCCTAAAAAATCATCCGATCATAATAACTGGCGATTTCAATGATAAGTCCAATGTTTGGCACAATAAGAACACCAGGGAGAGAAAAGCTCTGGGTGAAGAATTTATAACTCGACGTGGAAACACATATTCCTTTAATTTTAACTGGAATATTAATCTTACACTTATGACGGGCGGTCTGTTAAGAAAAATTATAAATTGGTTGGTCAAAGAAAGCTATGGACAACTATTTAATATTTGGTTCGGAAAACCGGTATATGAAAATCTCCCGTCAAGGAAGTTTTACTCGGTTTGCAACTAAGCATACATATTGGGAGAGGTTCTTCCTCCTATTAAATAGCACCTATGGCAAAGCCTGGTGAAAGAACTAAATATATCAGGCGAAAATTTCGTCGAGAGAATTGAGCAATTAATATCCAGCTCAAGACAGAAAGGTGCAAAAGTTGCGCAGAATACATATATCAAAGAGACACAATCCCGAAACCCTGGAGGGAAAGAAATTAATTTATGTAGTAAACCGAAATGCGCATTTCAAAAGTAAAAGTTACAAAAGCCAAAACAGCTTAAAGCAGTTGGTATACTGTGTTTGAGCACGGTTTGGCCTAGTTTTGCCAAAGGCTTGGAAGAATGATCAGCATTACAAATGTATCTGCAGCGTTTGATAATATATGGTATAGCCAAATATCAAGATGGAGTTGAAGAAAATTAACGCAAATCTTTATAACCTCATTAATGACTATTTCTCTGAATGAACAGCCTCTTTAACTACACTAAGTATTCAAGAAAAAGCGCATCCACGTCATCCATCCTATATGCACCGACTGAGCGTCACTGATTCCCAGATAGATCATATTCTCTATGATTGTGAGCTTGTTTAGGAAGCAAGAGATTAACTACGTGTTGACATAGGAATGGAGTGGCCAGCAAGTAAACTTGCTTTGATGATACCTGACAACCTCAACTCATTTAAAGAATTTAGTAGTACCATTCAAACGACTTCGGTATCGAAGTATTATTACAGTTAAAGCTAAAGCAAGTAATAAAAATTAAATAAGAATTCAAATATGTCTAGAAATAGTAGGCGAGTATACGTCTCCACGGGGCATGGAACTAGGCAAACCTGGCCAAGCATACCGATCTGTAAATAAAAAAAAAGCGATGCAAGACGTTGTAGTGATGTGCTGCTTTGCCTGGGTGTCATATCTACTACATATCGTCATGATAAAGATGGGTTATACGATGTCTGTCGTTTAGATAAATTATAATCAGTTTTCTGAAATCCCCTTGTTGGAAATCAATTGATACACATCACCACGTGTGGGGGAATTCCATTGATATATTTTCATTGTGCTTTTTGTTCATTCAAACGTCTTCGTGTATTTTTGCATAGCCTCAAGTGGTTAGGCTCAGGGGCACAATTTTCACGCAAAAATATATCTATTAACATACGACTTAATGATCACATCGATCGACTGATGTGACTGCACTGCACAAGATTTAAGCCGAAATTTATACATTGAACATAAATCAGATAATCTGGACCAATTTTCATCAAATTTTATGTTATAACCTTGCCAGAATTCAAGTAGGTTAAAATGGGCTTTAAAAAATATATTTTTTGGCACGATAATTTCACTTAGACTTTTATAGGAATAGTTTGACTATCCTCTCTTCTGCATCAACTAAAATCTATAGATGTTACTTGCATCTAAATTTTCTAAACACAACAATATAAATGTTCTAGTGCAAAAGCTTAGTTGGCTTACATAAAATTCAAAGCACATTAATTACTTACTTAGGGAAAAAATTAATAATTTCCGATTTGGTTTAAACTTGGCACAGATATGCTATAGACCTTCCAATTTAGTGGCGTCGAATTGGTTTTGCGCTTTGTTAACTGAAAACAAACAACAACATCAAACCATAAATAAACCAAATATATGTATATTCATTCTTATCGCCTTAAAATTCATACTAAATTGTAATTATTATTTTGTATGTGTGGGTGTGTGTGTGTATGTTAACATATCACCTTAATTCCAGTTAATATTAAATATGTTGTATACATATATTCGAGGTGTTGATGCTAAAAATATCTTCAACACCATATTGTTGTTGTGAAACCAGCATATATTTTCAGTTTAAAATTTATGAAAACGAGGAAAAGTTGTCACAAGTTGATTTTAAAATCAAATTCATCTCTTCCTTTGCAAACAAAACATATGAAATTATTTTGTAGGTTGTTTAACTAGCTAGTATTTATGCAGCATATATGTATCTATATATATACTACGTGAGTTCAGCATTATCTTATTTATATACACATGCACCTGACAGGTAAAGAAATAAAATTACCACACAACCCTATCGGGGGTAGGAGAATATTACGTAAAAAACGAGATATGTTTAAATCTTTAAATTTGATTTCGCATATAAAGTTCTGATTTTACCTTGCGTATACCTTTACAATATGAAGTATCCAACACACGGTTATAAATTGTAGCAAAATTATCACAGTCAGTGTTGTGTCTCTAAGGGGATTCCCCCCCGCACGCGCGCATACAACCAAATAATTCGTGCATAAAAAATATAACTTTCAAGTCTAGCGATCTCATTCCATCTAATTTGCGTAACCCGATGATTTTTTTTTTATTTTCATAAATTTTCCCAATGAGGATTTTGGTCTTCTACTTCTTCCTTCTTTTTTGTTCGCTGGCAACTGAGAGTGAATACACAAAATCGTACGTTTTTCTTGTTACTTTAAAATTACACAAAACCACTTCAAAGTATTTAAGAAGAAAATACCGCCGAATCATGTACATTTTATAATATGAGTGTTATATAGCGCAACAACAACAACCGAACAAAAGGAATAACGAAGAAAGTAACTAATTTTTTAGATTTTTTTCGGTTTCTTATGTATATATACATTCAACATTACTCTTGGTTTGTTGATTTTTTGGTATAGAAAACCTACTTTTTAGATTTTCCAGGAAAACTGTTCGTGTGTTTTTGGTTTGTTTTGTGTCTTCCTCTTCCAGCGAATCTTTTGTGCGTTCCGATTCTATTTTTGCTCCTTTTCGTATATACAATAGGAATTAAGTTTTGTGTCTCTTGAGAGCATTAAGAACAAAACAAAAAATACTACAATATACCAACAAAATAAGTAATAAAAAAGCAAAACTTTAAGGGAATCAAAAATTAAAGGATGAGCTTTTTACTTTTTTTAGAGAAGAGAATGATACATTTTTCTTTTTCGTGTTGTATGTATACGCGTATATATACGTATAAGGTTTTCGGTCAGAGTACAAGTCTAGAATATAAATGTATTTTTATATATTAATGTGATTGTCAAAATGGGTTTTCATTTAATGCCGGGGATGAAAATAAATGATAATCGATTCTAAAAGCATTGAATAATAAAACAGATTTTAAAAAGTTTTTTTTTTAAGGATATGTTCTATAATGTTCAAGTGTAAATAATTATAACTATATATTACGTAATAAAGAACGATGAACGAAATCTATAAAGAGCGATTTATGTTTCAATTATCAAGATTATGATTTAGAAAAGCATTAAAATGGAGTACTGAAAATTATTGAACATTAGAACTATGTAGGTCACAATTTTATTTCTATCAATTATCAGAACGTGATTTTTATATTCCTCTTGGAAATACTCCGCATGTAGAACATACATTTAATAATGTAGCTAGAGCTAAAATTAGTTAGTTTGTTGGATGAAATATACCGCATTGAAGTTAGCGCATTATAAATTTATATTATATATATTTTATAGAGTATAGGATTGATTTTAGATGGTAAGTGCTTCATTAAAAACATAAATAAAAATGGGTTGCCATGACCCGTGGTTTGAAGCTGCGCTTCTATTTTTTTATTATTACAGAAATAAAGTTTTTAGCGTGAAGTTATCCCCGAATTCCATCCAAAATTCCAAAAATGTTTATCACGCAATACAGTTCTGATCCCAGAATTTTGAGAAATATCCCAAAATTTGTTACGATCATTTTAAAAATTGGTAATCATTTTGGTATATGTTCTTAACGTATCATAAAATTAACACTATAGGCTAAGCCCAATATATTAAATTAGAATTTTAACTAAAGGTTCTCGAGAATCAAGAGTGCTTGAAAAACTTTCCTATTGGTATGGTGTCCTCATTCTGTGATACCTCATTGAGGCATCTGCGGACACCTCTATTATATGAGTTCCGGTGGAGTGGAAACATTTTTGAAATTATTGCCACTGAAATTGTGGCGTTTATTGACAGCTTCGTATCTGGATCAATCAGCCGTTTGTGCTTACCATCAACAAGAAGTTCGAATTTGCTTAGTAAATCGGTGCCAATGATCGGACGATTCACAGCAGTTAGTATGAAAGCATGCGAGTGAAGGTTCGTTTGAGTCCGATATCCACGTTAAGTAATTTTGTGAGGGAGCTCGTGGCCCACGCGAACGGCTTCGACCTCGGAATAGCCCGTCGAGTCTAGACAGTGATGTCGTTGTTGAACGGGGAGTTCTGTCTCCACTGCGTTCACGTGATTGCCGGTATGGTACATTGACTTGGCTGACGCTTGGTTAGGTTAATGAATATTTAATTCAAATAAGTTGATTTATATTTGAATTTCATTAATTATTTGTTGTGGCAGTATCGAATATCGGTGAGTAGAATATTCGAGCTGCTACAGCATCATAAGTTTTCGGTGGAATTTTTTTTCAGACAAATATAAAGGAGAGACTATTTTTAAAATCTATAACACCTTTTCTGATTGTAATCTACATGTTTATCGCTTGAGAGAGTGATAATTTTAATTTTTCGATGTTGCTTATTAGTTTTAAACTGACGACACATGTTCCAAAACATCATTTAAATGCTTTTTTAAATCTCTGAATCCCCAATCTTAAAAGTTTCCTTCTATATTTTTGAAATGTATTTGCGTTAATAAATTTTCTTTCTTTCTTTAAATTCAAATATAATTCCACAGGAACTCATGACAAGAGTTTAAGTTCCAGTGGAATCGGATGGATATTGGAAGTTATGATAGGGCTAATTTAATTAATTATTTAACAGCAAGTGGATACCAAGCCAAGTCGAAAACATAAGAAACTTTTTCCAACAGTCATGGGGCTATATAGATACCCCAAATTAACCAAAATTTTCGTTTACCGGTACACGGAAAAAATTTGGGATGTAAACCGGTTATTCGGTAAATTACAGGCGAACTTATTGTTAAAATTTTGTACATATAATTGTAGGTTTATTCGTTTTAAGGTGCTGGTATATGTGCACCGGTTAAGTTATTTCACCTGAATTTGTTAATAAATTTATTATTATTGTACCAAAAATATGTAGCATTAGAGTTAAAATGAACTTTATTAATAAGAAATTTTTCGAGTACCAATAATGTTATCCCTTGAACTATACAAAATGTAGAGGATCAGGAATTCAGAATAATCAGAATTTCTTGGTTTCATTGAAAAATTTAATTTAGATTTTAATCCTGTGTTGAACTGCGTAATACAAAACAGTAATCTTTCGAATTTAATTATCCCACAGCTAGGATATCGTATTTCAAAAAATGCTAATTTCCTTTTCTATATGCAAATTATCTTGATAAGTGGTTTAATATGACTTTACTAACATATGCCTCTGACCAAAAAAAAATGCTTGACCTATATGGCCATAAACATAACAGTCAATTGTGCCAATTTTTTACATAAGGCTGATCTTCAACGATTTAACACACCAAGTGAAGACCATACCAAACCGAAACGTTGCTAAAACAACAACATATATGTTGAGTAGGTATAATTGATATTGGACTGATAGCGTCTACAAATTTGTATCATATAATCATTTCTTTGAAAGTTGATCGTCTGCGGATATTTTTCTAAAAATTGAAATTACTCAATCTCGGTGAAGCTTTCATTTGGCCAAATTGCTTGGCTTCTTTCAAACATAATTTCCGCATTTCTCAAATTTTTGCAATATTTAAAAATCAAATAAATTTAGAGAAAGTTACCTAGAATTTTGGAAATTTTTTGTTAATTCGAAATTTAGATGATTTTTGTATTTCGGAATATTACTGGAAACAAAATTTTGGAAATTTTTTGAAGCACCTAATAATTTTAAAAAATTCGCAAAATTATAACTAATCTTTAACGTGCAAGATTTCAACCTGAAATCCATAGTTTCATCGGATTTTCAAAAATTTATCAGTTATAAAATTCTACGACATAAAAAAATTAACCAATTATCCAAAATATTTAATTATTGATCAACATAAAAAAAACAGAATCTACATTTTGTAAAATGTATTATATATTTTAGAATATTTAGCTCAGACTTTTGCCGGATACTTCAATTTTATATGGTTTGAATATATATCGTATATGATAACAATTGAGTGAATTTTAGTTAAATTTTCAAAGATTTTTTTAAAGGTGGTCACTTTTATGAAGGTTGCCATATGGCCAAACCCAATCCCTTGGCAAAAAACCTTTCTTATCTATCTTAGTTTGTTGGATAGCTAAGAAAGGTTTTAGGGCTGAAATTAAAGGGTATTAATAGGCTTCATCAATTTCAGCAATTTTCCAAATTTCGAAAAAATTAATAAAAATCCAGAAACGAAAAAACTAATTTTCTAATATAATTCTGAAATTTTGAATGTAAAATGTGAAATCAAATTTGACGTTTAGTCGGTATTTTAATTTATTTCAAAAAAAGATTAAGGAGTATTTTAAAATTATCGGTGTATCACTGGAATTAATAGCACGGTGGTTATTGCTTGGAAAGACCATGAGCATCAGGCCAAAAAAAAAATAAATAAATAAAAACAATTTCGACATGTTGGATGATTTTTGGTAAACATTTGTTAGGGAACCCTTTATATCATATACTGATCCCAGGGCCTGGATTACCCATAATCCGGCACGAATTTACATACACCGTTTAAAAATTGTCCAATTGTGTCACATCTTTGTTATTTCAATACAAACATATTCTATAGGCAATGAGATATACCCACATTCAAGGTAATGAGATTAAATTCTGCTTTATATCTATACTAAATCTCATTGGTCTATTTATTGACCCGTTCAACTATTGTGTATCGTGCGTCATTTCAACAAATTATCGTGTATAAAATAATTCAATAAATCATTTGATTTTCCATTTTATATTTTCCACTCTTTCCGCTGTTAAATAGGTGATGCCAATTTTAAGTTTTATCCGCATGGTCAATGGCCCCGGTTTTTGTTCTGTTATATGATCAACATTTTTTTCATTAAATCTTATTTCAAAATAAATTATAGTTTATTCAGAATATCCATTATACGAGGGACCAAGTTTTTTTTAAAATAATTGTAGTATAGCACCACAACAATACGATTTTTAAGCGTTACGATCTTACGATCCAATATTTTGATTGTACAAAATTACCACTTACAATACAAGTATACATTCGGTAAACCTTTTGGCAATACCAATTATAAATAAATTTGCTCTGCCTTAAAACTCATATTTGTTGACCTTAACTCCCTTGAAGTTAGCCAAGGAGTTTATCCCAGGATATTTTAAAAATACCTCTGACAACACAAGCGTAAAAAATTCATCCCAGACTTTTTAAAAATATTTAATTAATACAGTTGGTTCATCCCAGGAATTGTTACAGTCGGTTAATCCCAGTCATATACCAAAAATACGGTTGGTGTAAAAAATTTCGTCCCAGACTTTTTAAGTAAAAGCTACATATGTAGTTATGGGATATTAAGGGAACATTTTTTTTATATTTAGCTCAAAAGTAGTGTCCCAAATAATAAGAGTAAGAGTTCCAGTGGAATCGGGTGAATATTTGAAGTTATAATAGGGGTAATTTAATTATATAATTACTTAACAGCAAGTGGATACCATGCCAAGTCGAAAATATTTGGGGCTATAAAGAGACCCCAAATTAATCAAAATTTTTCGTGTAGCGGTACACGGAAAAAAATGGGATGTTATTATTGGAAAATGTTATGGAGAAATATACCATATCTGGAGTTAGTGAGTTAAGTCAGTATCATTGGTCAGGTGAATCCAAACCAAACTTCTGTTTATTTGCCCTGACCAGTTCAAACAAGGACTATAATTAAAAGGATAAGCAGAAGAGTTCCACTATGCAATTATGTTTAAATGTAACTTGCGTATGTTTCACATTTTGTTTCATCATAATATTCGTTGCCTTGATACTATAGTATAAATTTAAATCCCAGGATTTTCAACCCAATCAAATTATATAAAATTCGATAAAAACGCCTGTTTTTCGCTTCTCAATTTAATATAATTTTAACTACGGTATGAATTTTGAATCCAAAAATTTAAATCCATACTCGTGTGCACAACTTGTGAAGGCGACTGTTCGAGTGTGAAAATATTTACGAATTTTTACATCCACAGTCTTTTACTCATAGCTATAGCTGATAATTTCACTTAATTTCGGTGGCATTTAAATTTGGCCAAATTGAGTGGCTTTTTGCTCCCAAACGTGGTTCCAAAGTATTTCTCAATTTAGAGAAAGTTTACTAGAATTTTGGGATATATATTAATTAAGATGATATTTCGAATTTCGGGGTATCACTCGAATTATTTAAACAAAATTTTGGAGATTTTAAATGTTCCATACATTTTTGAAGCCACCAATATTTTTAAAAAAAATTTGCAATATTTTAAACTATAACGTGCCAAAAATTCAATGAATCAATAGGTTCAGTGGATTTTCTAAATTCTATCAAAATTTATAAAATTTTCGATCTTTCATTTTAAATACAAACTAAAAATGTTCCCCAATTTTCCCAAAATAAATATTAGTCTATTTAAAAAAAAACAGAATCTAAATTTTGTGAAATGTATTAAATTTTAGAATATTTAGCTCACATTTTTGACGAACATTTCAGTTTTTATAAAATTTTTATGGTTTAAATATGTCTCGTTTATAATTTATAATTAAGTGAATTTTAGATAAATTTTAAAATTTAAAAAATAACGCTATATTTCTTCTTGGCTTCATCAATTTGAAATTTCTAAATTTCGAAAAAAATTAATTAATTTAATTAAAAAAAAAAATAATTAAAATCCAGAAATTTAAAAATTCGTGAAATGAAATTTCGACGTTGAAAGTTTGAATTTTAGTTTCCAGAATTTTTTGGATTTGAAATAAAGGGTTAGGGATATCGGTATGCGTATGTCACTGGAATTAATAGCACGGTGGTTATTTCTTGTGCCACCCTCGAAACTAACCTTGAGCATCAGGCCAAATAGAAAAAATAAATAAAAACAAATTCGGCATCTTGGATGATTTTTGTTGAAAATTTGTTAGGGAATACTCTATATCAGGCCCGCATAATCCATAATCCGGCACTAATTTACAAACACCGACCGGTAAATATTCCTGTGATTAAAATATTTGAATATTCACAATAGTGCATGTCGTCGGAAAATACAATTTCAAATTTTTTAACTACTGGTGAACAAAAAAAATTAGGGCGTTGTTTTTATTTTATATAATAACCAATATTTGATTTTAAATTGTACAGGTAAATTTAAATTGCATTAAATTAGGACACGAATTAGATTTCAACTCATTTGTAAGAAATGGTTTCAAAATTGAATGGAAAATGTACGTACACGCTTCTTTACGAACTTGCTGATTCCTTGATTGCATCAAGTGTTCTAATGATTTAAAATTTCTTCTCAATATTATATAGAACATCACACCAAATACAAGTACATGTACCGCATCAAATTTAAATTAGTAGCGCTTATTTAACATTTAATTCGTTAAAACCATGATTGAATCGAAAGCTCATTGTAATTGAAAAATTATTTTAATTAATTTTTCTTTATTTTTTTTATAATTTTGACATTATTTTAAATTACGTAAAATATGAATATACCAAAATTTTCCTGTTCATATTATACCACGTGCGCAGAGATAATGAAAATCTGACTGGGATTGCTAAATATATAAATGTTATAGCATTTGGATTTCGTGGCAGACAATAAACTTATGTATATATACATATAATCCATAACAAAAATTTAATTGAATTCGGTTGTGTATGTTGTACATATATACGAAAATGAAAACGGTGAAGAAGAAAAAGGATAAATTTATATCCAAGAAAATATTAAATCCCAATCATTGAGATAACATTTATCTGTATAGAGAAAATAAAAACGTAATTTTTTGGTTTTGTGCGTTTCGGTTTGGGTGCACGGCGGGTAAGTTACAGAAAACCACTTATCGATACAATAAAACGTAGTGGACCTCATGTACGCTTTTAACTAACTCGAGAAATGCAATCTGGCAATAATAAATTTTTGTTTTGTGGTAGCTTTATTCAATTGTTTATTTATAATATTTTTCTAAAGTTTGACTATAATTCACCGTACAGGAAATGTGTTTCTTGAATAACAAATTTAAAATCAAAATCAAAATAATTTTACTACATGAAGTTATGTAACAACGGTTGGTTCATTGTTCCAACTACATATATACAAACATGGAACACACTAGTCAAAAATATTTATAAAACTATTTACTATACAAAGTAACGGGTGGAAATGTATAAAAAATTATTTAAATTGCGCGATTACCATAAAATAAAAATTGTTATATGCAATTGTTTATTGCAACTGCAGAATAATATTGTATATGTATATATATGTACATACTGTATAGTGGGTTTCAGAATAATTTTTTTCGTAAATCTCGTAAATAACATATACCCACTTCAGTTACACCAAAACAGTATAAAACAATACGCCAAATATTTTATTAGTCTTACACAAATATTATTTATAGTTTAGTACAAGGAAAGTATTGTAATCGTGGTAAGTCAATATAAAAGTATAGGCCCGTCTTTTTCGACGAAGAAAAGGAAAACATCAAGCGTATGAAATAAAACCGCCAATAAAGCTAAATTAGTAAACTTCTAAAAGCACGATTATGCAATATTTTGGAAATTAGATCCCCTAAATACTGTATATACGAGTAATTGAAAAGTCACATGCCCAATATGTACAGAAAAAAAAATAAACAATTTATTGAATTTTTATATTTTATTTCGATTTTAAATTTAATTTATTTTTTTGTATTACATTTATGTCATTTCGACTCCTATCGAAATGATTTATGTTATGTTGTAAATTTGTATTATACAAATTTCAAATAAATGTTTATAGCTTTCGTGTGTAGTATGAATGAATATATACATATTGAAAAAAGCACAACTGAAATAAAACGTTTTTCATTTTTCCACTTTGGTATTATTACAAGAAAAATGTTATTTATTTATTTATATGGATTTATGTAAGACTAATAGGTTTTTGAAAGTTTTTTAATTGTGAAAGAAATTCTTATTTTAAATGATTGCAGTGTTGTGTGTTTATGAAAATTTCCACTGAAAAAAAAAAATTCATTCCATTTAAAATAATTTTCTATTCTGTATCTCGTTGGACTGGAAATTATTGCTGGAATTTCTTTTTGCAGTATTGTCAGATAAATTTATTCGGAGTTAAAAAGTACTAGAATACCACTGATTACTGTCAAATAAAGAATAAAAATTATATTTTTTGTTTCTATATTCTGTATTGGGGACAAATTTTGTTATAGTTATGTAATTGCATCATAACAGCCTACACATATAATTGAAGGTGATCATTCGACATTTTAAAAAAAGGATTGAATTCATTTAATAATATTGTTGTAAATGTATATATTGGTTTAACTCATCAACTACTTCTGTCTGATTTTCATAACATGGGCGGTCATATGCATATACAAAACAAATGAACAAATGCCAACATTTCATTTACAAAATAAATAAAATTAAATCTAGTTTACCATGTTCACCACGAACCATCTGGAGTCTACCATCCATTTCATGTGAAACTTGTATTTTCGTGACGGGCTAATCAACATTCAATTAACAAATTTAATATTTAATAACTCACTCAAGCCGATTTTTCTAAAACAAATATAATTCAAAATCATTAAATTCGAAAAACAAAAAAAGTTAATTTTTCACACAACATTTGCTCCATATCAATTAATATTATTTGGGTCTTAGAAAAAACATAAAACACTGTAAGTTTCTAACTAAATCAAATTTCAATTTCCTGCCGACCCTATTCATGAAAATAGAGGTAAGGTAAGTTCACGAGATCGGATATTTACTCGAGCTATTTACATCCGACCCATAAGATACAAATATTTTAACTCGAAAAAGCGGAAATAGATGAATTTTTTTTTTTAGGGATGAATTAGTTTGGTAATTTTTATTGGCTTAGAACTCGGATGTAAATAGTTCGGGTAAATATCTAACCTCTATGAGAAACATTTTTAAATCGATTTGTTTGTAATCAACATTTAAAACAACTTTTAATTAAAATTCATTGTTTTTATTTTTGACTTTAATTTAAATTTAAAAAATAAGAAATAAATAATTTTTAATCCTTTATGGATTATCGATTTTGAACAATGATTCAGATATATGATATTTTTTTTAAGATATAAATAAAACATAAAAAAAATTGGGTTTGGTTTGGTACGTCAGAAACAAAACTAACGCCCTAATTATTTTTTTTTAAATAAAATTTATCATTAAAGCAAAGCATTGAATGTGTGCAATACTTTAAACGAGGTTTATAACAATATATCAAACTTAACTGTTACTAAACTTGTAGTAATGTAGTTAATAAATTTTCTTCTTGAGACCTCACAGACTGCAAACACCAAAAATAAACGAATGTTTAATTAGATCAATTTAAGAACCTGCTTTTGTTGCCTTTGCTAAAATCTCTATATAAACGTAAAGCTGCTTTCAACCCCCTTAAAAGTGCCAAAAACAGCTCACCAGGGAGTTTTTTGGCACATTTCTGAAGGAAGTTGTGGAAAGATCGTATTGCTTCATGACATGAGTTCCAAGCCGTTGTGATGAATAGAAAATAATGTGAAAATTTGGGTACAAATAATATGGCACAATGTGCCACAAAAAAACGACTCTAGCAGATAAGCCCAAGCCTGGACCACAACGTACGAGAAGATCATGTAAAAACATTGCCGCTGTCCTATAGAAATTGTTCAAAACAATCCATAAACCTCAATTTGACAAGCCTCAGGAAATTGGACTTAAGAAAACTATGTGGGAAACTATGCGGAAAGATTTGCGCATTTGTATCTATTTAAATTCAGTTGAAAGAGAGATTTTTCCACAAGACCATTTACGACACCGTTCAAATGAAAATATGATGCTACAGCTTGCTCATGATAACCATTCTTTTCATGAAAATATCATAATGAGTAATGGAACCATCTCTTTTCATTTAAATGGATACGTTAATAATCAAATCAGTCGGTTCAAATTAGGCACTCAAATCAGCACTCACCTTGGGATTCATTAAAGGTGGCATTATGGTCTGGTATGTGGTCTGAATGAATTATTATTCTCCGTTACTTGTTTTGAGGATGAACGTGAGGTTACAGTAACTGTTACGGGAGAACGTTATCGTAACATGATTGATAATTTTTGGGCACCATGTCAATTGGTAATTTTTATTTAAGAAACATAAATTTCCAACTTTTATTTAACCACTTTTAAAATTCTAAATTAATCTTTAATAAAACTTTGTCCAATTCAATTGAAACTGTCATTTCATTTAAAATAAAATTAAAAGATCTTCAAAAAGAACCAGTCAACATGATGGTATGCTCAGATTCTTTATCAGATTATCTACGATTGGCTGTTATAGGCCATCGAGAATTCATCTACTTTTTTTGTCTTTGTTAGTTTTGTATGAAAATCATTTTTACCAAGCAAATAGCACACTGGTTAAACCTGTGACGTTTGGATCGGGGTTCAATTCCCAATAGAAACGGGATGCAGAGGAAATTCTCCATCCTTGATTTCGATCGGAATGAAGATGGACACATCTATGATCCTATGTTGAGAGTGCCAAATCCATAGGCATTCATGTCAATGAGCCCCAGAACAGGTAGTGAAAAAAACAAAGACATGTTTGACGGGTCGCGCATATATTGTTTCTGTTGAACATAAATCACGTTAGGTACATACGACATCATGGCACTCCAGAGGCCTAGACACCTTTGAAACTCCTTTTGATGCTCAATTTTTCAATTAACATAGTGTCTGTTGTTAGTTTTTCTTTGTGTATATAGCATTAAATGTACACCACACTTACATATTCGGTTATAGTCATAACTTCATGCTAACATAAAATGAAGTGGTTGTGTCCTTCACAAGAATTAGTTTTTATTAAATTTTAAGAGGCGGTCCTTCACTGACAAAATAAACATATTTTCTAAAGTTTTTTTTAAATTTTAAATAATAATAACAGTGTTAAAGGCCATTACTGGCCCCTTACTGAATCAACAATCTGGCTCCAACGGTTTCGATCCTGAGCTTGGTCTTCATACTGTCTTAGACAATCTGAAGAGGCCAAGTCGTTCTCTACATCGTGGAGCCATCGTCGCCTGCAACGACCTCTGCGCCTACCATATGGTGGCTCTCCTTTCAGAGATCGCTGCACAATTCGTTCCGGATCAGCACGCAGAACGTGACCGAGCCAGCGTACTCGCTGAGATCTAACTTCATGTACAATATCGGGGATCTTCATCAGATCTCTGATCTCGAAATTGTACAGAGCTCGGTATGTACCATCTATTTCGCGTTTAGGGCCGTAAATCACACGCATGATTCTTCTCTCAAATGTAAGGAGCCATCTCTCGTACTCATCCGTCAGCGCCCAACTTTCACATCCAAACATAACAACGGGCCTGATCAACGCTTTGTAAAGCTTCAGCTTCACGGCACTTGATAAGTGTTTAGATTTTAGCAGTGGCCTTAGAGGATACAAAGAACGACTGCCAGCTGCCAGCCGCACTTTAATATCCTCACCCACACTGTTATCGTGAGTGATAAGAGAGCCCAAATATTTGAACCTCCTCACTCCCTCAAACGTGTGGTGGCCACTACTAAAATCTGATGTGCCATTGTCTCTAAAACCAGAGATCAGGTATTTCGTTTTGGACTCATTGATCTGGAGTCCAACAGAAGCTGAAAACTCTACAAGCGGATCAAGTATTTCTTTCACTCCGTTGCTATTCAGTCCAATCACGCATATGTCATCTGCATATGCAAGCACTTGATTGGACTGGCGATATAAGATGTTGCGCTGAGGTGTTTCAGTTTTACGAAAGATGTACTCCAACATGAGATTAAAGAGTATCGGGGACAGAGCATCTCCCTGCCGAACACCCGAGTTAACTGCAAAAATTGTCGATAGCCTGTTCTCAACTTTAACACAGCATTGAGACTGCGTCACTGTCATCCTACACAGTCGTACCAATTTTGTTGGCATTCCTAGGTATTCCAGGGCAGACCACAAACTCTCTCGATTGATCGAGTCGTAGGCCTGCCGGAAATCCAGGAAAACCTGATGTACGGAGATGGATGTCTCATAATATTTAGATAGAATCATCCGCAGCGAAAAGACCTGATCAGTGACTGATCGATTCGGACGAAATCCTCCCTGATAGTCACCAACCAAGCCCTCCGCCAGAGGAGTGATTCTATCCAATAAAATGTATGACAGTAACTTGTATGCTGTGCAAAGGAGAGCTATACCGCGATAATTCTCACACTTCAAGCGGTCTCCCTTCTTGAAGATGGGGCATATCGCGGCCACTTTCCATTCGTCAGGCATAACTTCGGTTCGCCATACTAATCGAATAAGGTCGAAAAGACAGTTCCACAAAGTATCCCCTCCGAATATCAAGAGCTCCGAATTAATGCAGTCCACTCCAGGTGAGCGGTTTCGTTTCATTCTCTGCATGGCCTTAGTGAATTCCTCATGGGATGGCTCCTCAGTGCAAATCTCCGCAGACTGTTTTAGAGGTGGCTCAACAACTTAAATTAAATTTTAAATTTTTTTTAAATTTTAAATAGTTTTAGTAAATTTTTACAAAGTTTAACTTAAAATAGAAAAGGTTTGAATTGAGGAAATAAAAGTTTTAATTGATTTGGAGAAAGTTTTAGTTTAATTTTTAGTACTCTCAATTGTTTAAATAACAGTTTCGTTTGAATTTAAAAATGTCTTATTTGAGTTTGAAGCAATTTTGTATTCAACGAAATTGTTTTCAGGGGCATCTGTACCACGGGCCAACATAACAGAGTTAAATTTTTTTCATCTTTTAAAATTGTACTACAGTGTCATACATACGTTGAACTCGGCTTGACGAACATCATATACAATTAGTACGTTTATGCTCAGGATCGAGTAATTTTCTAGTTATCTTTGGATTAAATTCGCGAATCATTGCATAAATAATTTATGAATGTTCAATGTGCTTCTATACAGGCTGTGATTATAGTTTACTATTCTGTGCTGCTATTTCAAAAACCACATTTACCTATATATGTATACATTATTATATCAATACATATAAGCATTTTTAATATTCTTTAGCGCTCTGGTATATAATACGAAATGTTCAAGAATTAAAACCATTTTCTCGATTCGAATACGTAAACAACGAATAAATTCCTTTACCAGGATAACATGTATAATACCAAAAGATCACATTAAAATTGAACATAATGAATCTCTATATCTCTCATCATTGTATATGATGTGTACGCATACACATCTAATTTCCATCGTTATTATTCCAGTAACATCATCTAATTCGGAAGAAGCATATACATATATATACAGGGAAAATGGAAAATACCGAAAATAAAAATGGGTGTGTTAAAAAATTCTTATCTAAAATGATTACTCCAGATAAGAATCATTTTTGACGATATGTTTGCGTCCCAACAACAACAACAACAACAACGAAGCTAAAATTCCATTTAATTTATTTTCCATGAGATCATTTATATTTTTGTCATTTATCTCACCTAATTTTTCAAAAGCCTGTCTTCCCCCCACCGCCGTCCCTTTTTGTTATATACATACAACCATCACCGCACTAAAGCATTTATCTTTCTAATACAAAATAAAACAACAAACACAACAGCCCAAAAAATATAATAATATAAATAATACACAAAAAACACGATACTGTATACCATTCCTAGATACCGCCGCCGCATCGTTTTAACGTATACATATAAACCCTGCGCCCTCTTTCCCCTCCCGCGGCCACCACTATGGTGGGAACAAAATATAAAAACGAAATTTTCTTTAACATAATCACGTAAAATATTTACATAATATACAACAAATATACAAAATAATCCTTCGTATTGGAAGGAAAATAATATATATTTAGAAGTAAAAAGGATATTTTCATTTAACAAGCATAAAAATTATATATGTTTGAAACAAAAATGTAATTAATTTATTTATTTAGATATAAATATTTTTTAAAGTAAATCTGAATGTGCACATATACATACTATACGAGTATATGTGGGAGAGGAAACAAACTCTAAATCCTTATGCGTATCATATGGTACAAATGTTTACTGAAATTTACTGAAATACTTTCAGCACGATAATCTATTTATCATTGCTTTAAAAATAATAAAAATACATACTCGTATATCAATCTTCATTTATAAATTTGTATTGGCAAATTTAAAGAAAGCGAAACTATTTATAACATATACAGGTACCACTTGATTTACGTGAGGGATCCACTAAATATATAAAAACATTATTATGGAGAAATCCTTTGTGCCTTGAACCTGACCAGCCAAATCAGCCCGCCACAACGAAACCTACCCAATAATTTATTACAATATATTACACCAGGTCTTGATTTTATTACACTTGCCTTTCGCGAGAAAACCGTGGGCTGCTTCAAATTGAACCTTTCTCCGTCACTTTGTAAGCTTTGATGTAATTGTGATATCAAGATGGGACTTGTGCCAGAATTTATTACAAATTAATCAAAGTTCACTGGTATGACTCCGAAAAAATTAAATGTAATTATTTTGTGTAAAAATCAACTTATTTTAACAGAAACTTACTGAAATTCAAAGAAAAATACCATAAAATCGATTTTATCACCTGTAATAAATTATTAAACCAGACCGCCACCATATTTTGGATAGAACTGGTATAGTTTACACTATACGGTAAATATACTCTTTGTATAGTGGTGTAACTTACTTATTTTGTGTTAAATCTATATCAAGTCAACGAAAAATACCCAAAAAGTCGATTTTATCACCTGTAATAATTTATTACACCAGACCGCTACGATATTTTGGATAGAACTAGATATTGTCTACACTATACGGTAAATATATACTTTGCAAAGTGGTGTAACTTAGTTGTTTTGTGTAAAATCTATATCAAGTCAACGAAAAATACCAAAAAAGTCGATTTTATCACCTGTAATAATTTATTACACCAGACCGCCACCATATTTTGAATAAAACTAGATGTAGTTTACACTATACCGTAAATATATACTTTGTTAAGTGGTGTAACTTAATTATTTTGGGTAAAATCCATTTCAAATCAATGAAAAATTCGAAAAAAGTCGACTTTATCACCTGTAATAATTTATTACACCAGACCGCCACCATATTTTGAAAAAAACTAGATGTAGTTTACAGTATACCGTAAATATATACTTTGTTTAGTGGTGTAACTTAATTATTTTGGGTAAAATCAATTTCAAATCAATAACCCTTTGACGTTCTTTAATCCGGAATCGAAACTAGACTTGACCTTTTAAAGATTAAGGCCAAATTGGGCTTTTAGTACTTTCACATTATGCCCCATAGTATATTTTTTAATTTGATGTAAATTTGAATAATTCCGTATTCGAAAATGCGTCATACAAAAATTCTGATCATTGGCATGAAAAACGTGAACGGGTTGTTCTTCAACCTGGAATTGAAGCTTAACTTGACCTATTAACGATTAGGCCGAATTGCGCTACTGAATTAATCGTAATTTTTGAAACTCCTGTTTGGAATTTAGCTTGCACATCAATATATCAGGAGGTTTAGCTTTGGAGTATATACTCAGCCTATTTGCCTGCGTGGTTGATGACATTTTATCAAATCTTTAGAAAGGATTGTTGATAGATTCATGAGAGATCATTATTTAGCTACGGCACCACTCAGTAACATGCAATATGCTTACAGGGTTGGCAAATCCTGTGAAACTGCACTAAATGAACTTATAGCTAGGATTAAAAGATCACTGGAGCCCTCAATAGTACATCGTTCAATATGATCACTAGTGCCCGTACCAAATTTGGTATCGAATCTACCTTTGTCTACTGGATTGAATTTATGATTAAATCTTAAGAGCTTAAGATGAGCTCCATGCTTACTTAAGATGAGCTCCATGTAAAACTTCAGAAATCCAAATTACGCTGATGACCTGGTTCTGTCAGTTTCTGGTAAGCATTTAAATGTCTTATCTGATTTAACGCAATACGCACTTCTTATTGTAGAACAGTGGTGCCTTGATAATGGTTTACATGTGAAGTTTTAGAGGGGACCTGACTTAGTTGTATTCACTAGACGTACGAATACTGATGCATTTTCTGTGCCATCTCTTTTTGGATCAGCGACCAAAAACATCCACAGCGATTTTTTGGCAATGCAGAAGAGCTTTTAGTAACTCTTGGGGCTTGTCACCCAAAATCAAATCACTGGTTCTACCAATGCTAACATATGCAACTGTGGTTTAGTAGCCAATATATTCAACTTTAGTCCCCGCAGCTACAGTCATTCGTTCTTAGCACAGCTTGCCCAACGGCGTTTCGCTTGAAATGTGTTGGGGCGTGGAACCCATTCGGTACTATATCGGGACATAGCTTAATAGTGTTTTTAAATCAGCTGGGCCGGAAATTGACATGTTTAATGACAAGCTGTTGATTTAAATTTAAATTTGACAAATCAATCGAGGTGGTTTACTCATCGAGAGATATATGTGGTTCTCATTAAAATTTCTCAAGCGAATATCTAAATCGCTAGCATTTTTTTCAGATGGCTCGCTTTCTGAACAGGGTGTTGGCTTCGGTATCTGCTGCCCATCGCGGAGTCTGAGAACTTCTGGCAGTTTGGGTACTTACTGTACTATTTCTCAAGCGGAATTAATCGCGGTTACTCGCTGTGCCATTACAGCTATTAATTTCGCTGTTAATTGTGAAGAAATTATTTTCATGAATTTTCGTAGATTATTTACGATTAGAGTATTTTTTGACCAACTCAGAACTGGTGAAGGTATGTAAGAATTTTTTGAATGTTCTCTGCGGTAACAACAAAGTTACGGGTTTGTGGGTACCTGCGCATTATGAAATTGAAGGTAATGAAATTGCAGACAATTTGACAAAAATAGATTCACGTTCATGTTTTGTTGGACCTGAACCTCCTGCTGCGTTACCTCTTTACATTGGTAAAAATTGGCCACGTCCGTTTTAAGGGTCATCTCTATCGCATAGGACTAGCCAACAATGCCGTTTACGATGAATGCATTGAAGATGATGATGATAGCATATACACTTCGTCGGCAGCTGCTCTGCTTTCGATTGTATTAGGTCACATGTGTTTAATTCCGCAGGACAATCCATGTGCATCTATTATATGCTCTCTGGCTTGGTTCAAACAATTTCTCCAATTTGCTAAGGATGCAGAACACGTGTGGTTTAAACCATGGGCCTTCTGTGGCATTGAGTGCGGAAGCCTAATGGGTTCCAGCCAAATTATTATTGAATTAAAATTGGATTAGACAAGACAATGATTCCAAAATCTTATTTCAACAAAAAGTTTACTTAGTGATTTTTAATTAATAAACCATCTTTGGTTAAAGCATCAGCTATCACAAACCGTAGAATTACACGACGAATCGGCACCAGTTTTTAGAAAAAATTATTAAATGTTGCTTGAGTAGAATAAATTTTAACTCTCATCATGCACGATTTAGTGATTCAAGCATCTGCCTTCCATTGATTAAAACATTTTCTAGGATACATTTTTTATGCTTCATATTTGAATACAGAAACTGTTCATCACATATCCGAATGCATCTCAAGCGAAACGCTTATAATGAACGACTGAAAGGGTTTCATCATTCAAAAGTTAATTCTGGTATATAAAGGCTAATTATATAAGATAGTTAAAATATACAAAGACTCTTCCAGATACCAGTAAATTTACATAAACATTTTATTAATTTTCTAGAGACAGTCCTAGGCAGCTGACACCAACCTGGCCTATTGAATAAGAGGTCTTTGGATTCTAGTTGTCTTTCGAAAATTTATAACTTTTTAATAGATGACGCCTAACGTTGTATTTCTATATAAGCCACTGTGATATTGCTTCTAAAGACTCTCTCCAGAAAATCATGTAGTATTCGATATGCAATCACACCAAATATAAGTGTCCTTCCTAAACAACCAAATCATAATTTGAAATTTGGTAATCCAAATCGCTGAATAGTTCGATTCATGACACGTACTTAAGATTTATTCACATCGTATATACGTTGATCATCAATTTTACGTTCGAGTTGCAACTTTAAAGCGCATTGTTGATGTAAAGTTTTGTTTTGTGCGATATGTGACGAGAATTTGAGATTTTAATATTAACATATTAGTACATAAAATGCTAACCAGCAGTCTGCTGAAACCGTCCTGGTTTTAGTAGTATACTTTCTCATTTATACGTGTCAACTGAAATGAAGTTGAAGCATATCTGCCTTTTAGCTGTCTTCATATATACGTTGAGCCATTCATCTTACATACATTTGGAAACCAATTTTGACGATCTGTCGCTATTGATAATTTTGCTGCGATTAAATTGGCCAACACTTTGTAGCCTTAAACCTTGTAAATATTTCAGATGAGCTCAAACATATGAACTTGAAGAGATGATCGCCGCCGTATTCTTGAACATTTCATCTTGTTGGTTTGCATCAGTTATGTATCATTGTACTTCCCACTTCATCATAACTGGATCAAAGGTAGTGGTATCATCTGAACGTTGATATAAGTTTGTTGCATAAGAAAAGTGGTTACTTTGCAAATGGTACCTTTCGATTTATAGAAGCGGGAAGAAATAGTGCCGGCACACTTCAATGACGGTGTTGTGTTCTTAATGTATAAATGGGTTTTCATATTTGACCTTGCATTTAATTATAATTATTATGGTTACCTGTGTAAAGCAATTGACATCATCATTCTATAATTGAAGATCTTTGGATCTTCACAGACGTTATCTAACTTCAATTGTTATTCAATTTATTTATAATAAAATCATTATACTTGTATACGACAAACCAAAAAATAAAATTAATGTTTAAAGTTAACTCTCGTGTTACTACACCTAATAAATTCTTATACATAAATTCACATTTGTTAAGGATTTTCTTTAAACTCACATACCATTCCATTTTTCATATTTTTGTGTAATTTCAATTTGAGAAAAGAGCATGCATACATATCCATATATACACAGATACACAACACAAATACACATACATAAAAAAATAAATACAATTTTTCATGAAAAATTACAATTTCAGTTGGTTATGACAGTTAAAGTTTTTTATTTATTTTATTTAAAATGAATATATTGTTATGTACGAGTACGAGTGTGTATATATTTGGGAATAAAAGCTCGTTCAAAAAAAAAAATCAGAACAGAAAACTATAATATATATCCTAAGCTTACAAATTCTGGGTTCATTTTAAAACTATATATGTATGTATAGTTATGTATATACATATATAAAAAGCTTTCAAAATAATTGTGGAAAATCTCATGAATGTACAAGCTTTTTTTATTAAAAATATATATTTTAACCATTTATACATTAATATTTCTGTGTGATGATGAGGAAGAAATGTATAAAAAGCTCTGAAATATTTTGTATTTGAAACCAAAAAAAAAAAGTTAAAAGGAACAAATATAATTGAGAAAGTATGAAAAAGGTATACATATACCAATGTAGGTATAAGGCAAAATATAATTGAATTTGATTTATGGGTTCTTTTATAATATGTCTTCAAGGTGTTCGATTTGTTATAAAAAAAAATAAGTTTTTAGGTCAAAAGTTTGATAAACGATATTAATTAATGTGAAAGGTGTTATAAAGAAGTTTATTTTTATTTTTTAAGTTTTTACAAAATTTTTTAAGTGTAACCAATTCTTTTTATCCAATATCTCAAATGGATCCTTTACATTATAGTAAATAGACCTTTCAAAAATTTGGAAAGCTTGAATAATTAGACAATTTCCACTCACAAGATAAATCCTTAAATTTATTTGTTAAAATCAGCATGGCGAATGATGGCGTACGCGTCTATTTCTACTTGACATTGATAAGAATATAGCAAAATCTGAAGCAATGTTAAGAGTACATATAGCAATTTTTTATGAAAGCAACCAGATACTTAGATTGGCTAAAATTAGTATACCCTTAGAGTACGTCATGGTATATACGTACTATACTAAATTTCGATCACACGTTAGAATCGGCTTAACGCAAAATATCGAATGGAAAGGTACGTACAGCGTATTATACACCTCGTTATTTATGAAAAGATAACTGTATACGACCGAAATTGAAGAAAAAATTGTATGAAAAATTCAAGAAGTCTCGTATATCAAAAAATGAAGTCAAAGCTCAGGTGGTCGTTGCATTGTTGAACATAAAAAATCACTATTCTATGGTATTGACAGATTCTTAATGTAATTCAATAAAGTTAATTATTTACGTGCGTATGATATGAGTGAATTGATGAGCAACGCCACAAATGATGAGCAAAGTGTAAGCGCACATTTGTAGGTTGACCAATTTCGAATTCGTCTCTCATACATGAAGTTGTAGATAATCACAAATTCAAACGTTCGCATGCGCACAAGTCTAACAGTCTACCAATTAACGCATATGTATTGAAACAGATGACTGAAACAAGCTCTCAGACATATTTTTTTTAACTTTGACAAGTCAGACATCATGTACACCTTATTTGGCTGTAGCAACAAAGAGTAAATACTTCCCAATAAAACTCATAGGTGTTTTCTACCTTGACGAGTGACTGGCCGGCGCTCAAGCACCATCTCTAAAACTATTTTACTCAAAAGACGCATTCAACATGTATCTGAGAATAGAGGTTTCCACTTGGGAAATGTTCGATGAGAAGGCGTCAGTTCACTTGGCAATCCAGCAGACCTGCAGCCAGACGCAAGCAAGGCGTTTTCAAATTTATTCCGCGGTATCTCAGTACCTTTTCGTGAGGCACGCGTGAGCCTCTTGAGCAATATTTTTCTAATTATTCTATGTTTTGCACATCAGATGCTCATTCCAACTCAGTCTACTCGACGGGATTGGAGTTTTATAAAAGCCAACTGGCTTTTGAATTTCAATTTCACCGTAAAAATACCGTCGGTAAATCCGACATCTTTATCTGCTGTAATCTTTTTCTAGAAGTAGCTTAAGTTTTTAGGACACATTCAGAACAAACTATTGTAGGTAATTATCTTCTGAGCAATTGGTCTTTCGGTAACAAAATTGAATGCCGTGTGCGTATTAATGGGATGAAAATTGCAACCGACCGGTAGTTATTTTCGTTCGTCAAAAATTGATGCGATCGAAAGGAACGTGAACGTCTTCCGGACATATGCTTGATGCAGCAGTAATATTCCATTGCTCTGGATGTGCAATACCAAGTATAAAATTATTCCCCTTCTCAGACTGACAGTATAAACATCGAGGTCCAAGCCACCACCATCAGTTTTTCTAAGAGTAGTACTTGTAATTAATGTGCGCTGTACATTAATTCTGCTTTGTCTATAGGTTACACATAGTAAATAATGAGTTGACACGTTCTTCAACCATTTATGGGTCGGTCTATTAAATCTCCCAAAGATCAACCATCGTATTTGTTCGTTAATTTCTCAAATGAAATATAAGTTTCCAGACGATGGAGAAAGCGTCAGTTCCGGGTTAAAAGGCATTGTTTAGATGTTGAAATTTGGTAAACTATATGTTGAGCTTTGGTTTGTTATCAGGGATGGGCGAAGTATATATTACGCAATGTAACTTGGCGGTGTTTTTTGTCAAGGTCGATAATTAAAATTATGTAGCAATTTGAAATCTAATGCGCCAGTTCGCGGGATTATTTTGCAAAAGCGTTCACCTAGAGGTGATTTTTTCATTTTTTTCTTTTTGACAGTTGACGCGCATGAACAGTGAAAATGTTGTCATCAGTTTGGCACATATTTTATCGAACAATTGTTGGTTATCTCATCAATTTGGTTTTTAATAACTCGGTATAGTACTTATAGTTATAACCTTTTTTGTCTGATTTTTGTGAGCCGTTTTTTTGCGATTTTTCTGCGAGCTGTTCTATACCATTCCACCGTTATAAAGAGGGTCCCACTCTATATCACGCTATATATCGTTGTTTTGGGTCAATTTAATAATTTTGTAATGGGTAAACATGACGCTGAAGTAGATTCATGGTATTTGAGCATGATTAGTTTTAAATTTCGTATTTTTTAAAGAAATTTAAATGCATTAACGCGGAAATTCTATAAAGCTGTCACCAATAACGTATTGTTCCTAAAGAAATTTGGCACCCTTTAGTTTAGAACTAATTGTCAAAACCACTCTAGGAATTGTCTACATTATCGATGTTGTCTACGTTGTTGATGTTATCTACGGATTGTCGACACGTCAATGTAGAAAATAATATGTGACGCGTAAGCGCCCATCACTGATTGTTATAAACGTGGTTATCAAACGACTTAATAAAACTTTTTCACAATTTCGAAACATAGCCAATGCATATAGTCTAATCTGGTAAAGCACTTATCATATTGAAGATTTTCATAACTTTAATAATTCATTACAGCTGTTTGATTTCAATTATTTCAGTAAGAACATATTTGCCGCCAAAACTCTCTACACAGCTTGTTGTTGGACTTTACAAAAGAGTCCTACTGTCGACTGGAATATTATTAAATCCATTTCTATTTACAAATACTAAAAGCTAAATAAAAATAAAGCTTGAGAATTCGGAAAATTGAGAAGTTTTGTATTTCAAGGTGATTTATACATATACGTGAGCTATTTAGACAAAGACAGTATATTTACAATTTATATACTGCATTAAAGCACCGCGTGTGTCGTGTGATCGTAAACTTTTTCAGTCAGTTTCACCAGTTTATTTGAAAACACTGTACGGCGATTGACGTGTGTGGGCATAACCCTGTTTTTAACAGAAATTTTTATAAATATATGTTATTGTTTATTGAAATTTAGTGTAGACGCTTGAACATTTATGGATGAAAAATAATATCTCTGGCAAATGTCTACCATGAGCAGGTTGCCAGAAATTGATTCTTTGATCGAAATGATGGCTCTAGCTTACGAATAATACGTATGTGATATTGGTTTTAAGACCTTCGAACTCTTATGCCAAGAAGAACTATTGGCAGCTGCGAACTTCAATTTATTGTAGCCCCTCTCACTTTTAGAGATGCTCATAGTGGGTGATGAAAATGTGCAACCATTCCGTTATATTGCGGGTGACAAGGAGATGACCGAATTCGATGGGTGCCTAGAAGCTTCATTAATTCTGAGAATAACTTAGATTGGAAATGGCTTCCTTGATCTATAATAATGTTTACAGGTACTCCAAATCTTGGGATATAATTTTCCACAAAATTTTTTACAAAAGTTACGGTGTTAATATCCTACATCAGGTAAGCTTCTGGCCATCTATTGAAACGATCTATAGCAGTTATAATGTATGCATATCAGTGGTCCAAATGAATGTGTTCAAAACGACCAAAACGGGGTTTAAATTGTCCTAATGCTGTTTTCGTGTGGTTAACGCCTTTGTTCATGTGAGTCCAAAGCAACGACCCGTTATTAATTTTAAAATTGTGCGGACACTAGGATGTGAAATTTTATGCAGAGCATCGAAAGCTAATCGATGTAGTCATTCTGGAAAATAAGGGCGATTTTCCAGTTTCGCAATAAATATATAAACCTTGAACTTGTGCGGTGAGTGGGACCAGAAAGTACTTTCTGACGTTCCTCAACAGGCTTCTGTAATTCCCAAATTGATTTGAGATCAAATGTTTTTTCACAACATTATCTTTGTCAATAATTATTGAATGTGCCTTGAAAACTGTGAGACAAAATCCAAATGATGAGCTTATCGGGGACCTATTTCTGTTTTAGAGCTTATTACGCTTGTAATTGGTTTGTGATCGGTATAAATCGTAAATTCTCGACCTTCTACAAGATATCGAAAATGTTTAACCGCTAAGTGTATGGTAAACATCAAATGCAGAATACTTCGTTTCGGCTCGTTGTAACTTTTTGAAGAAAATTGCTAGAAGTTCCCTACATCCGTTTTTGGATTCAACGTCCTTGTCGGAGAATGAGACAAAACCGACTATTGAGTCCACAACTGCAAGTCCCTGGCTAAATCATAATTCTCTTTGTAAATTTATCTAACTTGAAGTGTTTTTATTTAGCGGAAGCTTTGCCACAATTTTTGCCATGATATGGTTTTTGACCTCCTTCGATGTTGTCAAAACTTGGTCACAAAGCAGTCTGGCATGTCGCTTAGCTTGTCCTATTTATCTCATTATTATGCTTTTCAATAACTCGGTAGCTCTTATAGGCTTTCCTCAACTCATAAACCATGGATCGATTGCATTTCATGGCACGGTTTAAGTCAGAGATCCCCGCAATATTTTTAATGTAAGTTGAACCATGTTAATCATTTTTGTGAGCTGTTCTTTCTACACTGTGACCTTATTCTTTATTTATATCTTTAATTCCATCTTTAATAAATGTTTACTATTAAAACTGATTTTAACGACGCTTGGCAGACAATGCAGATTAATAAAAACACTTATATTTTATAAAATTGTAGATTAAAATGCATTGAAGGCGCAATTCTATAAACTTGTCGCTCATTTCTTTAGTATAGCAGTAACAGCGTTATCAGCTTCATTTTCGAAATATTACTGCATCAGAATTTGTTTTCAAAAACCATCACCTTGTTCAATCAGACGAGCCATGCGGGCGTTGTGAATAAGTTTAACTGTTGAGAACGTGAGGAAATCGATAAACATGGGTTCTTTACACCACTTTTTCTCACTTTAGCAATACTTCTGGTTGAACGACCTGAACGGGAACGTGTTTCTGTCTGTATGTTTGCTACATGAACCAGTGGACTCAAACTTTTTACTACCCTTTTAATAGTGGGCTCGGATGTTAACGCGAATTATACAATATGTTGCTTTTACGCAGATGCATCAATTTCATAATGAATTTTAATTATTTTAACACAATTTGAATTCTCTAATGGTTTCGTTAATAGTTTTAATTCCAAGATCATCGTGTATATTACTATTTCGAATGTACCACGGAGCATTGGTAATACTACGAAGTATTTTCGTTTGGGTTCGTTGTAGGAGTTCTCGACTGTTTGCCGCGCTGGTGGATCCCCATAACTGAATACCATATGTCCATACGAATTTTTTTTATCACTTTATACAATAAAACATTATTGGCTAATGACAGCTGAGATTTTCTTCCCATCAACCAATACATTTTGGAAAATTTTATTTTTATTTGTTTTAATTTTCATTTCAACGACGGTGATTTTCCTGTTTATTAAATGACAGTTTCTTAACTTTTTCTGTTAACCGTTTCATAATTTCAAAATAACTATAAACTTTATTGCATTCAACTAATAACATTTAAAGTAAGCATATTCACCTCGATGTAAAGTTTGGTAGAGTTGGAAACTGGTTAAAAATAATTATTAAATGTTTTAATTACAAATTTTAATAATGGCAGTACAGTACCGTTTAGATTAATATTAAATTTGTTTGAGGTCGATGGATTTATGTTTTTCTATAAAAATTTCTTGTTGTCTATGTGAACACTAAATTAATGGAGTTGCTGCACGGGCCGCGTCTGCACGGTATCCCTGGAAATGTTTCGCTGCACACACTTTGTAAACCTCTGCTCTAAGCGATTTTTCAATCTGTTTTCTCCCGATTATCACCTTCATATATAGCGGAGAGAACCGGTTACAATTATTGAACTAATTTAATTTTATAACCATTAATTCCGTATTTAACGATAAATATCACTTAACACCGATTTTTGTATATACCGCATACATAATCAAATCAAACAAATCAATTAAACCGTCTCGTTAATTATCCAGTATTAAGTCAACAAACACCAAAAAAAATAAAATAAACTTGTCGTGCTTCCAACTATTAATTTACACTCCACTAATTCATTATCTTCATGCTTTTGAACATAACATATAATTCCTATATAAACTCTTCGCATAATAATTTCATGTTCAGTTTGTACACTATGTATACGTATAGAGACATAATGTAAACAATTCATTAAACTACTCATCTATATACGACGATACGATAAGATTTTAATCGATATAATTTCAAATTAAAGTCAAAAAGCTTTTTACTGTCTAATTGTGTATATACGTATACAAAGAACAATACATATATATAATTGTAATAAAAATCATTAAAATAGTAATAATACTAATGATACTGAATAAATAGTGATAATAATGAATTATGAAATGATGATTTTTTGGTAAAAACATTGAATAGTAGTGTAGCACAATTGGTTTTGGTCTATATACATATATACACCGTGCAAATCTGATTAAGTCGAAATTGTGTTGTTGTTGTTGTTGTTAAAGCTTTCTGTTACTTCAGCTTTAGGGAACGTTCGGAAAAATAAACGAAACGATATAGGAAAATCAATACGATTAACATGAAAATATTTTGAGTATAACTTGTACCACTTCGGTATACAAGGTATACTCATATATAGTTTTATATATCCTATATGCGACTATTATAGTTTTGTGTTCGATTTTAATACTATTGTTATTACTACTAATATATTTCGTCGATCAAGGTTGAACAAATAAGTACTGTACGTACTCGTATACATAATATACCTATATATAGCACACAGAACTATCTATAAAAAATCGATAAACAAAAAAATTATGTATTTCGAGCTTTTGTTCGTTATCATCGAAAATAAATCAAAAAAAAGCTTGATTTTTCTATTTCCAATAATATAATAATATATATTTATATAACAATAACACACTCGATAAACTATATATAGTGTATATAGATATAAGTGTGTAATATACTTTAGAGCTTTATTCGATTTTTCAATGCTTTTGTGTATAGTAGAGGTATACGTTAAATGAAATTAAATTCGAAATTTTTAAAGAGGTTTGTTCCGAACAAAAGATATACACAAAAAGCAAATGAAAAACGGAAAATGTTGAATCGAAAGAGGAACTGAATAATTGATAACACTTTTTGATATATAGGGAATTGTGTTTAAGGCGGACAGACACAAGCATTTTTTTGTTCCTTTTCTTCCATGCAGAACAATTTTTTAATTTTGTTTCCGGTGGTTTACTTTTTCTTTCTCATTTTCTTTTGGTTTTTACATTTTCCGGTTTAATTTTTACCACCATCCATCTCTCCCTCCTCGCATTCCAAACACATTTAAGTATAACAACATAATTATGACAGTATGGAAGTAATGAAGGGAATTATTTTTATGGAATAAAAAAAAATGGATAGAGGATGTAAGTGGAATTAATTGATGTTGATGATTATACGGATATTGTGTGTGTGTGTGTTGCATTATGTGGTATGACCAATTTATGGTTGTGGTTTTGTTGGTGTATAATCATTACAATTATAGTAATTTTATTTTTAATTTAAACGAGAAGTAGTACGGACATAATTGTATAATAATTTTGTATTTAATATAATTGTGTCACCTGGACTGAAACTAACAAGCGTATTATTATATATTACCCATTCTTTTGTCCTTTATATATATATATATATATATATATATATATATATATATATATATATATATATATATATATATATATATATATATATATATATATATATATATATATATATATATATATATATATATATATATATATATATATATATATATATATATATATATATATATATATATATATATATATATATATATATATGATTGTTGCAATGTCACCCCGTCTTTAATACAGAATTAAAAATAACAATTCAGAACTTACCAATCATACAATTAACATTAAATGGAACAGAATTTGTAATTTTACACATTGTTTATACATAAAAGTTGTCACAGGCCGCAAATCTGGTATTCTGGCTTTATTCGCCCAGCCTTGAACATTTTTGACTTTTAACTATTGTCGCATGGAAATGCGATTAGATGAATTGCCCATTTCACTTTAACCAGATGATTTAATCCTAAACGAATTTCAACTTATCGTCCCAGTTTTCATACCATCCGATCCATTTTTTCTTCTTTCATTATGACTTAGTCAATACATTTTTTCCAGTTGGCAATATACTTGAAGAGAACCTTTGCAATGTTTTCACCGCGGTTCGCATTCATCTAATTTTAGTAAGTTTTTTGCGATCGGTGACTGGTATGTGATGGTCGTGATCAACGTATAAGCAGCACCTTTAGTTTACAATCTCGGTCAAGACGTTTTTCAAGACTCAAAAATCTGCCATTAATTTTGAATAGCCTATAACGAATTAACTATTGTGAAGAGAATGGCATTTTTACATGATATCTCCCAGTGGCTGTACGTGACGTGGATTGTTGAAATTGTGATTTAATTACTAATTCCGCTTCAATATGAGCATATCGATTTTTTCTGGAATGTAGAAATATTGAATTGCTAGATGCCTGTTTAAAGGTACAAGCCATACTATAGAGGCTACACACCAGTTGATTGACATTCAAACACGTAACAAGTGGCTTACCTTGAAGTTAAGTGACTTGTTACAATTCACTGCACACCAGTTGATTGACATTTAAACACGTAACAAGTGGCTTACCTTGAAGTTAAGTGACTTGACTGTTGATTGCCCATGTTGGATTTTAGTATTGGAGTTCCATTGTTAGATTCAATGTAAGCTCAATTGGGTACTTGGGTACCAGAAAAAGTTGAATTTATGTTGTGGTGTTGTGGACACATAATATCGATTGTCTCAATGGTGCTACATGGGTTTAAATCCTTTATTAAATGCTTTAAAAGAAACCAATAAATGTATTTGGTTTTGACAATTAATGATCTTTCATTTTCATATCTCCGTAATGCGACTGTACCGAGAGTGTCGTCAATACTGAAATTTGGTATGTTATTCACATTTTCTTGGTTAAATACTCATAAATCATTCAAAACACCTTAACTACTTTGCACATTCCCCGTATTTATGATTGAAACTTTTTGATAATTTCAGTAAAGAAGAAAGTTTGGTTGCTTGAAGTCGAATTACTGAATAGTGATGGTCCAAGCTGTTGAATAAGAACTTGGACGAACACTTGGAACTAATAATTCAAGTTGGTCTTGCGAGTATTGCAAAAATGTTCGAAATATTTATGCCTGCGAACACGAGTGTTTTGATCACAATTAATTAAAGGGAGAATAGACAGACACAATTTTTTATATTTTAATATTGACAGATGGCTTGAAATACCAGTACAGCGCTCGGTGGTTCCAGTACCAAGTATATAGGTTAAAAGAAGTGTTCTCTAGACTTAAAAAATTAAAGTTGGGCGGAGTTTACTCCAGCACTCAATGCCACTAATGGGCCCACGGTGCAATACCCACATTCACACTAATTCATTCAACCCATTCATCCCATTCACACATGTACAGTATACCATCTGCGCATTGCATAGCTCCATGTCACCCTGTACAGTGACATGGAAGATGGGTCGGCCCATGAGTTCTACGTTCCAACAGAGGGTCATAGATGTTTTCAATTTAATCACCGATCGTAATCGGGAGATGAAAAATCCCTTTTGCATCCCGCCTCTGTTGGGAATCGAACCCGGTACCTCCCGATCCAAACGTCGCAGCTTTAACCACTGCGCTATTTGGTCGGTAATCTAGACTTAAGTTTTCCACTATGCTGGGAATCTACAACTATTGTTATAGAGACCAGATTCGAGAATTTGTAAATCATCGATATTGGAAAAAACGTTTTGACATTTTTTATTGATCAGAAGGATTTTTTTTCGGCAGTATATCTATCTTAAATTGTTAAAATCTAATTCGTCAATAATTGCTATTAATCAATTTATTTAGTTTAGTCTCAGCAACCAAAATAATATCTCCTGTTGTCAAATTGTCAGACTCACAAGTCCATCTATATCTCGTTTTTGTAAAATATTCAAGTAACCCCGATGCCAGTGATTCCAGAACTGCTCTTGCATTTGTTTCACGATTCGCCATCTTGCCATATAGGTGTGATGTATTGCTTTAGAACATTTTCATCTGTCATCTCTGTATATGTACGGCCAAATAGGAAGTGAACTGGTGGGATACAATGTTTACCTGTTTGACTTATGATTACCATGTATTCCGTCCATGTGTGGTACTCCCGGTGATATGAACTTCCAATGTATTTTTTATTTCAACAGGTTTTTAGATATATGGATGCCTAAGCGTGCAGAAATTAAAATAGAATAGAAAATAGATGCTGAAGGTGATTATTTGCGCCGACAAAACTTGTTCCAAAATAACGCTGTATTGTATTGTATACTGACCTCTCCGAGATGTGGATCTCGTGAAAGCTGCGAGCAAAGTTTCTGTCGTGGAATTGCTTACTGTTTCTATGTGCACTGCGAATAGCAGACGAATATACACACGTAAACTGTTTTCGGTATCTGACCTCTCCTTCTTATATACGGTGAAGTTAAAATGGTCTACATTAATCTATTGAACTCTTGCTGTTGGTAAGTTCGAAATTATCTGATTTCTGGATAATGGGGTTTGCTTGATCCAATAGATGGACTTATTCACTATCGCTTTAGATAGGTATCCAGGTATACAGAATATTCGTCGAAAAATGCTGATGAGTAAACTTACTCCAGAATAATTATAAAGCAAGTGAGCATACCTTACGATACTTGTGACTGCATAATGATCGGTTGGCAATATGGTTGGATACAACTTCCTACCTTGATGATGCTTCTTTCATCTAGGAATGGATTCAATTTGATTAGCTTCGTTTTTCGCGATAATGCCTTTTTATTTTGCAATGCGTTTATTTCAGAAGCAAATTCTGATTTTTTAATTTCAATCAATAACAATGCTTCAGCACTATTTATCACTTCCATGTTAGTCTGCGTCCTATGTCTGTGTTTCATGGATAAATCTTTGGACATCTTCGCAAAGCTGGAGTACCGTTTGATGAAATTATGAATAAAATTATTCGTTGTTAGTACAAATGTTTCTAAAGTTTAGGGTCACAATTCCTCAGTTGTAGCCTTGATATGTTCAATATCAATCAATCAGTAAGTCAAGTCATACCACCAGTGTTTCCGTTTATGTGGACCAACGTCTCGGCTGGGTTGATAAGCAATCTAATACTATTTGTGTATCGTTAATGACTCCCTGACAGATATGCCGGCAGCAAAGCACACATCAATTCAAGCCTCGGTAAGCTAATTTTCCTAATTGGAGCTACGTGAAATTTGGATATAAGTTCGTGTGACATTAGCCCTTCACAGAGTATATACCACCGCGTCATATGCAGTCGCGCTTGTGTCGGAAAAATAAATAAACAGATTTTACTGTTGGATTATAGCCATATTAGAATCCTCACTCGAGTTGCTTTGCATATTTCGATTATCATTTACCTCCATGACTTTAATATATGCATATGAGAAAGCTAATCATCCCAATCTTCGTGCATCCAGACAGTGTGAAATAATTTTTTTTTTTTAATATTATCGGAGCCAACCAGTCAAGCGGATCGAATGTTCTGCTGGCATCCGACAATACGGTCCCTTCTCCTTTGAATGAATGCCCAACGCATTTTTTACGTTAGTCCAATAAATGTTTGAACTGTGGTGTGGAGCTGACTCCAGTATCATATCGCGGTATAATATACCTATCGTGTATGGTTTGTGCTGCTTTTGGCTGACTAGACTGGAACCGAATACTAACCTCCTTTAAGGTTCGGGTCGCCAAAAATGCTGCTGCAGCGCAATGCCATCCGTTAGAGTTATTAGTTGATATGTGCTGGGCTGCTGATGTGGACTGTCTTGCCATAAAATGTATTGATGTTGCTGATCTTCAACGTTCATCCACACTTGCCTATACATTTTCTTCAAAATCCGTCAACATAAAGTCAACATACATTCTTTATTAATCTCCTATATGTGTCCGAGTATGTGGTGATTTTTTTGCCATATGTCATTATTTGAGGCTTGTAATACTTTGCAATACCTTTTGCATGGTTGTCGGTTACCGAACTCATTTTCATTTTAATTTCAGAGTGGTTTGGTATGGCTGCTTTTGTTTAATTTTTACTTTTGAGTATACTCTATTCTTTTAGCAGATTCAGCTAAAGCTGCTCAGACTGTGTGAATTCCGGTGGTCTGCTTTTCTTTCGAGTTGCTCCTCGTCTGTGAAATAACAATATGTTCTATACCCGTGGGTTGGTATTTTTTATTTCAGTGCACAATCTGGCAATTATTTACTCTCTGTTAATTAGTTCCACCCGCGTCGCTCCTCGTTCACTTTACTGTGATTATGAAAACGAAATCGGATTGTCAGATTTCGTTTATTTGATTAAATAAAAATAAAAAGAAGAAAGAATGCAACACTACTTGTGTGACATTTTGTTAAGGGAATTGAGATTTCAATTTCCCTAACATTTAGTCATACCGAAAGTTGACAGTAACAAAAAAGAAAATCCGTCGAAAGCTTGCTGTATATACACTATATATGTATATATACCAAAAAGCTAAGAAAGCACAATAACTTAATGAAATCAATAACTTAAATATATTTCCTGATTTTTATTTAACAGCAAAAAACGAAAAGTTTGGTTAGTTTTACGAATATTTTCTTTTTAATAGACTTATGAAATGTACAAGACTCCATCCAGATCTGAAAAATTATATGTTCCAGATAAAACTTTTTTTTTTTTGTTAAAGTTTGGAATTGATGATACTTAAACATAAGTTTTTGTTGTTGTTGTTGTAAATGTTGTTGCTGCAGTGTATATTGAGAAAATTAATTAACTTTTCAACTCACATAATTATACAGAAACTTTTATCACGAGATGAAAGTTATGTCACATAGACCATTTAAAGCTTATATATAGGAAAGTTTTGTATATGTAGGAAAAATCTAACTATAGGTATATAGATAATATAGCCATGAAAATGTATAAAACGATCAAAGCGTTTAATTAATACGCAAAATTATTAAAGCAGACAGTGATTGTATAAAAAATTAAAAAGCGTGAAATGGGAAATCACAAAAAAGTTTCGCATTCGTTTTAGTTACGTACATATATATACCGACTACTAAACTTTTGTACGGACATAGAATACAACATCAAAGGATTAGTAAGCTTTATGTTAATGTACACGAAAATTATTTTAACACAAACAATTAATTGTATGTATGTATGAAGGGTCGGGTATGTATGTATGAAGGGTCGGAGGTTAGGGACTGTATATATATACCTCATATTTTATTTAATTTGATTATGTTATTCGTGTGTGTAGATATGTTTACGATTATTATGTAGTACAACGTGTATATTATACACCTTATAAGTAAGTACCCTTTAAAAAAAAATATGTACATATCCACCACCCCCGCACCCACAAAAATTCCCGGCAAAAATATAAAAATTACACAAGTATAATCTCTGTCTCATATTTCAAATAGGATTAAATATTAATTTACACCTTTTTAAGTATATTTTGTGTAGGTGCCTCTAATAGTATGGTTGTTCGGTATTTATATGTACATATATGAGTTGTCGGGGGGTTGCTTATGCTTATATGTATATTTAGTATATAAAATTTATTCCAAAAATTAGCGTTGTTGTAGTAATAATAATATGACAATATGATTACAACCGCAAGGGTGTATTAACCGTTTTATATAAAATACAAATTTTCAATTCTATATACGACAATATATAAGTTTATACTATTGTACGAGTACGCTGCTGTGTCATCGGTATCGCCGCGTACTATTAAATTGGTTTGAAAAAATTTGTGATTTTTATGTGTTTTGTTCATCTAAATACATACATATATAGGTAAGGTATGGAGGTTGTATGAGAGTTGAGGATGGAAATTTTTTTTTTCCATTTTCAATTTTCTATTTGGTTTAGTGTTTTTATGTATATATTTTAACAGCGACAGAAATTAATATACAGAACAGGGTATTAAAAGGCTTTATATGGCTTTTTTGTTATTTACATGTAGATTATATGCCGCGTTATAATAATAAATTTTGTTTATTGCTTTTATGCGCAGAATTATGTTGTAAACGGAAATATTCAGAATTATTTAGGATTTCCCAAAATTGATTAAATTTTTGCTGCAGCTAATAATTCATATATACGATAACTGTACCGATTACGCCATACGCGATTATCAATTTTTATTAAACTATATGTACAGAATCCTTAATTTCAATAATTCTTTTTTAAACTGATTGACTGATTGATTTTCGAACAACAAGTATCGGTTTTGTATGTAATCCTCGTGAAGCCTCGTAAATGGCATTTACCATTGACAATCAATATTTCTTTTGGTTCTTCGAGCCATTTTTGATTTTTTGGACCAAAATTTATAGATTACGTTTTTATATAAAATATCACAGTATTTGCAGGCTCCGAATCCGTTTTATAGAGGTATAAAACATCGCAATCGGATCATTTTTGAATAAACTACATTTTCATCTAAAATGTGTAGAAATAGTTTAACTCTCCAAATGAAACCACGCTCAGTTTATAAAGGCTCCGAGGACTTTTCAATGCGGTACAAACTATCGCAATTGTATCACTTTACATCGAGGGCGAATGTTACTGAAAGATTGATAGTGTGCTTACGAAATGGAGGCAATTAGTATCCTCCTCATGGCAGTTCTAACATATAACATCCTGAGCTAAACCCATACGATGTAGATGATCTTTAAACCAAAATTCTTATCTGGCCCTATTCCAAAGAGAATGCGTATACTTAGTAATTGAGTTCAAATTGGGATCACTATAATGAAAATCTTTGCCTTGTTTTTTCGTTAAATGATAAAGGGGCTGCTGGTTCAAGACCAATTAGAGTTAGTATAACGACTTCAAAAACCGGATGGCTCTACAAGCAATATTTTGTGGACTAATGAGCGTTCAAGTTAAACACTGGCCATAATACAATAGAAGCATATAAGATAACTGATTTCCCAAAAGCTCTTCTCTATTGCCAATAGCAGCCGTATTTTGAAGTTTGCAGTCCAGGTATTTGTATAGAAAACTGTACTATCAAGGCAACACCAAGGTGCTTGGCGTAGTCACATCTAGAGATCATTTCTCCAAACGACAGGTAATAGATGGGTCTAGAGCTAATTAAATCAGATTTAGAACTTTCCCAATACACCATGCCTTCACAATAGTTAAGCCATGTTGAGTATTAAGTCGGATAAGAAACCAAGTTTACCTGAAACGGTTAAAACAATGATCAACAGTGAAGCATTGCGAAATACCATTGAAACCAGATTATGTCAGCTGAACAAGTTTATCGTCAGTGACCAAAAGCCACAGCAGTAGGTGAAACCAACCTTCCCTGGGGACGACAAAAAAAAAGTTGTAGCAGAAAAATCTCCATTTTGTTTCGTTTTGTCATGTACTGTCGATAGATACCATGGATGGGCGTTTACGCGTCATCTATTATTTTCTACATTGACGTATCGACAACCCGTAGATTAAGTCAACAAGGTAGACAACGTCGATAATGTAGACAATTCCTAAAGTGGTTTTGTCAATTAGTTCTAAACTAAAGGGTGATTAAATTTCTTTTTAACGGTGCAACGATATAGAACAGCTTGCAGAAAAATCTTAAAAAACGGCCGCTCATTCTTCAACACGAATCTAATGCCAACAGAAGCAATAAATTTGCACGAGATTAATCAAATAAATGTTATTTCAAAGAGTCCACAGGTTTTCGATTTTACGAAAATGTTTGGGGTAAAGTAGAAAGAGTGCTGAAGTGCAAAAGTCATACCGGCAGTTTTGCCAGAAATAAGGAGCATCAAACAACATATGCGTGATTGTATCCATAATAACGAAATCTATAATAAGAGGTGATTTGTGCAAAAATTCAATTTAATCGTATGGATAATTATAATTCGAAAGAACATTTCTTGCCAGTTATTTTTTAAAGATTACTTCTTTCAAATGATGGCTGCAACTGCGATGGTCCTTTCTCAAAGTCCAATTTTTGATGACGCGTTCGAGAATATCGAATGATATTTGGCGAATGACACGAGTAATGTTGGCTTCCAATGCCTCAAATCTAGCTGGTTTATTCAAATAGACTTTGGACATTGCGTAGCCCCAAAGAAAAGAGTCCCGAGGTATCTAAATAGCCAATTCAACGATCCGAACCGTGAAATTAATTGCTCGCCTACATGATTTTTCAATAAGTACATTACAACGCGCGCTATATATGGCAAATAGCGCCGACTTCTTGGAACCAAATGTCGTCGAGGTCGGGCTTCAATTTCAGGCCTCAAATATTCCGTTATCATGGCGCAATAACGAGCACTATTCACAGGTACATCCCAGCCGTCTTCTTTTCTGTAGAAATATGGACGAATGATTTCACAGGCGCATAAATCACACCAAACCGTCTATTTAGTCGCGTATCATACAATACTGTAAACTGGGATTCAAACGTTTTGGTATTCAAAATAGTGGTGTCTACAAGCTATTATGTCAACCGTAACTTGGTCTAAGCACACGAAACACATTCCACACAGAACGCTGATTTTCGTAATAAAGCTGAATAATTTGTAGTGTTATTTCCTCAGTCCACCCAATTGGTTTAATTTGAGGCACTACTCTTCCCATAGCAGCTGATTAATCCTATTTTACATGCACATCAAGCCGTCTGCATTCCGCCGCACTTATTGATTTCGATTGACGAAAATCGAAGATTTAAATACAATCTATATAGTGCACAACCCGTTTTCCTGGGGCTCCTAAATCATTCAATTTTGTCCGAAATATTTCACAAAGCTTCTTATTTTAGCTCCAAATTTCAAAGCTTTATAATTACGAGCACAGATGACTAATAGGATATGATTAAGCTTTTCCGGAATGATGACGATTGAATAATTTTTCTTTCAGACTTTGAAGAGGTTTTGTCTATTGTAATACTGAAGGATATCCCTGAAGCCCAGAGTGCATTTTATATTTTTACATTCTAAATATAGATTGTGGTGATCTGTGAGTTGGTGTTAAAAGTTCATTTTTTTGTCCAGCATGATTCCCTGGAGAAGCCGAAATTTTATATAATTTTGTTAGAGTAGAGTATGAACATCAATATGATGTAAAAGACTGCTTGTGATGTAGAATTGCGTAGACTCAGTTGTTCTTGGTGTTCGATTATTTGGGAATTATTTAAATACGTTTGCACGTGCTTCATTAGCCGTTAGTTACTAGCATTACATATTCCAAATGGTATATCTCATATGGACAGCACCAGCTGCCAATCGGAATTTGGCAGATCTAATTTTGAAAACATTTTAGCGCCATAATGAGTTATGATTTGTAATGCCAACAGGATGCGCAGCTATAATTTGTACTCAACCCGTTCTAGTATTTAGAATAAATGTTATTATTAAATTTGTTAACACAATACAAGCCACAAGTATGGCTTTAATCCAAATTCAGCTGTGATCATATCAAATGAATTGATATCAAAAGCTCCCACACGATCTAGACAAGTACCCATCATAAATTACTTATTTTAAGGGATTTTTCAATCCTGGTTGCTTGGGATAAAATAAACTCTACTCCTGTTCCGTGATTTTGGTCCTGAATGTGAGAACAGCCATACTGTAATTCCACAGGGAAAATAACATTAGAAAGGTGTTATAAGGTGCTAAAAGGAAGAGACTTAAATTTAAAACATTACGGTTGATCAGTTTGTGAAGCTGGAGTGAGCTAGGCATATGAACATCATCCGAGCTGAAAATGTTACAACCAGAAAAATGAAAAAGTTACCCATTATCTTATATTAGAAGAGGGAAGCTGATTTATCAGCTTTTGCAGTTTTTCGTATATTCTTCTAAAATGACTAATTTCAAATTATTTATGAAATTGATTGGTGTAACCTCAAAAATTATTTTTGAAAACGATCTAAAATTTTGTTATAAATTGGTGACACTTTAGGCACGACCGCGATCATAATCATTCACTTACTACAATTGGCTATTAAATGAATTGAATCGGGTGATTTTGAAAATTTTTTTCAGACTGCTTCCGCTATAGTACCAAATAGTATTTTGTGCTTATCTATAAAACTTCCTCGAGATTCCTTTTTTTTTCTATTTGTGTTTGTAAATGTTTAACACTCCTCCAGTTCGAATTTTTTTTATCCATTATGATTTTGGCGACCATGAAAAAAATTCAATTAACTTTGATAGTGGCACCTTACCGAAAATTAAAATTTGATCGTGTTTTATATAATTTTTCGTCGCTTTGGTTTATTCTATTTCATTTTATCAAAAACATTCCTGAACAATAATTTGAAACATCCTGCAGTTTGTTTAAAATTTGAAACGAGAAATTATAAAACAAAATTTAGGATAGCTCAGAAGACGACGAGTCAATATAGATTCATTATGTTGCATTTCTCAAATTGTTTTCATACAAAAATGTCGCTTTCTGTATATACCTTAACTAATTACTAATCGGAAATTGGACAAAAATGTAAATATTACCAACATTCAAATCATATCAATGTATAAGACGCACGCAAAATCCGTAGATCAAATTTAATTGGGCAAACCGCGCGCTAATAAATTTAATTAATCAATTTAAATAGCAAAACGAATAACGAACGCGCGTAAACCATAAAAATCTAACTGTTTGACAGCAACATTAATTGTATTTGGGTTTTGGTCACGAATATTAATTTTTCAAAATACAATTTATGTATTAGTTTATAATTTGAAATTATTAATGATGGCTTAGGTATATGGAAATACACACGATCGTTTCATGTGGCTGTGAATATACGAGTTTATATACAACAATTACCATACCAAACGATAAATTAGAAAATTATTTAAATATTTCTGTTCAATAAAAATTTTCATTTTTTATAGCTTCGTCTTATTTTTCACTTCTTGTTATTTATTGTTATATTAATTTTCATTTTTCAAAACTAGCTTAGCAATATATGTATATACATACATTACGAGTATATACGATATAGCTCTTCACAGTTGGAATGAAATATTAGCTTTATTATAGATACAATATAGATAGATAGATTCATTGACTTGTTATTACATCGTGAGGGGGTGGGTGGAAGAGAGTATATATAACATTTTATTTATTTCATTTTATATGGTGCTCGATGGATAGCCGAAAATCTTACCAATTTGTAATGTTTTGATAACGAATACAAAAAATTGTTGTTAATAATGACTGAACAGTTTTTATTTTTATTTTTTGCACATTTTCTACTGATAAACGTTGTGAAAACATTGAAAAATTATGTGTATCTGCGCTCTATATTTATATGTACGTATATGTACATATCTATAGAGAGAAGTGTTTTCGTTATTAAGAAATATAACATATATAACAAGTCTGATGATAAGAGGATAAATAACCTACAACCTTGTTTCTAGTTTATTTTCCCATTAGACTCTCCGATTTTGTTGTTTGTGCTGTATAATTTTAAATTGAGTTTTTAACAAGTTTGTTGAAAAAAATATGTGAACGTTCATAATTTTATATATATGTACATATATTTGTATATTGTTCAATGTGGTTGAGTAAGTTATGCTTAACAAGTAATAATATTGTATGCATGAAGACTGCGAAGAGTAGATATAATGTGATTATGATGTATAAACGTCGGCTTGAACTATTTCGGAATAATTTACATTTTTTCTGTTTATCGGTTTTAATTAATTGAGTTGAATCATTTTTTTATAAAAGAAAACTCTTTATAAAACCCCTAATGAAAATGGTAGTTCACTCTAATACCCAACATCAAAATATTATTTTTCCAATTCCGAGAAAAGTTTATCGTTCATAAACTATTTTTAAAATTGTTTTTAAATTTAGTACAGAGCTAAATGCGTTTATTTTGTAAAATACCAAAACAATCAAATTTCTAAGAAATGATGAATTTTATTTGCATAGCTAGTTCCATATTTCTATATTATGCTACTACTAATTTTTACTCAATCTTTACTCAATATTTTACTGAGTTTTTAAATAAAACTTAAAAGTGAACTATTTCTCAGACTTTGTGAATTTTAGAGTACAGTTTTAAGTATAAATCGAAATCGTTTCGTTTTATCATCTAATATCATAGTTTTAATATTGATGAATCCCAAAAATCGACATTTTAAATGCTTTGTAAGCTGTTGGACACTTCTTTTTATAAGAGCTTTGAAAGTTTTGTTTAACTATAGAATAGCTTTTAAATGGTTTGAAAGCTTTTACACGCTCTTTATAAGAAACTTTAAAAGCTACAAAATAACAATTTTAAATTTATTGAAATTTTTTTAAAACAATTTTTTCCGTTAAAACTTCAAGTTAAAATCCATTTTTCAATTCTATAGGCTTGCAATTTTGATCATATTAAATTCAAAGTTTCTCTTTTAATTATGTAGTTAAAATAATTAAAATTTTCAATTGGTATATCCCAGAAATCTTTTGCACACTTCTCATTATAAGAAAATTTAAAAGCTCAATAATAATGTTTTAAATTTAAATGTGCTGTTTACCTTTAAATATTCTTTAATTAAAAATAATTTAATTAGTTAAAACATTTGATTTAAGTTATATTCGGAATAAATCGAAAGCTTTTCATTAAACATTTTGTAAACGTATTTATGTAGTTAAATATATATATTAATAGATGCTGTGGAAGCTTTTACGGTCTTCCTTTAATAAAATACTTTTCAAGCTCAATACTTTGTATTGATTTGACTTAAAATCAAAGCTTATCTTTAATACTATTTAAAAGAGTTATATAATTTCAATATTGGATAATCCCAAAAGTCTACATTTTAAATATTTTGCACACTTGCTTTTGTAACAAAATATAAAAGCTCAATACGAATTTAAATATGTTGCTTCTCGAAATTCATTAATAATAACTTTTCATGTTAAAATATTCTAGTTCCAATCCGTTGTAAGTTTTATTCTGAACTATAAGTTTACTTATAGTTAATTCAAAAGCATTTTTGGTGGATCCCGAAAATGTTTGTTAATGTTTTGAAAGCTTTTTTTTTGAAGGAATATTTAAAATCTCCATAATAACGATATTAAACATGCAATTTATTTCTTTAAATCAAAATATTTTGTTTAAGCTTTCAAATCCAATTCAAAGATTTATATGAAGCGCCCAATTTTTACGCATTAATCCGAAAGCTTTCCGTTTAATCATCTAGTTCTTGTACAAAGAGTTATAATTTTAACATTTGTACAATGTACATTTTAAATCTGTTGCACACTTTCTTTTATCAGAAACTTTAAAAGCTCAATAATAATCCGTTTTAATTTAAATATGTTGTTTATCGGAATTCTCTAATTTGATAAAACTTTCTAAATACAACCCATCTTAAGTTTTTTTGGAGTTTTAAGTATTGTTCGGATTGTGTCAAAAGCTTTCCGTTTACACTTTTTTAAAAGTGTTCATAATATCAATATTGGTGTTTGCCTAACATGAATATATATGCTGAATGTTTTGACATTTTCGTTTAAACATTTTCCAATAGTATTTATATAATTCCAATAGCAGTGAATCCCTAAAATAAATTTATTAATAAAAGCTTTTACTTTGAAATATTTTGCGCACTTCTTTTAATTTAATATAAACTATTTAAAAAGAATTATTTAATTTCAATATTGGTGAATCCCAAAAATCATTTACATTTTAAATCTTTTGCACACTTCCTTTTATAATAAACTTTCAAAGCTCAACAGAATTCTTTAAAAACAATACATTTTGTTAAAACTTTCCAATTTACCAAATGTAGTTTCATGTTTTATTTTGAGCTTTAAGTTCTATTGGGATTAAATCGATAGTTTTTCATTTAAATATTTATTTAAAAATGTATATTTTAATTCCTTTACTGGTAAATCCCAATAATTTATATATTAAATGCTTAAAAAGCTTTTACACTAAATTAATAGCTTCTCGTTAAACATTTTGTAAAAGTACTTGTATAGTTTTTGTAATAGTGAATCACTGAAACATACTTATTAATAAATTTGAAAGCTTTTACCCACTCAATTTTATATGAAACTTTAAAAGCTCAATACTAATTATTTTAAATTGGTTTTATCTCGAAAATCATTAAAAACCTCACGTTTTTAAACCTTCTAGTTACAATTTGTAAACGGATTTATTCAGAGCTTTCAATTTTAATTGGGATAAATTGAAATTTGTGTAATTCCCATACTGGTTTATTCCAAATGATTTGAAATTTTTACATCCTTATAGAAATTTTTTAAAAGCTCCATTATAATGAATTTACAGGTGTTGCTAAATTTTTTTAATTAATATACGGTTTAAGTTTTACTCGAAGTTGACAATTTGTTTTCGATATTAAATCATAAGCTTTTGTTTTAACTATTTAAAAAAAATTATAATTTAAATATTAGTGAATCCCAAAAGTCTACAATTTTAATTTTTTGCACACTTGCTTTTATAACAAAATTTGAAAGCTCAATTCGAATTTAAGTATGTTATTTCTCGAAACTCACTAAAAAACAGATTTTATGTTAAAACATTCTAGTAACAAACCGTTGTAAGTTTTATTCTGAACTGTAAGTTTCAATTGGGTTAATTTGAAAGCTTTTATGGTGAATCCGGAATATGCTTGTTAATGCTTTTCCTTTATATAACAACATTTAAAAGCTCTATAATAAAGATTTTTGAATCGGAATTCTTTAAAAAAAAATATTTTGCTTAAGCTTTCAAATTACAATCCGCTTTAAGTTTTATTTAAAGCGTCTAGGTTTAAAGAATTATTATTTTAATATTTGTAAATCCCAAAAACGTTCATTTTAAATCTGTTGCACATTCTCTTTTATCAGAAACTTTAAAAGCTCAACAATAATCAGTCTAAATTAAAATAGGTTGTTTACCGGAATTCGCTGACTAAATACAACGCAATTTAATAAACCTATCTAATTACAATCCGTTTTAAGGTTTATTTTGAGTGTTAAGTATTGTTCGAAATGTCTCAAAAGATTTCCGTTTAAACTTTTTTTGTAAAGTATTTATAATTTCAATACTGGTGTTTGCCTAACACGAATATACATATATATATATATATATATATATATATATATATATATATATATATATATATATATATATATATATATATATATATATATATATATATATATATATATGTTGAACTCTTTGACATTTTCTTTTAAACATTTTCCAATAGTATTTATATAACTACAATACCAGTCGAATGTATCGACTTAAAATGTGTTGCTTAAACTTTCAAATTACAATCCTTTTAAGTGTTACTCGATGGTTACAATTGTTTTCGAATTAGATTCAAAGCTTTTCTTTTAACTATTTAAAAAGGATTATATATTTTCAATATTGATGAATCCCAAAAAACTGCAATTTAAACAATCTGTACTCTTCCTTTTATAAATTACTTTAAAAGCTCAACTGAATTTTTTTGAAACCTTAGTTTTTGTTAAAACTTTCTAATTTACCGAATGTAGTTTCATGTTTAATTTTTAGCTTTAAGTTCCATTGGGATTAAATCGATAGTTTTTCGTTTTTTTGTTAAAATGTTTTGTTTTAATTCCTTTATTGGCGAATCCAAATAATTTATGTATTAAATGCTTAAAAAGCTTTTACACACTCTCTTTTATAAAAAAAACTTTAACAGTTCAATACAAAATAAAATATGAAACATTTAATATGTTGTTTCTCGAAATTTATTAAAAAACATATTTTATCTTAAAACATCCTAGTTTAATGTTTTGCTTAATGATTTCAAAGCTCCCTTTTAAGAACCTGTAAATATGAACTATTTTATATATATGATATTTACCAAAATTGTTTAAAAACAACATTTTTTGTTTAAACTTTTAAATTACAATCCGTTTTAAGTTGTATTCGAAGCGTACAATATTTACGCATTCGTTTGAAACCTTTTCGTTTAATCATCTAGTTCTAGTACAAAGAATTATTATTTTGATATTTTTAAATCTTTTGCAAACTCTGTTTTAAAAAAAACTTCAAAAACTCAATAATAATAAATGTTTACTTAAAAGTGTTGTTTACCAAAATTCCATAACTCAGTTTGTTAATATATTTGTTTAAAGTTTTATTCGGATTAATTCTAAAATTGTACGTATCAATAAATATCAATAAAATATCAATAAATTAATTAATAAAATTTTGAAAGCTTTTACCCATTGATTTGTATATGAAACTTTAAAAGCTCAATTCAAAAATTCATTAAAAACCACACATTATAGTTTTAATTGGGTTAAATTCAAAGTTTCAACATAGAATAAATTTGTATAATTCCCATATACTGATAGGTTTATCCCAAATGATTTGAAACTTTTACACCGTATAGAAATACTTTAAAAGCTCCATTAATGATATTACAGGTGTTGCCAAAATTTTCTAATTACAATCCGTTTTATGTTTTTTTCGAAGTTTCCAATTTGTTTTCGTATTAAATCAAACGGTTTGGTTTTAACTATCTAAAAAGAATTATAATTACAATACTAGTGAATCCCAAAAATCTACATTTTAAATCTTTAGCACACTTTCTTTTAGAACAAGCTTTTAAAGCATAATACCATTTTAAATAGGTTGTTTCTCGAATTATATTAAAAAGCCACATTTTATGTTAAAACATTCTAGTTACAATCCGTTGTAAGTTTTATTCAAAACTATAAGTTTCAAATAAGTTAATTCGAAAGCTTTAATGGTGAATCCCTTTTGTGAATGCTTTTCCTTTTTGTAGGAACATTTAAAAGCTCCATAATAAAGATTTTAAATATGTTAGTTCCAGGAATTCTTTAAAAAACACATTTTTTGTTGAAACTTTCAAAAGGCAATCCGTTTTAAGTTTCAGTCGAAGCGTACAATTTTTTCGCTATAATTCGAAAGCTTTTCGTTTATTCATCATATTTGTGAATCCCAAAAATTTACATTTTAAATATGTTGCACACTTTCTCTTACCTGAAATTTTTAAAGCACAATAATACTCAGTTTTAATTTAAATGTGTTGTTTACCGGATTTCTTTAATTATAAACAACTAAATTTGATAAAACTTTCTAATTACAATCCGTTATAAGTTTTGTTTTGAGCTTTAAGTCTTGTTCGGATTAAATTAAAAGTTTTTCTTTTAAACATTTTTTTAAAGTATTCATAATTTCGATACTGCTATCTCCCTAAAATGAATATACATATATGTTGAATACTTTGATAACTTTTACACGTTTCCTATAAGAAAGTTTAAAAGCTCAATATCAAAACTTATTATCCGTTGTATATTTTATTCGGAGCTCTAAGTTTTGCTCGAATTGAAATGAAAGGTCCTCTAGTCTATCTTATAAAAGAATTCGGTTTTAAAGTTTTTAAAAGCTTTTACACGATCCCATTAATAAGAAACTTTACAAGTTTTGTAATAATAATTTTTAGTTTGTTATGTACCAGAATTCGGTAATATTTAAAAATAACATTTGTTAAAATTTAAAAATAACATTTAATATAATTTATAAATCTGATACTAGTATTTTCCAAAAATTTATATTTTAAATTCTTTGAAAGCTTTCCCAACACCCTTTTTGCAAGAAGCTTTAAAAGCTCAAACCCTAAAAATTAACGCTTTTGTTAGCTTTAAATTTGTGTCAGATTAAAGCATTACCTTTTAAATTTTTTAATTACAATCTTTGTTTAATTTGGAGCTTTACATTTTATTCGAATTTCAACAGATGCTTCTCAACATCTAAGAAAAATGATTACGATTACAATACTAAAAAATCTCGAGAGAGTTTTTTTTAAATACATTGAAAGACGCAACGGGCAGATCAAAGACCATTTTATATAACATTCAGCCATTAAGAAACGCAATAGATTTCAGAGGAGGTTTTTAATTTTTCTGGGATGAACATCAAAAAGAACCATTCGGGGCAAAATAATCATGTTTTTAAAACTTTTTTATGATGGAAAAGTAGCAATATAGAATGGAGCAGTTGGAAAAAGGAGCATTAGGCAGTAATGACCTCGAAAAGGACCACAAAAAAAGAAAAACTGAGCATTGCGTTGAACATCATCAAAATCATAATCAAATGAAAGCACCCTCGTCCACTCTAATTTCACAAACACCAATGGGCAAGCGGCCGAATGATGTCAACATATTGTTAGTGAATTGGGATTTATTTTGTCAACTTTGAACCACTTCAAATTAAAATCCTCCGGTCGACAATACTTGTATGGAAAGTTAGGTTATGATATGCAGTTATCTTTTCCTTTTGCTCTTGCATCTTAACTATGGTTTTACAACTGCGTGAAATTTTTACTAAACTAATCCTAAGTGTCTCCAAAAAAATTTAATTTAACATCACCTACACATTTATTTTATTTAGGAGTTGATTAGGAAATAGATCACACCGGGTTTAATATATAAAATGTACTAAGATGGTATATTTTAAAGGAGTTTACTATTGCCGATGTAGAAGTGCAACTTCGGCACAAATTGAGCTTGCTACGGCAATGGCATAACTGATAACTGTGTGTTTACGTTCTATACCTTATGATATATATTCTAATTTTGGATGACCAATAAAAATCTAAATTGAACTGGAAACCGATCCTCACCTCGTACCAATCAATTTTTAACAACAGCACGCATGTTTGTAAATTTTCTACAAAAACAAATTACTTTTATTTTGGGAAGATAATATCTTTTTAGAATTCATACGACTACCTTATAGTATTATAGGCATATACAATATGTAAATATATATATTTGTATATATACATTTAGACAGATAGTTCTGACCTTAAAATAAAAAAAATTATGTAGAGCATAGCACACCTGTTTTGTATGGAATATACTTATGTATACATACAGTATTCAAATTTTGTGTGTGATAGAAAATGCTCTCAAAAAAATTATTATGTTCATATTTATAGATGTTTGCCTTTTTTTGATGATTTAATCATAAAACGTACATAACAATATATATACATATAATATATGTTTTATGTTGGTTGGGTTAGAAACGTCATGGGTGGTCCCACGCAAATATTAAAAGGAAATCCATCTATCTATGTATGTATGTATATATAGTAAACCCATAATGCCTTAGAAAAAACTCATTTTTTTATTGTCTAGAGATATATGTTTGTATGTTTTATGTGGTTTTATGTTTTGTATTATGTAACAACGTAATATAATTTTTAATGAACAATTTTATGGAAAATATTTTTATTAAAATATTTTTATTTTATTTTCAGGTTCGCATATAAAGACTGCAAGTGCAATACTTAATTGCATATTAGCAAGACAATTATGTTTTGAGGATCCATCGTGTTCAGCTATTTTAGAAATTATTCCACGTGTATGTGGGCCCGTGCCAGGTAAGTCAAATTAATATTATTTTTAGTAAAAGGATCTTTCAAATATTATATGTATATACATATATACGTATAGTACCAATTTTTAAGTATATAGGTATATGGCTCTAAACATATTTATATGTTAACAACATGACTCGACAGTTTATTCAATTCCATTAAAATGTTTTATTTTATTACAGCTAACAAACAGAAAATATCTTGAAAACCATAAAAATATACTAAAAGCTTCATATATATACGTACAACGTATATTTACAACTCGAAAACGACATTTAATTACAAAAATATATACACAATCCAAAACTATACAAGAACTAGCTATAGTGCTAGGCAAGCAGAGAAAGAAAAAGAAAAAAAATATTTAAATGGAAAACTAAACAGTAAAAATATTATGAAGAAGAAGAACTTTATACATATGTACATGTATAGGAAAAACTTAACACTGTTCATATTTTATGGCTTTTATGTGGAAGTATAAACTACTCGTATACTACAGCTTTGTTTTCATATACATATATAGTGTAAGATGTAGTTTTTAAAATTTGTGTTTTTTATTTTAAATATTTAAAAATGAAATCCATTTTCTTCCATGCCTCTTGGGAAATATTTCTAGTAACTATATCTCTCGTACATACGCTGTTACTAAATTTCGGATATGGTAATGGCATCTCGTCTAATCCATATTTGATGATAATATTTTTATGGTGTTTTAAGCAAACATATATAGAAGCTATTATTGTAAACTTTAAAACTTATTTCCATAGTTATTAATATAGTTTATGGCGGAAAATAGAAAAGAGAATTCATGATCTGTTTCACAGTATATAGACACATGTTTGTACATACAAAAATTAGCTAAGATATTATTAAAATGCGAAATAAAATTACTTTGGGGTTTAATGTTTCCAAACATATATAGTTTATAACAATATCAAATATACAAAGATCTCTTTAGAGGTTAACAATTCAAATTGACTCAAACAAAGTTTGAATAACATTATAAGAATAGAACTTTTTTATTTTTTGTAGTTGTCTAGTGTCAGCTAATGAAAAAAGTTGTCTCTATATATTGCAAAACTTGTTTAAGATATTATATTATAGTTTTAATTCTTGAAGTGGTGTGTTAAAAGACAGCTGCGTTATTGTAACATAGCATCGTAAAAAAAATTAATAATCGTTTTTCTTAATCACAGTTTTGAATGACTAGTGCCTATAAACAACTATTAACTATTTTAAGTTGAATATTTTTGGCTAAACGTGCACAGCAGAGACTATGAAAAAGCTATTACGTTTCATTGTTTTATACCTGCGGGTACCGCTTTGTGAAAACATAGTACGAACCTCTAATGCGGCAAATTTAATAAAATTTAATTAATTTTGCAATTGAGTATCTTTATTCATTCGGTTTTAATTATATCCAACTCAGTCATATTCATCAAAAATCCTGGCGAATTTTAATTCAAAATTTGATTTGGATTTGGGTAACGCGATAATTTAAATATCAAAGTTTGATTCATAATTCAAGGTTCAAACTGCTAAACTAATAAAAAAGTACAAGCTGTATTATTTTTCGGTGAATTGTTATTTTGGTGAGTTAATATATGCTACCGCATTATTAAGGCATCAATTATAGACAATTTGTCTCACTACCTCACATTTCAAATTTCTATTAACTCGTAAATTCATAAATTCATAAAATACAGTTTTAAGTGTCAAATTTTGAACTAACACTTCATTTAGAAATCAATCGTTTTAATAATTCATCCATCACTGCTTCACGTTCAATAGTAACCCCAAAGTTTATTACACACCTAAATCAAAATTATTGCGATTTAAATTTCACAATCCCAAGATTTTTGGTTCTAAATCCAATAATTGTTGGTTGTTACTTATTAGCAATAACACCAACAACGCCAACAACGTTTGCTCTCGTTCAAATCAAAAACGATATTGACTTTTGTTGTCTCAATTAAGCGAGGAATTCAACTCAACGAAATGCAGTTCATGAAGATTTTAGCTGTCTTATCGCCCATTTTGGTAGAACCGCTCAAATGTTAAAATAATTATTTTTGGTGAATTATCGTTTTTGGTGCGGCGTACAGTGAATTCCAGCCAAATCGCAAAATCAGCTTGGAAAGACGTGATCTGCACAAATACAGCATCTTCAATCGACAATTAGCCCCAAAGGGTAAACAATGATATAATGAAGAAGGTGGTGATGTAATCGGTAGGGAATTGTACGAATTAGTTATTATTGTATGAAAGTAGGACGTAATCTCTGAGCAATAAAAAATGGTGAAATCTGGAAATTGAACGTTAACGAGTCTGGAAAATTTCTTTGACTGACTTAGGTACACAACTAATTTTGAAATTTTGAAACTAAAAAGTATATAGTTGTAAAATTTGATTGTCAGTGCGTTGGTGTAAATAGTTTGATAATTGGCGCCAACATTTATTTTGATTAATATTCTTTAATTATAGTTCCAAAAATAATTGCAATTCTGTCTGTACCTGCAGATGATCGACATTATAAGCTATAATATGTTTTAGTAGTCAGTTAACAGGTGTCTGATTTTATTTTATAAAATTTAAAAACAAAAATTCAAATATGAACGTGAGTTAGAAATTTAGCAAAATTTTAAAAATGTGATTGAAACTGTACTCCATCTTAAATTTAGAATTTAAGAAATTCAATCGTTGAGATAATTTGAAATTTTAATAATTCTTGTATTGTAGAAATCAACATTAATAGAAATTCAAAATCCAATTTGTATAATTCATTGTTTTATTTCATAAGATTTCGGAATTGTTTGGACAAAACTATGTCGTATATAGATATGATCTTTCTGCAGCAACTAGCTTAAAAAATTCGGTGGAAGTGTTCTTATTGCCGTACATTCTTCACCATACAATTCGCCAGTAAATTGAGAACCATCAGTAGTGGAACAGGTCCGTGCGAAGATTAACTAAAGAAGTCTTATAAAAAGTCATACAGTCATAAAGTCATACAGCTGATGTCCAAGATAATATTTAAGACAACCCAAAACAATTTTGCAAGTACTTAAGAACTAAACGAGAAATTGAGGGGTACCCGACCAATATGCCAAGGAAAAAGGTGATATATTTGCTTCGTTTTATCAATCTGTATACAAACCAACAGACAATAACGTCAATACAGCACAAACATTGAATAACAACAAGAACTAGGATAATAAAACATTCAAATTTGATGGTGCATCCATTTCGGAATCTCTTGAAGTTGTCGTTATTAACCGACGTGTTTTCAGATAAATGGAAAATATCAAAAATCACACCAATCTTTAAATCGGGTTATAAAAGATGATATTTCATGTTACAGAGGGATGTCAAAATTATTTGAGCTGATTGTTTGCAAAATCTTTAAAATTACATTGGCAAGTCATATAATTGACAAACAACATGGATTCATATCAGGCAGATCAACTTCCACAAGTTTAGTGGAATTTTATAAGGCCTTCGATAGGCTTAACGGATTTGGATTTTCTCGTATTTAACAAAAAACTTAAAAAAAATTCTACCGTGCTCATTTTTGCAGACGATATTAAAATTTTCCATTCCATCAAAGAAAGAAGCGGTACTGATCGATTGCAAGAAGATATTAATGGTGTTAGTGAGTGGTGTGACCACAACTCATTTCATTTAAAAACCAAAACTACAAGATTATGTCATTTCACAGGAATAAAATGCCTATACATACAAAATCAAGGGCGCCGAATTGCAGTGTGTTTGTGAAACTATACATCAATGGGTGTCACATTTATACAAAACATGACGTTTAACAGGCATATCGATAACATCGTAGCCAAAGTGAACTCAATGTTTCGGTTTATCAAACGATAGACCAGTAAATTCCATGACAAATCAACATTGTTGAAGCTGTATTTCGCCTACGTAAGATCCCAAGTTGAGTATGGGGCAACTGTCTGGAGTCCATTTCATAACAAAAGAATTGAAAGTGTCCAAAAAAAATTCCTCTTACATTTATTAAAGAAAACCAATTGGGATTACGACTGTGATATCACCAACGAGTATATAATTACATTCATAATTACACTCAAATACCGCATCCAATTGGTTGTAAAATAATTTAAATTCGGGCAAAAATTCTATAATTAAATTCAAAAATCTCCAAATTTATAATTTCCCATCATCAATATTAGGACCTTTTATTTCAAATCATTCCTTAAAAATACAGCTAAGCCATTATCATCATGCAAAATCATTCCAGCACTTAACCCAAGTCAATGAAAAGTAAATCGTACGAGTTTTCCAATCAAAACAATAAACGGACATATTTTCAGGCTCAACATGCAAATATGAGTTTATCCCAAGACATATGCTTATCAAGCATTATTCCAAGATACTTGAATTCGTCCACACGTTCAATGACAACATAAGAAACCTGCAAAATAGGTAAACCACAATATGGTAGAAATGAGGAGTGAAATATATAATAAATTTTGTTTTACTTAGGTTAACAGCAATTTTGTTGTAACTAAAATACTCCAAGAGTGTGTGAAAATCATTTTTGATATTAGTTAATGCCTGCGAACAATCACTGAAGTTATATAAAATTGCAGTATCGTCAGCAAACATTCTGATCATTTATGAAAATCAAAAATAATAAAGGTCCAAGAACACTGCCTTGCGGAACACCACATTTGATGATTAAGATGCTGATTGCGACACCATTCATTACCACAAGTTGAGTGCGGTTTTGAAGATAACTATAGCCAGAAGTTTATACGATATACCCCTAAAACCATAACAGTATATAGCTTATCTAGAAGCAATCGATGATCAATAGTGTCAAATGCTTTGTGTATAGGTTTAATAATAGAATACACATATATTTCTGATTGTCAAATGCCCTATAGATTAAATCAGATTCCTGTCAAAAACCATACTGATGACATTAAAAACCATTTCTATATTCCATCTAATAGCGAATTAATTTTTCGATTATTTAGTCAAACATGGATAAGACAGAGATCGGGCGATAGTTGTTAATAGCATTTTAATTTCCAGATTTAAAAGTTAGTAATACTTTTGCAATTTTCAGGCAATTAGGATAAATCGCGGTTACGAACAATACATGAATTATATGAGGCAATATGTGTGAAAAACTACTATAGCAACATGCTTCAGAACAATGATAGGAATGCCACAACCCTAATTGTTATCTAAATTGGTAATAATATTAAGAATTTTAGTGTCCTGAATTGGAGACAAAAAATTGAAATTAAGTTAGTGTTTAGTTTGCAAGAATTAGAAGTTATTGTTCATAATCACAGAGGTCGAAGATGTACCAACATTTACAACGAATTTATTGAATACAATTAAGAAGAAATAATTTTGAGTCTCCTTTGTCCTCTACCATAAGATAAAATTGAAAAAGGAAACGTTACATCAATTTAGTAAAATAAAATATTAATTTTACTTCAGATTCATTCAAATACAGAATAAAAATATAAAAAATACTAATGTTGAAAAAATTAGGGCGTTATTTTTATAAAAATAGAAAACCTCCAAATCATGATGCAATTAAAATTATTTGTCTATTTTTCTATTGAGGTACGGTTGTAAGGTAGTAATATTATTAATAGTATGAGGGCCTTAAAAGTCATTGGATTTATGCGGCCTCACCATAATACGAATCTAATAATTTCGAGGAAAAAAAAATCCACATAATTTAATTCCCTCGTAATATTAAGGACTCCAAATTATTGCAGCCATTATCTCATCATTGTCCATATATTTTCACAAGCAAAATCAATTACCCCTACAAGCTTTTTTGTTGTTGTTGTAAAATATGTCCTTGTTTTGGCAACAAGGCAATCTTGACACTAAATCATGTAAAATTATTTTAAGAAATGAATTTTACAACATCATTAATTTAATTATACCCCGAACATAAAAAAAAGCACCCGAACCAAACAAAACTGTGTATAGAGCTACATAATACATACGTCTACCTTAGGTACTCTCATATAAAATTACACATAAATGAAAATAAAAAGGGACACCATAAACAGCATAAAAAAAAATTTGTTTCATTTATTTTATTTATTTTTAGCAAAAATTACATAAAATTTCATTAAACATGTCATGAACATAAATTTTATGTGGTGTGTAAAAACCCTAAACACAGTCACACATATACACAACAACAAAAATGTAAAGGAACGACAAACGAATGAAAACCACCACTAGCACACACAAACACTATAAAAGCATATATAGTGAGAGCTTAGAATTTATATAACTCTATACATATGTACCTATGTACATACATAGAAAACGATACTGGGAACATAAAATTTTATATATCGAAAAATAAAAATAAATTATTGGAACCACATCAATAAGGCAGCAACAGAACTGACATCTTTCATCCCACTTATTAATTCTCCACATGTATAGCTTTTTGTGGTTCGAGCAAGTGTAATTATGGATCAATCCAGCAATCACGTAAAGCTTGTAAAAAAATCTTGTTTTCTTTTCGTAATTATATTTTGAGCTTTTTTTTTTTTTTTTTTGTTCTAATGGCGGTATACCATCGTATCGTAATCGTTATGAGCTTTATTCTTGTAATCAATCAAACTAAAAATATTAAATAAATTTAAAAACAAAAAAATTATAGTTATACTCCCTCGTTCCATTGAGGCACCGTTTTTCAACATTTCCAAAATTGTGTGTGTCATGAAAATCATGTTAATTAATGAGTTGGGGAAGTAGTTTATGTGATTTTTGTTACAACACACACACACATACAAAAATATATATACATAAATAATATAAAAAGGAATTTGATAAGGAATTGTATTTTTTAAGTTTACAAAATGACCTTTGCAATATGTATATATAAAGGTTTGCTTTTAAACAAAACAAAACAAAATAGCTATAAAAAAATATGACCTAATGAATACAAGAGCTTTTTGTACAAGTTAGTTTTATATTTATTTACACAAAATGTAAATGGGCGTGAATATTTTTAGTTATGTTGTTAAATTATTTTTATGCGGTTGAATTATGTATAACTTCTCGTCAATTTAATCTAAATTTAATGTGCCAGAGTTTTTGCTATGGGTTTGCTATTGGTTTAACTATGCGTTTCGTTCGGTATACTGGTAATGGAATTAGGTTTTTTTTTGTGTTGAATTTTACAACATCCTGCTGTACTTACTCGTAGGTAATTTAATATTCCATATTTTTATCGGAGACGACCTTTTTTCTTATATTAAACGCTTTTTTATTTTATTACGTGTGTGTAGATTGATTTGTTAGATAATTTTGTTTGATTTAATACATTATGTATGGCCTTACAAAATGCCCAACCATTAATTTTTGATTATACGATAAATTAAGTATGATAAGGGTTTTTATGTATATGCTCATTCTAAATTAATGATTTTCTGATGAGTATAGAACTCCAACTCTTATTCTCAAATTTTTACTTAAATTGTTTCATATTGTAGACTGCGATCACCACATCCACTGTGCATAATTCACGTCACTTGATACAGTATAAAATAGTACCGAGTTTAACACGCAGCTCCTATATTGGATGAGTGTATTGTATTTGCCTCTTCAGATCCTAAATTCACATAATCGTCGGAAATCAAATATGGGCTTTCATAAGTAAACAATTAAATAGACATCCAGTAAAGCGACATCCAATTTTCCAACAGTCCAACACTGGTCATTAATGATTCGTGTTGCTTCCTGTTTCAACACCGATATACCGAATAATATACTAATATGTAGTAGGTATTTCTGAAACAGAATCTGCTTGATCCCATTACACACGAATTTTCAGATTACATCAATTTATCAACTGTATTTATTGATGGTAGAATGCAATCTTTGTTCGGAAGTAGTTAATTATTCTGTATTTAACAATTTTACATTTTTATCAATTCTATCTCATGGACTAGCGAGAATCACGCCAGAAATTCCATTTTAGAAAACCCAAATATTTTATGTTTTTTTTATACTTGGATTTGATTGTGCCAATTTAAGCCTTTCCCAAAAAATTTGTGCATAGTATACTTTAAGAAATACGAAGAGATTTCTGACGTGATTATCACACGATAACCCAAATATTTTCTTTAATATATTACTTGCATTTCTAAATATATTTTGATTATGCCACATTGTGCATCACTAAATTATTTTGCCACACACAATGACTAGAATAGGCCAAAATCGATCAACTGCAAACGCAATATATCTCAATATAAATATAATATGATCAAGTCATAGAAAAGATTTTCAGAAAGTTCAACCTTTATCAACGGACTAATTGAAACAAACATTAGTCAAGGGACTAATTAAAACAGATTAAAGTTCACATTTTGGCCCAGTATCGCGATTGTGCATTCCCTACATTGGCTAAAATCGGCCATAGAATATCCAGAAAATACCTAATTTATGGTTTTCTGGAATAGTTGTATGGATGATTTCTGGAAAACCCAACTATTATCACGAAACCAATTATAGTTTCTTTCAATTAGTTCCGTGATAAAAGTTCGGTTTCCCAGAAATCATCCATACAACTATTCCAGAAAAGCGTAAATTTCGTATTTTCGGTATATGGCCGATTCTAGCAAATGTAGAGTATATGCACAAACGCGATACTATAGGCCAAAATGAGTATTATAGTTTGTTTCAATTAGTTCCGTGATAATAATTAGGTTTTCCAGAACATACAACTATTCCAGAAATCCGTAAATTGGATATTTTCTGGATACTCTATAGCCGATTTGTATGCACAAACGCAATACTGGGCCAAAATATAAATTGTAGTTTGTTTCAATTGGTTCCGTAATAAAAAGTGGGTTTTCCAGAAACCAACCAAAACAACTATTCCAGAAAACCGTAAATTTGGTATTTTCTGGACACTCTATGGCCGATTCTAGCCAATGTGTTAGATCAGGCCTTCACCAGAAGTGAGTGTAGTCTGTCATTCTCAACTGGTGAAAAATATTTAAAAGAACGAGTGTGTCTCGACATAGGAACAAAGCATGAATCACACTGTCAAAAATTTCACGAGGTTTAGGATTTGTTCTTACACAGAACACATAATTGGTGATGTTTAACCTTGCGGTTCATGTATCTTCATGACTTTACTAGTTAATGGGATGGTGAGTTGAGAAACTAACTGGTTATTCGCTTTGGTGAAAGTTAGATAATATATATTATATATAAGACAGGTAGCATCTATATGTGACATTTTAACGGTTCTACGTTTGTTAAGAATGAATTTTCATCGGTAAACTGCATATTAACATGGTTTAATCAGTTAATGTATGGTATTTTTATCTCCCAGAAGGGAAACCATTGTATATTTGATTAAAATAACCACAAGTCCGATGTAACCAGCATTCACCATAAATTGGCTTGAATCGGCCATATAAATGTTGGGTTTTCCAGAAATCATCCATACAACTATTCCAAAAAACCGTAAATTTGGTATTTTCTGGATACTCTAGGGCTGATTCTGGCCAATGTAGAGTATGCACATAGTGATAGTGATACTGGGGCAAAATGTGTACTATAGTTTGTTTCAATTAGTTCCTTGATAAAAGTTGGGGTTTCTAAAAATCTTTTCTATGACTTTCTGAAATCTTTTCTTCATATAACATTTATATTGAGAAATATTGACTTTACAGTTGGTCAATTTAGGCCTATTCTAGTCTTCGTATTTCTTAAAGTATACTTGTACACATTGTTTAGCGAAAGGCACAAATTAGCACAATCAAATCATAGTATGAAAAATATAAAATATTTGGGTTTTCTAAAATGGAATTTCTGGCGTGATGCTCGCCATGGACCATCTGACTGAAATGAAAAAAGCAATTGTCGATTGTCGTGACGTATAGTAGTGATCGAGATATTTTTTTCAAACCTCAAACCCCTTTGTTATACTCAGGCAGTTCATCATCCCAGCTCGCAGACTATATAGCCATTCATTTTCGCAGGTTGTGTCCACCTGTTTTTAATAATGATAACATATCTGATAACGTTTTGTTTGCTTGATTTGAATCATCACTTACTGTGCATGACGCATCAACGTAGAAATCAAATTTCAGACAAACAGCAGCAATTTGGATTTATTTCTGCCGATGGCTTATGCATTTTTTCTCTAGTGCATAAAACTTCCGAAATATTTTCGTGTTTCGATTTTCCGTAAACATCTATTTGAGTGACTGTTTCAGACTTATGGAGTGTTGCAATTTACAAGATTATTTGACCGCAGCGAGCATCAAACCAAAACTAAAAAAGATCGTTGCCCAGAATAATGTAAATGATATTATAGGAATGTTGTATGTCGGATCGATGCAGATTTAATCGTTTTATATGCGGCCACTTAGTTGTTTGAGAGCCGAATAAAGCAATCCCCTTGCCGCATGTATAACTCCGAATTCACTAATAATCAAACTACAAGCTATTAAATTTGATGGTAGCTGACAGTTTTTCGATGAATAAAACTGGGTTTGTTGATTTCATTTTAATAACGCTTGACGATTGATTTATGTGACGATTTATGTGTATATGCATAATTAAAACCAATTTTGATCTAGGTTAAACTTTAACTGTGACTGCTTTAGGAGTCTGGTAATTTACAATTTTGGGGATCCAAGTGGTTCCCCAAACTTGTAACGGGATCTTTGGAGTGATGTCATTTAAAAGCTACTCTATGACAAGTAGCTGATAGTATTCAGGCCCAGCTACATAGAAATTGTCCTACCACTTGGCCCACCGCTGCATTATTCTGCAGCTCAGGTCGGTATGGGTAATATTTGTCGTGGGTTGTGGTGAGAACTTGTAGGACATAGATTTTAACGCTTAAGTATATGGCCAAACCATACAAAGAGGGAGGTTTTGAGGAAAATTCGGACCCACACATTTGATGGATTCCATTGGCGTGTTCCGACCATTGTCATTCGAATGTGGCTTAGTGCCCATTCATTACCACGATGAGTAATAAAGAAAAAAAAAAAAGAAGAAGAAGAAAAAAAAAACAGAATAGTATGGTGTGGTAGACACTACTTCTACCTATTATTAGTTAGTAATTGTTTGATTGATTAGTAACGCGTTGTCAGCAGAAAGCAAGACGATGAGACATACCCAATACTGTCTTTCGTCCCACGTAGGACAACTGACAGACCGGTCACCAATTGGGCCTTTTGCTGGGCATTTATTGATACTTACCAAATTTTCTATGCTTGTGATTCCTCTTTACAACAAAAAAAAACTGTAACTTTGTTTTTACTTTTGGTTTTTACTTCTTAATCCCAAAATTTAGTCTTTGACTTCTTATTTCTCCTAAGTTGGACTACCTATATCCCGTACCCGGCCAACATTGGACTCTTTCCAATAAACAATATTTTTTGGTATTTATACCAATTTGGTGGTTTGTTAGAGGGAAAGAAAAAATGAGAGAAAACGCATAAAAATGCACTCTATCAAAAATCTCCTGACATCATTTAATCGGTTGCATGGGACAGGGTGATAACGATTAATGACAGGCAGCCGTTACAAACTGTACTTACTTTACTGTGTGCTGATGTCAGAGACGAGCATATAGGAAGAGAACTCAAGTTTATTCATTCTGCTTGTGCAAAAGAAATTATTTAATTCGCGACCCTGCACCCTTCTAGCATGTTATCCTAGAAGCCAGTGTCCAGTGAGTATCTCCAAGAACGTTCTTCGTCGATTATCGATCCAATCAATAATTATTATGATTATATCTCATGTAAATCGTGCTATCCATTAGTTTTTGGTTAGTTTTTAAGAAATTAAATCTAAGCGAATATGACATAGAAATTTTAAAATTTGATATAACCTTAATCAGCACTTCTCTTCTGATGGTCGCCAGATAGGAAATTTGAGGAGCGTGTAATTTATAATTTTTGATTGTCTAGTTATTACTTAGTATTTTATTGCAACTACCTAACTGACATCCAGTTTTGTATTCGACAATTTGCGAATCTAAATGCAATTTTATCCCCAATGTATTTTTCAATTTATTACATTTAAATTTTTTTGAAATCAATTTACAATTTAATTCGTCTACCATTTAAATAGTAACAAATTTTATATACATATATGTATATTGCAAAATACGATAATCACCTAAGTCCATGGACAGGGATGGGCGAGGTAGACTACGCCAAGTCATCTACGCGGTTGTCGACGCGTAAAGTATTACGTATAGATTACTTGGCAATATTTATCGTCATGTAGAGAATGTTAGCGTAATGTAGACAATAACAACCTACAATAATTTTAGCATTTTCAAATCCAACGCCCCAGTTTTTGTGTTTAATACAAGAGCGGCTTTCTAAAATTCTGATATGTGCATCACATGACTTTATCATACAAACGTGTCAAAAATTTTAGTTGCTGAACAAAAATCTCCGGATTAACAGCAGACAATAGTATTCTCTGCCAAATGCGAATATTAGCACATCATTCGATCTGATCAGTACCACCACGAATTATTTATATATAAATTAATAAAACTAAGATCAATCTGGGAAATCGGTGTAGATTTTGTCAAGTTGAAAAATTCGATCTACTCAATGTGATAAAGAACAAACGAACAGGAAACAAACTACCCATATCGATCTGAGCGAGAAGCGTTTAGCGACTTTTATTTGTTGTAAATATATTTTTCGCCACTAAAAATATCTGTTCGTTGGCTGTTGATATTATTTTACTTTGATAAATTTAAATGCTCAACATTTAAATTTTATATTCGATGTTCCTATGATTGTTAGTTCAAACACCACATCAGTTCAGACTGTCTTTCGTGATAATTTTGTATGAATAATTTAAACACACGTTTGTGCGATCTCCGTCGTAATTATCCGGGTATTCGGGTACTCATAAAATCAGAAAAATATCAAGGTACTCGATAAGCAACAATCTGAGCCCTATGTGCGATTCTAATCAAAAGTTGCCTTTTTCAGATATACCACTGAAATTTTTTTAGATTTGTACAATTTCTCAGTAAAGTCCATTGATTCTTATATATTTTTATAAAATGTCCAACAGATATTTTCAGAGATTACTCAGAAATCCGAAACATTTATGAAAGCTTTCCATAAACAATTTTAATACGAGAGTTTTATATCCCATCAAAGTTTCAAATTCACTCTACAAAAATTGAATCACAGTAGTTTTGAACTTGTTCAATAAATCATCATTCCAGATATTGTCTATCGACGTTTTCTACATTGTTGTTATTGTCGACGAGTTGCCGAGACGTCCACGTAGAAATTAATAGATGACGCGAAAATACCCATTCCTGCCCATGAATTTTTTTATAATTATATTTTGAATTATTTAGGCATTCTAATTCTTATCAGCCCTAGAAAGATCGTTCTATGTTATTCTTTCAAATAAAAGCTCGGCTCGAACATATTTCTTATTGGAAATATTGATTTCAACATTTTCAGCCTCTATTCCATTGTGAAAAATTTACTGTCAGCAAAACCAAAATGGGATAAAAATATAGATTTGCTGGTGGTGCGAAAGAAACAAAAAACTTCATCAGCAAAATTTTACTGGAGAGAAAAATGTGTTTGTGTTAGTGTGTTGCCATAATTTATTATAGAAAAGTATCAAGTTGAGTATTTTTTATGGCAACATTTACACACATCGACATAAAAATTGTGTGCGGATACGAAATTTTTGTCACACACACATGTTTGGATATTTTTATGGTCAAATGTTATTTTGTTGTAAATTTTTTTTTAATATTTCAGACGTTATAATAATAAATTATTATTATTATTATTATTAATTATATTACAATAAATTATTTATTATGTGATAGCATATGAATAAATGAATAAAATTATGTTCGCACTCTAGACATAAAAAAAATTATGAAATTTGTTGGTTATGTTACAGAAGCTGTCAAAACGTAACCATAAAAGTTTCGCTATAAAATAAAAAATAAAAAAACTACTATCTCTGTCACACTAATGGAATTTTTTCTTTTCTTTCTCCTTTCATTATGGCAACAACAAAAATGTTGGCAGTAAATTTTTCACAATGGAATACATAGGCTTAATCCCAGATAATTTTGAATTAATTAAACGAGGACGAAACAAAAAAAACTAAATTCATTTCTACCTGTACAAATCAGGGGATATAACCAAAGCCATCAAAACGAGCTTTTATTATAGTACCTAAATTGACAAAAGTAATCGCTCTCTTCATACATTTTATATCTAAAAATATGATTTTCGTTTATAGAAATATTTAAATGTAAAGTAACTCTAAATGAATATTGATTTTCACCGTGGGGCTTTTCACAAGCTCAAAAAAATAGATGTATGAAATTGTAAGAAAAAAAGATTATCTAAATTTTAATTTTAATTATCGCTAATATAATTATTAATTTTAATAATAATATTATTTTTAATATTAATTTAATTTTCTGTTTCAACGTATTTTGAAAATTTTAAGTCCGAATCAATTTAAAAAATTTAAAAATTTTTAATCGTAGTAAATATTTTGAAATTCAACTTTCAAGGAAATTTTACAATTCTGAATTTATTTGGTATACAAGTATTTTAAAAATTTCAATTTCAACCTACAAAATATATGTGTATAGATTTTGATCATTTTTGGAATTAGAATATATGTTAGAATTTAAAATTTCACTTGGAACAATTGTCAACTTTTAAAATGTCAAATATATGTTGTAGTTTTGGAATTTCAATATATCTTGAACTGAACGAACAAGATACATAAATTTAGTATCAGCTAAATGAGTTCAAATAAAATCGATCAACGTTATGAAGAAGTCATCACAATTTAGTGTAAAGTAGATCATGCAAAACAAGAAAACATAGACGGGAATGTCATCAATGTGTATCGAAAATTTGCTGTAAACATCACAATATTAAATAGCTTATCCACATTTTTGGACAATGTCCCTAACCAAATTTGAAATTAATTTCTTTTAAAATTTGAATTCATTGTGAACGTTTTTATTTTTGAAACAAAGTTCAGAATTATCGATTTAACTTTCTTTGAAAATGGTTTTCTTTAATTTTGGTGATCTTAGGCCTAAAGTTCATAATTGGAAATTTCAATTCGACTTTTGTTGAAATGTTGAATTTTATATATTTAAATTCTCAAATTAATGTACGAAATTCATTTCAATTGTTTATACGATTTATAGATTTAACCACATTTTAAATCGAATTTTACAAGTTTGAATTCTAAAATTAAATTTTAATTATTGGAATTTTGAAAATTTAGTATTTACTTTATTATACGTAGTTTTACAGTTTTTAATCCGGATCAATGTGTACAGCTTTCAGGAGTTCAAACTATTTATAAAAATTCAGGAATTTTATTTTGTTATGAAGTTTATGTTGATCTTCACGTTATGACTGGAGTTTGGATTTTTTTTTTAAATCAACATTATCTTAACTAAATCAGAGTAATATCTGCTTTCTAAAACACTATGTACGTATAAAATGATTTATGAAATTGGTTGCCATTTCAAAAAAAAAAAAATTATTAAAATATTTTTGAAAAAATTGAAATAATCTTAACGTAGAAAACTTTTAATCCCACATCCATAAATAAATAAATCCACCTACGAACAAATCTTTTACGAAAATTTCGTTTATTTTTCGTAATTTTCAATTAAAAAATTAATTTCCAACAACAACAACAACAACACTAATTATATTAAAAATTGTTCGATTAAATAAAATTGTTCTAGAATATTTTTGATTGTAAATACAAGACGATAAAAATAATTTCAAAGCACACACACATATATACATACACACACACACACACACACCAGGAAAAAATAAAATATTTGTAATGAACAGGAACGAACAACACAAACAAACAAACGAAAAGCTTTGTAAAACAAACAACCAACAAAAAGTTTTTAAGTTTCTTTAATAGAAGAGATCATTTTATTTATTTTTTTTGGTTGGCTCTGTACAAGAAAAGCTTCTTTTTTTGTTCCGTGTTTTTTCTTCGTTTTGTTTTCTAATTTTATAGTCACGTTTTATGGAAAAACTTTTTGTCGAGCTTTTTGTTTGGTTTTTAACACTATTGTTGTTTTTGGTGTTGTATGCGGTGGGCGTATATATACGGTACAAAGTATCGTTTAGTATTTTTAAGTTTATTCTGTGTATATACATAATAGATAATAATATGTAGGGGAATGGAATATAAATTGGAAAATTAGTGATTTCTTATACATTTACAAAAATATAACGTATACATATAAATTTGTCAATTAAATGAAAATTTTAGGTTATGTTTTATTTATATTGAGAAGTATATAGAGGTTTGAATGAAATAAAAGGGTTGAAGTCATCCACAAAAATTGTTATGTTGTCTGCCAAGTAAAGCTGATAAATAGACAGCACAACAAAAAAATAACGGAAAGAAAATCGATTCAGGTTTTTACCTGAAAATAAGCACAGACATATAACAGAGTACAAAAATAATACATTAAGCAGTTATGTAAGTAGAACAAAATATTTTCCTTGGTATATACTGCCCTTATCCTAAATAAAATTTCCCGTAAAGTAACAAAACGACAACTTTATATATACAATAAAAGCACCATCGAAGTGAAAAATCGATATTTTATGTAGAAAAAAATTTGTTTTCAAAATAAAAGCTTTATACTGTATTATGTATGTGCTGTGACTTAAAGTTGGTGTTCAATTTAAAATAACGAAAAATTGAAATAGTTTTTTTTTGTTAATTATTTATCGTTTTATAAGTAAGTAGAACATTATTAATTAGCTACTTATAAAATCAATATAATAACAACTTGCATAATAATATAATTGCCCTTATTTCCAATTCACTGCTTTTCAATTAACGTGAGACCGATCGAAAACATTTTACATTGAGTTGTTTGTGCTAGCCTCAATTGTAGACAAGAGACTAAAACCAAAAGAAAAGCTGATCACAACTATTCTTTAAGGACAGGAAAAAATGTCCTTCGTTTTTCAAGGAACTAGGTCATTCCATTGTCGGTTGTATGATAAAACCCGACAACTGGGACGAAATTAGACCATTCTATGGTTGATTATGATGAAACCCCATAATTTTGATGGAAATGAAAATATAAATTGATTCTTGGATAAAATACTGGGATTTGGCTAACTGGGACGAAACAAGGTCATTCCATGGTCGATTATAATGAAACCCTGAAATTTCAATGGAAATGAGATTATTCAATGATTCTTGGATGAAATACTGGGATTTGCCCAATTGGGACGGATATAGGCCATTCCATGGTTGATTATGATCAAACCCGAATATTTCAATGGAAATGAGATTAATCAATGATTTTTGGATAAAATATTGGGTATTCGCCTATTGGAACGGATCTAGGCCATTCCATGGTTGATTATGAGGAAACTCGCCAATTTCGATATAGAAATGGGATTATACAATGTTTTTGGGTAAAGGATTTACTAGGATTTGACCAACTGGGATGGACTAAGGCCATTCCATGATAAAACTCGATTATGATAAAACCTGATAATTTCGATGGAAATGGTATTATACAATGATTTTTGGGATTTGCCCAACTGTAGCTGAACTTAGCCATTATGGTCGATTATGATGACCATTTCAATGAAAATGGGATCATACAATGATTTCTGGATAGAGTACTGGAATTTGGTCAACTAGGCCATTTCTATGGTTAATTATCATGAAATTCGATAATTTTGATGGATATGGGATTACATTTATAATGATTTTTGGATAAAGCACTGGCCTTTGGCTAAATGAGACGGAAGTAGGTCATTCCTTGGTCGCATGGAAGGTTTTGTTTTAATCGGTGGGTGCTATAGAAAAGTAATTATTATTTAACCTGTTAAGATAGTTAAATTTGCTATTTATATTTCGATATAGATAAAAGGCTATGTAAATCGTTGAAACGATCGAATCATTACGCAAGTTGCTGGAAATGCTGCAATAACTTAGCCAATATTTAAAAAGGGGGTAACGCAATTCAATTTATTCAACTTGTGAGAATACTTCAATGTATGTATGAGCAAACAATACATGTGGATGACAATAAGTCTTTCAAAAAAATATTGTAAAGTTAACTTTATTATAATCGACTAGTTTATAAATGAGAATTCTGTTGATTAGTCAAAATATGTCAATCAAGTAATGCGTTCATTCCAGACGCCGCTGATTTACGGTTGCCGATAAATTTGCCTGAAAACCCCAAAAATACGGAAATGTGTTAAACATTCTGATGTGTGTATAGCACATGACTTTATCACTTAAACGTGTCTAGGCACGCGTCAATTACTCTCTGTCAATTGCGAATTTTCAGAGATGTTAAATCTATTGCATTTAGAATAATTTCAATAATTAATTAAATTTTTAAATTTAAAAAGGCAAATTGATCAAAACATATCTACCACTAGACTGCTTATAAAAATACGTTTCATTTGATATATCACATGAGCTAACCGTGAGTGTTAAAGACAGGTTCCAATTGACCGAGGTTCGTAGCTGCACTATCGATGTATAGAAATCCATTACGACAACACAAATGGCACTCGGGGCATACCAATTTAGGTGAGCATGTAACTCAGATCAATGAATACGCGAAATTAAAAGATAATGTACGAAGAGCAGTGCTGCTATTTCTCATAGACGATTAAGTGGTGGCAATCCTAGAAAATTGCAGCGATAACGATATGGTATGGGAATTCGTATGCCTTAGCGCACACGGATGGTAGACGTCAAAGCACACTTTAAATTGTTGCTGTTGATATGGAGACCACACAGAAACAGTGATTTGTAGTTGGAAGCGGACATAGCCGAAGATTAAAATAAACCCTAACATACAGTTGGCTTTGGCGACTATATTATGTCGATATGCTTATTGAACGCCATATTCGTATTTTCAACAAACGTAACTCCTAAATCACGAATTTCAAACTGTAATGCAAACTGTAAATGTCTTTCGAAAGAAAGAGCTAGTTTTACATTTATTTGTGTTTAGCCGCAATTTATTGGCTTTAGACCATCTAAATCTGTTTAAATCATCTTGCAGTTCAGATGCATCGTCAAGATATCTGATAACTTTGAATATTTTTAAGTCGTCGGCATATAAAAACATCAGAGTTTTGGATAACCCTGGTTACATCATTGATGAAGATGATGAAAATCCATGGTCTTAAATGAGAACCTTGTGGTACCCCAGAGTATGCTATAATGGAATATGATTTTTTACCACCCAATTCTATATATTGTTGTTTGTTGCATAAGTAAGATGAGTCCCATTTGACAAATGCAATGGAGAAACCAAATTTTGACAAGCTTTTAATTGTGTCTACTTGCAGATGGTTTTCGATGGGCTATTAAACTCAGTTAAATTAGTTGAAGTAGACGTTCCTGGTAGAAAGCCGTGTTGGGTTAAATGACGTGGAATAATGAGTATTTTTTTAATTGCGTTGCATATGACTAATTCAAGCAGTTTGGAAATTGAATACAACGATGATATTCCTCTGTAGCATGATATATGTCATCTCTTTTTCCAGCCCTAAAAATAGGTGTTATTTTAGTTACCTTCCAAGGATTGGTTGGAAACTTACCACTTCAGAGCGATTGATTGAAGAGCAGACATAGTGGTTCAACTAGTTCCGGTCATAATGTTTTCAATGTTACAGTCTAACAACAAAAGTGGTTTAGATCGCTTTGCAACAACAAACAGTAGGATATATCGCCAACTGGCGCAAACATTTTCATGTTTTCAGCATAGAGCTGACATCTTGCGAATTTCAAACAGTTCACCACATCATTTAGGAAAAGTGAGAACAACAATGGCCCCAACCCCAAGGGGCTACCTTGAGTTACGCCGGATGTTTCACGAATCAAGCGAGAACACGAAGCATATAACTTGACTAATCGACAACGATCTGAAAGGTACGAGTGAAACCATCTGACTGAGATGAAGTTGGAATTTAGTTTCGCTAGATTGCGTCGATCAAGAATTGAGTGGTTAATTTTGTCAAAGGCCTTTGTAAAATCAGTATAGGATACGATCAGCTATATAGTCTGGAATCAATCGTACTGTGAAAATGTCCGCAGAAAAACGCTAAGCTTGTAGCTGTCGATCTCCCTCAAAAAAACCATGGTGCACAGGCGAAATTCATTTTTGTCTGAAAAAACCAAAATCATTTAAATCATTGATTCAGGAGCTTTGGAATGGTAGAAAGTATAGCGATCCTGCAATAGTTGATGATCACGCTTCGTTTACTCGATTTGAATATGGGACGTGTAAAGAATATTTTCCACGGATCTGGAAAATTTTTCATTCTTTGAGGTAAACCGTATAGTTGAGTGAATTCCTGGTTATTTCCAAAATTAAAGTGTTGAGCATTTGGCGACTGATACGAGTCATAGGCTGAATCGAAGAAAGTAGACAAATAAATTGCACATATCTGGTAGCCGCGCAGAGCAGTTCTGAACGGTCATAGGAAAGGATAGGATACATATCCCCTCGGGGAAAAGTATATCTAGTCTTGTCTATTTACTAAATGCGTTCATTTAATCTAAATAAAAAAATCCACAAGTCTTATCATCTTAACCAAAACTGAATCATTTCTGTTTTCTGAGCTGCTACCACGAGGACGAGGGAAGGCAACAAATTAGTGGTCACATCTTAAGGGTGCAATACAAATTCCACTGTATAGTAAAGTGATGAAATAGAGACGAACTCAGTGTATAGATAGGATGTTAGGGGAAAATGGCTATGTATAGATCACCTATTTCATCAGCTTCCATCAGCCACCTCAACCGTGCTCGAACTAATGACAACGAGGCTGTGGAGGATGGATCTCGGCAATCCACCACACAGCCTGTAGGCGCTGACTCGGTCGGTGCACTAAAGGAGGCTATGAAAGCAGTGGAACTGGCGATAAAACATATTTCAAAGATTAGCAATGAGGAAAGGGCAAAACTTCAGGATTGCCTATGTGCCATGGTAGACGCAGCCCAATTGATGAGCCTTAAAATAGTCGGCATTAAAAGTCGACTTTTCGAAAGATCCAAGATAGTAGAAGCACTCAAAACTGAAAAAAGGTCTCGTACGCGATGATTTTGAAAACTGCGGTACCTTAGGTCATAATAAGAAGAAAGACCCAGTGGCAACCATCAAAGGTTGTTACTGTAAAAGCCATGGCTGGTAGGGAAACTTCCTTCACTAATAGTGAGGAGGTCAAAAAAGAACTGCGGGAACTAATAAACCCGACAGTGGCTAATTTTTCGGTTAGAAAGGTCGCCAATATCAAGGATGGCGTAATGGAATATCAAGGAAGAATGGAAAATCTGGATTTCTTCCTATCCAGTAAAGAGCTTTCAAATGCTGGACTGGTAGCATCGCTAAACGTGTGCCCAGGATAATCATCAATGATGTGAACAAGGCCGAAAATATTTAGGCAATTAAAGAAGCGTTAATATAAAACAAAGCTCTGAATCAATAGAGATCGAGGACTTGAAACGTAAGGCAAACCGGGGTTTTCACCATTCATCACGTATAGTAAAGTGTTTACCTCATACAAAACGGCTTTGAACCTAATGATGAAGCGGACTGTCTATGACAGTTGAATATAAAAATAATTGTCGAATGAAGATCGCCCAACTTAATGTGCAAAATGCAAACGCAGTTGGGCATGAGATCAGACAATCCATTGTCCACAAGGATAATCAATGGAAACAATGAAAATATTAAAGCAGCAATTGGCATCTTAAAATTTCCCAGTACTGCGACACACACTGTGTGTGTGTCGAGGTGAGATCTAATTTAGGACATTTTAACCGGGTCAGTATTTACTTCGAATATTCAGACGATTCATAGCAAGAAGTAACCTATTCGTTATAAACGAAGAAGGGTATCCAAGTACATATTCTCACAATGGAGAGTCGAATATTGATCTCTTTCTCATGACGGGCGGCCTGTTAGGGAGAATTTTAAGTTGGTCCGTCCATAAAAATTGGACATCAAGTGACCACAGACTAATTGTCTCGATCTTGGGCTCGGAGAACACGCATAATGATTCCCCAGACCCCAGCATCAAATAAAGTTCTTCGGTATGCCTTAAGACATGCCAATTGGGAGTTGTTTTATAGTCAGCTAAGTAACATCTGGCAAAAGATCTGAAGGTTTCGATCGAAAGCGATACCGATCTCTATTGATGTATAGATTACTCTGGATACCATATTAATACTTTACAGAAATTTCTATAAATTCTAATTCCCGAACTCATTTAATTATTAATTTATTCCAATTCACATTTCATATCATTAAATCAACATTTTTTTAACATTTTTAAAATGTCGGGAACATTTAAAACTTTGTTAAATTTCACATTTCTAAAACCGTTTTAGGCATTTTCAATTCTAAAACAATTTCTATTGTATCCGCAAAGTAGTCAAGTACATACCACTTTTGGTTTTCGAAGTCTGCACGGTATTTTCAAAACGATTATAATTTATCGTTCACATTTGACACGACAAAAAACGGCGGCGACAAAATCTTATTTATTTATTACGTCCTCCATTCCAATTCCGTTCCGCCCCATCCTCCTCCCTTCTCTCTCTCCGTAAAAAGCTTAAATTGAATGAAAATGTATACATTTTTTTATAAAGTTGTGGCACGTGCATTGTAGCAAAAAATAAATTCAATAAAATAATGATTACGATGCTTTTATGGGGCGCGCGGAATGAAGTTGGTTCATGATTTTATTTAGTATATAGCATGCATTTTAATTGGAAAACATAACAGCACTATATATGTACGTATATATAACTTGAGCTTTTAAGCTTAATATTTTTATTATTTTAAGCTTTTACACAATTTTTTTTGTTTTTTGTTACGTGTTTACTGAATAATAAAATTTTAATATATTCTAACTTGAAGTATAAAAGCAGCGCAAATAATGTATATAGCGACGAACATAAATAAGTTTTTGGCTGTTTTGCTGTATGTATGTTCTGTGTATATAGTTAAACTGTTAAACTATTTTTGGGACAAAGTAGTTTTCCATTTTTTTTTTTTTTTTTGTATTCTCACGCACATTATTCTTCCCATTTAGAAAATTAATATTTAGCTTTTCCCATTTTCATGTTGTTGTCGTTTTTTTATGTTACGTTGTTTATGATTATGATTAGTTTACGTATATACGTGTATTATTGTATATGTATATGGAGTGGTTAGCATTTTTTTTTTGGTTGCCGCTTTTATTATTATTGTGTGTGCTGTGTGAGCGTTGGTTCGTTTTCATTAATGGATATATAAAATCAAATCGATCAACAATATATAGGAAAAGCACAAAAAAAGCGCTGGAAAAATGAAAAACAAAAAAACCGACCGAACTTTAATAAAAATGTAATTATTAAGCGGAAAAATAATAAAAATTATATTTTGGGTTGTTAGAAGCAAATAACAGAAGAAAAAAAATTAATGAAAATATAATTTAAGTGTTTTTCGATTAGTTTTTATTGTTATTTTGTGATTGGGTTGGTATTTTGATGAGTTTTGTGTTAATTGTAATTCCAAATACACATATACACACACAAAACATACCGTCATATACGTATGTATATAACGAAATAATATCTTATCGATTTTATTTATTATGTTTATTCTAATTGTGACTAAGAGGTTTTTAATTAGTTTTGCTTTTCTTGTTTATATACATATATGCCGTATAACCTGTACGACCTCGAATCCTTCTTATTTTTCTAACTATGTATGTGTATTTCGATCATATATAGAGTCAAATAAATAAACTTGATATATAGCATATTGGTTTTTAATGATGTTTTTTTCCACCTCATTCAGGTTATTGATTTAAAATTAATCAAGTCATTAATTACAATTTCTTTTAATGAAATTTAAGTTGGTTGCGGTTTAATTTTTTTTTTTTTTAAATCAGTATATTGATCGGTACCGATTATGTAGATTAACCTTCAAAATATTTTTCACGCAACTTGGATTTATTTGCAGAATAACATTTTTATATAATCTTCAATGATATAATAGGTTTAATGGTGAAATTAACGCAGATTGCATTCTATGAAATGAAGCCAGTAACTGCTTGAAATTAAAATGTAAACTAAAGGGTGACTAAATTTCGTTAGGAACAATGCGTATTGGTGATAGTTTTATAGAATGTCCGTCAATGCGTTTTAATCTCTTTTGTTATTAAAAAGCCAAATCGTTCAGATAACCAACACTTGTTCGCTAAAAAATGAGCCAGACTGATTTTCACATTTTCACAAAATTTAGTGGATGTGTTTTGATGAGTAACGAAACGTACGTGAAATTTGTTTTGAAACAAATAATAAGGTCAAAAATTGGATCTTACCAAAATTCGAGACAATGCTCCTGATAAGTATTTATAAGTACTTCAAGTTAAATATATTAACAATTAATGTAGGATTTGGCCAGCAATTTGCAGTTGTGGACTCAGGTTTTTGTCTAATTCGTCAACACGATTCAATAGTAAAGTTTTGGCCATCTAGCTAGTTTACTCGACTATAAAGAAGCAATAAATTTGTACGAGATTAATCAAATCGATTTTATCTCAAAAAAGCTGAGTCCAAAGGTTTTCTACCTATCGAAAAATATTGGGCTATAGTGAAAAGAGTGCTGCAGAAGAATGGCGGATGCGTTAAGTGGTGCCAAAGTCACAAAATGGAAACTACAGAACAATCCGAATTTTTATTTTTTGAAAACATCTTAAAAGTTACTGCGCCTACTCCAAAACTGCAAATTGATCATTTAAACTGGCTTTACAGACTTGTTGTTTCAATATAATCAGCGTGTAACAGTGACACTGAACGAATCTAGATCGATTGTGCAGATATAGTTAACTCAAGATTCAACATTTTTCGTAATGATCGCATCTTTTTATATCATACAAAAAAAGATACAGGGTATAGTAATATTCTGGTGGCTTACAATGGTTTGCAAGCGGTTAGGTTTTAGTGGATAATTTCAATTTTTCCGTAATTAATCAAACATATTATGTTGTTCAGTTTTAAATAAACTAATGAATTTTCCAATAAGATCAGACATTTTCAACACAACCCTGCTTTTTCAAATTCCTGAAATACAAAGGTGCTGTTTTGACAGTTTAATTGAATTGCCATATACGTTTGATACGCTTGAAATAGTAAAAATTCACTACAAAAATGGATTAAGGATATCCCTAAACTTTGACGCGACGAAGCTCACTTTTACCTTTGCTATTTAAATAAAAACTGTCGAATTTAAGGCTTGATGTGTTCACATCGTTTTTTGAATTAGTCATAAATATTTTTTTCCATAAGGTTCCATCGCCATTGCTGATCTAGGCTATATATGTCTTACATTAATCAAGTAGATTGTTCGTTGTTTTCCAATTACATAAAGCAACTTGAATTTGAGATTAAAAAGTGTTTACTTGAACATATCGTATAGTGATTATAACAATCCAAACTGTCTTCACATTATTACAGCTCACATTAAACTAAATCTGAGTATCCCACAGTATTATAATTTTACAAACTAAAAAAATCCATTAACCAAACAGAAATTTGCAAGTCTTTTGTAGAACATTTTAAGTCGGCGTCATTTTTGGTGAGAAAATAACAATAATATCTGATCACGATGTTTTGACAGCATTAATAAAACTGTAGGCTCTGATCAACTACAAAATATTTTAAACATAATCGGAAACACGATCTATATCAACCTGTTGAATGGTCTGGAAATTATTTACCAGAGAATGAAAATCTAGATTACTTATCTTATCACAAATGCTCAGGTAGAAGATTGATTTGACTTATCTCCGATCACCCATCAATATAATAATAATTCTGCAGAGCCACCTCAATATAACTCTGGAAAGAGCATTGAATTAGTAGACGACGGTGTAACTGGTAACAAAATTTAAAGAGGCTAGCAATATCAGGTCAGGCGTTTCAATTAGACAGCCAGAGATATACCTTAGCCAGACGTGACTTAAAAAATAGCGACCTACTGCTTTAAGTATATACTTTAAAAAAAAGGATTCTCACCCCAAATGAACAAACTTCAAATAGTAAACTATCAGCTGTAGTATACAGAGGAGGATTTGAACCTTAATCCCGCAAAATTTAAGTGAAAAAGCGTTGAAAGTACCTATACCATCAAAATATAGAGCAGTTTGTATCGATATGCCTCCTAGTTCAACTATACGTAATTTCGTATCAATTTTATTTTCGTACCCCAGCTGTACAATGCCGTTAATTCCACATTGTGGCCACCTGGACCGCTGATCAAAGAATTTAGATGGAAACCTCCACCTTCAAAATTTTACGTTTTTCTTTCCAAAACGTAAATAGAATGTCAACATCAACGATTTGAGCACGGAAAAAAATCCCAACATATTGTGTATATCGTTGTGACAGATTTTCAGATCATGTATATACCAGCACTAAAGATTCAGGAGGACCAGTTCTAATTGCGGTTAAATCATCGACCCCGAATCAAACTGTGGCTGTTTCCCAGTCAGGATTGGAATTGGTTTGTGTAAAGTTATGCTTGCCAAAAATGTACATATATTATACTTAGTGACAGCTTATATCCCACCCCAATCGACCTCTGAGAATTACATAAATTTTTGTGAAGTTTTAAAAGAAAGAAATAATTTAAGTGATCCGTCAGACATATTTCTCATCCCATGTCGATTTTTATGTTCCTACCATGTATCGATCCCGACATTAGTTACAATATTCCTTTTAACGTTATACATCCGAACCGGAAATATATTTCATAAACTCCATTCATAATTCTAATTTGAATCAAATTAGTAAAATTCCTAACACACACGGTAGATACCTTGATCTTATCCTTTCTAATGATCAGGACATTTTTGATGTAACTGATTCAATGATTCTTTGAACATATCTGAAATTATGTTATGCTTACCAATCACTGACCTGAGTTTGAAGAACTAATATTCCGATCGTTTGAAAATCATGTCCAGAATATCAAAAGGGAATCATCCCTCATGGTATGACTATAATTTTATTAACTTGAAAAACAGGAAGAACAAAGCATACAAAAAAATGAAAACCAACGATACAGCAGACAATAGAAAATCATTACAAAAGATCAACGTCTTGTATGATGAGCACTTTGAACTAAAGTACAAAAGTTCAACCTAAGTCAGACCAACATCATTTATCAACAGCTCAACACGGCTTCCTCTCTGAAAGATCTATACGACGACTAATCTGACTGAGTTTATTAGAAAAACAAATAAATTTCAAACAAATACAGATTTCAGCAAAGCTTTTCATTCTATACCAATTACTGCACACTCTGAAATTCCGCAGGGCTTTTATCTGGGACCATTGATTTTCATCGTTTTCATTAATGATATAATGTTATAATGTGCTGATATATGCTGACGACATGAACATATTCAAGTAATCAGAAGCAATGAAGGTACATCTGCACTGCAAGATGATTTAGACCGAGTTACTAGGTGGTGCGAATCAAACATACACAAGTGCAAAATTATATCATTCTTTCGAAAGTCACATAAACAAATTCATAACGGCTGGAATTCGGACAACTAATAAACCATATCACGAAAATATTTCACGGTTACCATCTAACACTGAAACATGTCAGATATTTAAAATTCTGCTGCTGGGACGCATTGGTTAACCGTTTATCCTGGAAAACATCCGCCTTCATGGCCCAACCTAGATTACTCGTCAGAGTAATTTAATTCAATGAAACTGCGCAAACTGTATGATGAGAATGAACCGGTCAACCGAATGACCTAACAGTTGAATGAACCGGTCAACCGAATGACCAAACAGTTGAACGAGATAAGCAATGTTTTCGACTTCAGATTCTCTAAGAACACCTTAAAGTATCATTTAAAACGATTTTTAAGGTATAATTTAATACAATCCTGCAGCTAATTATCCCTAGTGAATTTTTATCAACGAAACGCATAAAAAAGCAATAAAGAAATGCCATTAAATGGCATTCCCAGACAGAATATTTCACAAAATAAATTCTTATTTAGTTATCATTAATGACATAAAAGAAAACTATGTAGAAAATTCTGACGAATCACAACTATACACACATCTACATAATCATATTTTAATTCGCCATTGAATGACTTTTATAAAAACTAAAAAGTAAATTTATAAGCATCACAGCGCAAAGTATGTATATACACAAAAGTCTCTTTAAATAACAGGAAAATATAACAACTTTTCGCAGTATAACAAATTACTTTGCCATCACATCTAAACTCAAAAAATATGATAAGAAAGACACATAAAGCATAAAATTATGAATATAAGTTTAAAAACTAACATAGCACAGGTGTTGTCACGAACAATAACATATATTATATAAAACATATCATATATACGTAATTGAGACACAAATACGTATATACCTATATATACAAATACACACAGACATACAACAAAAGAAAATTATTTTTCCAACTTTTCTCGAGATTTTTACTTGTTCGTTGTTTTAATTTTAATGTACCTAGAATTATAATAATATGTACAGTATAGTTAGTACCAGTATAAGTATATGTACAGTAAAATAATAACAATAATCATATGTTAAGCTTTCATATACATCGGTATATTATAAACAAAAACAAAACTTTTATTTCTCCCAATTTAAAAAATAAAAAACAGCAAAAACGGAAAAAAGCTTTTCTGCGTTTGTTTAACAATTTTATTTTTGTTTCCAGATGAAACGAACAAGAGTATATTTTTCTACTTGACTTCTATCTTCAAGACGGTTTATATACAAAGGCAACAACAGTGTATTTTTTATCAAAGTTAAATTAAAAATAAGCTTTTTGTTGTGTTAATTAATGTACAAAACAAAAAAATTAACAAAAAAAAACATAAAAAAAAGGAAAAATCCGAGTGAACACATATAAAAATGGAAAACAAGGTTCTTATATGGATATATGGATACGTAGAAATGTTTTTTACCGTTATCATTGTACAAAATAATAATAAAAAAAAAATAAAAGAAAAACGAAATTTTCTTCTGAAAAACAATGATAATACTTTGAGTTTTGTTTTGCTATGGTTTTTGTTGTAAGTTAATTTACCTTTCGCTTAATTTCTGATTATGGTAATAAACGTTTTTCCTAGAAATTCTTTGTGCTTTCTGCGTACACATACATACACATACACACACACACACACACATTTTCTTGGGAAATTTAATTTCGCACACAGTTGGGAACGGAAGAAATAATTTTGTGTGCATTATCGTGGAAAATGTGTGTGAATGAAAAATCAATGTTTATACTTTGTATATTATGTTTATGTATGTACATAATACATAATATACCTACGTATATATGTTGCGGGTTAATCTTAAGATTTTCGTATACATATATTGATTTTTTAAATTTCGATGCATAAATACATAAAAATGTATAAAATTGTAATTCTGTAGCAAATTAATAATTTGCCGCGTGGGCAAAATCATCCTTTTTTGTGCCCGCGGGAGGAAATTTGATTCAATGCAAATGTATATTGTGGGCAGTATTATTTGCTACTCTTTTCATTTAAATTTTTAATAATTTTATTAAAGCAACATAATGTTTAAAACATATACATTTCTGCGCATCAGCTAATTGGTATGACTTTAAGGCCTTAAAAGTAATCAATAAATTACTCTCTTTGCAAGTACGAGACATAAAATAATTTTTATTTAGAAGAATGGTGTCTCGAAAACTTTCTTTTCGGACTTGGAGTTTTTGGTATTTCCGTTGCTTTTTGATGATCGGAAATGCTTCTCTCGTCTATGGTCTGAGATTCTAGCTGTGTTGGATTAACGTTATTCGTCGTCTTTATAATGTGAGTTTCCTTAGGCTCCAGCCAACGAATTATTGAATAGTTTTTTTCGGTTTGCGGTTTTTCAATATAGTTTGTATTGTTGATTAGAATATACTTGGCTTTTGAGAAAGTATTAGGTTACTATAGTTAAATGTTTTGCATTCGGTAATAATACCATAAATCTTATCATGATTTTATATTTTATAATGTTCTCATATTGTATTTCGGTAATTTTGTTGGTATTTTTCTCGGGATTAATTAATAATTTTTGATAAATGTCGATAGTTATTAATGGAATATAGACAATATAAAGTAAACATGAGTTATTGCTAATGATCTTAATGTTTGCAGAATTCTTTTTCTATTGTATTGATAGCTAATTTAATAAGGTTAGCCATTCCTGTGAGATTGTTGATTCTTTCGTTATATAACTGATCTGGATTTCCGGCTATCCACTTCCATGCACTGCCAATAAAATCCAATTATGATCGTGTAATTTTATGAATTTTGAGATTGTCTATAAGAGATTGTATATTTCAGTAAGTTCGTGGGTCAAATAGGAAGTGGATAATTAGTGTGCCGTAATTTGTTCGTTACAAACTTTACACTGACTCAATAATATTTTGATCTTTCTACTCATCCTATATATCACTATCTGATATGCGGTTTCTTCGTCTATTTTCAATATGAGTGGATTTCGTTGGTATTAAATCATGTGATGAAGTATCTTCACTATGCTGTGTGGATGACATCGCGTTTCGGTTAGAAGTAACTGGTATGATGGGATTTCCATCTTGGGATCGGATGGCTCCAATTGCAAAGTTAGAACCATCTGTCGTGAGTTCGAATGGTTTTTGAAAATCAGGAAATGTCAAGAGGATTTCATTAGAGTGAATTTTTTATATTGTTGAATGCTGTTATTTAATCGCCTTTAAAAATGACTTGTTTGTTTTTTCAGAAGTTTTAGGACAGGTGTCCATCTTCCCCTCTTAAAAGCAAAATCAGGGGCTTTGCTAACCTAGCATAATCCTTAATGAATTGTTTGTAAAATCCAACCATTCCAAGGTATGATCTAAGCTCTTTTAAAGTGCTTGGAATGGGGAAATTATGGTATATTCATATTTTCAAAGTGCTCTTTTTGGTTCTTGCCGAATATGATTATGTCGTCGATATACATATACGTAATAACACTTGCCTATATGAGATTTCGTAATATATCGTGTAACGTACGCTGAAAGTTACAAGAAGAGTTTCTAAGTCTGAACGGGAGACGGGTAAACTCGTATTTTTCGTACGCGTTTTTTTTCGATAACTGACTCATTTAGTGGTATCTGATAGAACCCACCCTTTAAGTTGATGATGGTAAAAAATTTGTTCTATCCCTTTTTTTTCGTTAATCTCAGGAATCGGATACCTATCAGGCACTTAGACGGTCTGATGATGCCGTCGTGGAGTAGTTTTTGGATTTGCTTATACAAATCGTATCGATTTACTTTGATGTTGAGATATTTGTTAAACAAATTTTGACAAAAATTCAAAAACTAATTCCAGAAAAAAAAATCAAATCTCAATTATAACCGATAACTATGACAAAAAAACCCTTGACGAAAGCCAACCTTTTAAGAATAATAATGATTGATTGATCTATTTAAGAAGATAAAACTTCACACATTATTTTTTAGGTTGTACGAAAAGGTTTTGAAAGTCATGCCTTATTTCATAAATATATGATTAATCTAAATTGACAATTTTTAGGAATTTATAGCTTTCTACCAAAGAAATGTCATCGCACTTCTGATCAAGTACTAAAAAATCGAGTGCGAAGATTAAAGTCAATCAAGGTTAAAGTCTCATGCTCATAGTGATTACTATGCGTCATTCATTGACTCGATTGAGCAAGTCTTGAGCATATCAAATTCATCTGATTTAATTCTTATATCTGGGTGAGTTCATTCTTCCAAATACCATCTGGAATTTTGATCCTCAATTGAATTGCATTCAACCATACAATATAAAGTCAGATGATGAATCTTTATTTGTCGATGCTTGGTTATAATTTAAACCAAATTAAAACCATTGCCAATAATCTGGATAGGTTTTTAAATCTTGTCTTCACCAATGAACTTGGTGCTTTTAAAGTAACATAGTCACTAAATCAATTTGTCGCAAATAATGTTAACCACAAACCTTGGATATTGTATTCGACGCTGTATACCAAAAAGTTTAGAGCACGTACAACAATTCAAATATAACTTTAAAAAGGCAAACCACATTGGCCTATGAGAATTACTAGGTTTCTGTGAATTGGGATATAATTCTAAATGCAAAAAATATGAATGAAAAAGTTGACCAATTTTATGAAATCATATACTGCGTGGTTTTGAACTCTACGTACTTATCTCAAACAAAGCACCAAGTATTTGTCCTCCATGGTTTTATGTTCGAGTAATAAAACTTAAAAGTTTGGAAATTGACAAGCTGCCCTTTTTACAACTCAGTGAGGAATTCGATGTATATTTCAAATTGAAGTGCAAATCATAACTAGACGGCATTCAAGAAAAAAATTAAAGAAAATCCTAAACATTTTGGGAAATACTTTAGGTCGAAACGTGAGATCGAGGGATAACCGACTAATATGAATTACAATAACATCAACTCGTCAAAGGTTATGAATTATAGCAAATTTGTTTGCAAAATCAGAACTTATTTTGTCAGAATTTTACTTACCATCTTCTAAATAAGATCGGATTTTGCTTGATATTTGAATTTAATGTTTCACCGATCATGGAAATATCCACAAGTATTTCTATCATCTATATTTGAGTATTTGAATTGAGAAAAATAATAAAATTTATTCAAAACACTGAAATTCTTAATTCTGTAAAACTACTAAAATGCATCAGAGTTGAGTTCACCATGGAGAAACAAAATAACGCAACAGTGAAAAATAAGTAATTAAAGTCCATCAGAATTTATCCCGCTTGACCAAAAAAATCCTAATTAGTTAAAACTATCCGAAAATGTAAATGAGCATCCGTGAACCGCTTTGAATTATGTCTATAGGCTATATTCAAATATGTATTCGTTTAAATGAATCTAATTGATGGTAAGATATGAGGTTTTGTTTTGATAGTTTTAAAATTATATAAATTGGCGTCGTATTTCGTCAACCCATTTATAAATTTTAAATGCGCTTAAAAATTTAAGTTGTAACATACAAGACATGTACTCGATATGATCATAATCATCATAAAATCATCTTAATTAATTGTGAAATGAAACCACCAAATTTGAGAGTTATATACCAAACCGTTACAAGCAAGTGCAATGAAGCAGTTCAAACATAAAACGATTTTGTTTGAATTTTAACCTCAAATAAATTAATCGATTTCATCGTCAGATCCCAAGTCGCTGTCCAATAATTTACAACTAAAATCTGAACCTTTTCGAAATTATGGATGAATAGTAAAACTTTTAATAGTGAATATGGGATATACAAACTCAATAGTAAAATATTTATGAACTGTCCTAGCAAAAAAATAAAATTTTCAATAAAACAACTAAGTCCAATTCTGTTTGAGTTATTGAAGACAACAATAAAATATTTTTCTAATTCCGTTATACAATTCCTAATCAGGTTACGTTCTCTTCTCAACAAATAGTTCCTTTTGTGTACTGTTGTCGAAGTTCAAGATATTAGTAAAAATCTTGACGTTCGAAAGCTTCAAATGTTGGAAGTGTTATTCTATCATCGAAATATGTGAATTTGTTAAATGAATGATTGAATTTAGTGATTTTCCATGTGAACTCAAACTTACCAAGATTGTACTACTGTATAAAACCGGTAGTAAACTGCAAAAGAAAATTATAGACCAATTCCAAGTTTACCGTCTATTTCTTCAATCTTTGAAAGTGTCATGCGATCTCGAGTGAAACCGATTTCAAAAGTAGTGGGACAATTCGAACACTGGTTTAGCTTGTCTTGATTATGTGCAAGATAACTCATAAACTTTTGATTGAAGAACTAGAATGTGCTGGAATAACCGGCATTACAATTGAAAATTTTTCAAATATATCTAAATTTTCAATTTGGTTTCAATTTGTTGAAGTCGGTAAATTACAAAGTAGTTACGAGATAATCAAATCTGGTGTGCCGCACTGATCCATATTCGAGCCAACTCTATTTCATTTTTTTTATAAATGGTGTTTTTAAATTTCCATTTTCAGGTATTGTACTGCTTTTTGCTGATGATATAATTCTCTTAAATAATTGGTTATTAAGAAATTCACAAAGAAAATTAAGAATTAATAGTTAAAAAGGACAAAAATGGTTCAAAACGCGAAATTTTTAAAAAATTAGTATTTTTCGACAAATTAAAAGGGACAAAATCTGGTTAAATCCGCCAAAATATTAAAAAATAATTGACAGTTCTCGACAAATTATGTTACTTTTTGAGGTGAATTCGAGTTATAAAGGGCAAAATCTGGTTAAAACCGTAAAAATATTCCAAAAAATTGGCATTTTTCGACAAATGATGTTACTTTCTGTTCTGAATTCGAGTTAAAAAGGACAAAATTTGGTTAAAACGCGAAAATATTGAAAAATTTGCTGATTCCAAATTTCGATTCACAAATATTTCTAGGTACTATGTAAAAAATTGTCGAGTTTTTTAATTTATCTGTATGTTTTATCTCCATCCGAAAATTTGTTGGTTTTCATTGGAATTTGTAAACCGCACTGAGTAGTGTGATGATTGAAACACGTATCTCCATGTTGGGTGTTAATACAGAACTGAACTTTATTGTGGTTATGTTTACATGTGTTTACATATATCATCTTCGTTACATCTTCCGTTTTTTTTTTTTTTTTTTTTTTTTTTTTTTTTTAAATTCATATTGCATTTGTTTAATTCTAATTCATTTAGTATTAGTGTAAACTATAATAATGGTTTAATATATAATATAATAATAATTGTATTAATTAGTTTTTTATATATTTAATCGTTCCGGTGGTTTACTTATGCGACCGGATCTTGTAACCTTTGCCTTTGGACTGTTTATTGTTATTTGACTTTCTATATTCTCTTTTCCAACCTCTGATTGAGTCTCATGAACAATGTTTGAATTTCCGACGACGCCCGATTTTTGCTCTACGAGGGTTGGATTATTTGTTTCTGGGTAATCTAACAGTTTCTGTTCACTATGTATATGTTGGCGTTCGTCTTATGTACGTGATGCCAGTTCCTCCTGTACAGTTCATTATTATCAGTTTTGACTATTACCGACTTTGGTGCGACGGAATTCTCTATTACTCGTCCTGTTACCCATTCTCTTGGGTTAATTCTCATTCTAACCCGATCGTTGACAACTATCGGTACTGTACTATGGCTACCTTTGTCTGCGTACATCTTCTGTTTGTTTCTCGCTCGTTGCAGATTTTCAGGGACATCTATCTCTACTTGAGGTTTTAGTAATTCTTTTGAGATTGGTAATATCGATCTTGTTATTCTGCTCATTAGTCTTTGATTCGGTGATCCTAACTGATTCTGTCTGGGGGTATTTCTCCAGTTAAGTAATGCTATATTTATGTTCGAATTATCTTTCGAACATTTTTTTAATAATAGTTTGGATGTTTGTACAGCTCTTTCAGCTAATCCGTTAGCTCTTGGGAAGTATGGGCTTGAGGTTCTATGCTCGAAATTCCATTCGTTCGAGAAATGTCTAAATTCTCGTGAGGAGAATTGCGGTCCGTTGTCGGATTCTAATATCTCTGGGATTCCGTGTGTTGCAAACCAATGTTGAAGTGCTTCAATTACTTCCGTCGAGTATTGAGAGTTTAGTTTTTTGAAATCTAAGTATCCGGAATAGCTGTCTACTATAACTATGTAAGTCTTTGAATTGTGTGAAAATAGGTCGGTTGCAACTATCTGAAATGGTAGTTTCGGAATTGTCTTAGTAGTGATCGGTTCTTTTGTTTTGCTACGTTGCGTTTGTTCACATACTGAACATCTTTTTATGTGATCTATAACGTCTTTGTCTAGAGATTTCCAGTAGAAACTACTTCTAATTAACCGAATCGTTGACTGTTGACCTAAGTGTCCTGCATGAGCTTGAGTGATTATTTTCTCTATCTGTGCTTTTGGAACTACTATTTTCTGTCCTTTGTATATGATGTTGCCGTATATCGATAACTCATCTTTAAATGTTGAGAAATGTTTTATTTCCCGATGAACTGTACTTTCGTTTTCTGGCCATCCGTCATTTATATATGAGATTAGCTCTTGATAGTATGGTTCTTTACTATAATCGTTCATTAGAGAGTTGGCTGCATTAATAGTCAATGGAACGAATAGATGGATTTCTATTTCATCTTCACTATCGTCATGATTTAAATTTTCTATGTCACGGCTTAAAAGATCAGGCATTGGTATGTCTTTTCCTTTCTTGTAGATTACTGTAGGACGATACTGACTAACCTCAAACATAATTCTCTGTAATCTTAGCGGAGCGGACCCTAATGGTTTCTTGAAGATTGATTCAAGAGGTTTGTGATCTGTTTATATTTCTAGTTCCTTGCCATAGATGTATGTGTGGAATTTTTTACATGCAAATCTGATTGCCGTGGCTTCTTTCTCGATTTGCGGATATGCCGATTCCGCTTTGTTTAGTGATCTAGACGCATACGCTATTGGATGATCGTCTTGCATTAGTACTGCTCCTAACGCTGATTTACTCGCATCGACAGAAAGCTTCACACGTTTATTTGTGTCAAAGTATTTCAAGACTGGGGTGGTTTTCAATAGATTTTTTATGTTCTCGAATGCTTTTTGTTGTTCAAAGTCCCAGCTAAATTCGACGTCCATTCTTATAAGATTTCCAATTGGCGCTGTTACTTCTGAGCAGTTCGGAATAAATTTTGAGACATAATTGATCATACCCATCAGTCGTTGAACTTTTTTCACTGTTGTCGGTGTGGTGATATCGTTTATCACTCTTATTTTATCTTCGTCGATTTCTAAACCGTTTTGAGATAATTTGTGACCTAAGAATTTGACTGAAGTTCTGTCGAATAGGCATTTTTCTCTATTCAATTTGTATCCTGTCTTACGTAATATTTCTATAACTTTTTTTGTGGTTTCTTGGCATCCTGTCAGTGATTGATCGTGTATCAGTATATCGTCCATGGACACTTCAACGTTCGGAATATTTTCTAACAAGCTGGTCATTCGCTCTTGGAAAACTTCGGGTGCAGATGCTAATCCGAATGGTAATCTAAGGCAAGTGTACCTTCCCCAAGGTGTTGCGAAAGCTAGGTACTTTTCTGTTCGTTTGGTCACTGGTATTTGCCAAAATCCTTTGAGGCAGTCTAATATAGTGAAATATTTAGCTCGCTTTATATTTGTTGCGATTTCGTCTATTGTCTTTAGCGGGTAGTGACGTCTCAAAATATTTTGATTAAGATTTGACGGATCTATGCATATTCTCAATTTTCCTTTTTGTTTTACTACGACTAGTGGAGACACAACCGGTGTTGGTTCCGTGATTTTTTTTATTATTCCCCATTTTACCATATCATCTAACTGTTTCTTTACTTCACCTCTAATTGAATAGGCTATTCTACGCGGTGGTGATATAATAAATTTCGGATCTGGAATTAGGTCAATGTCGTACGTAAAATCGTTTACTTTACCTATCCCATTAAAAATATCGTCGTCTGCTTTTAGAACTGGTTCTAATTGTTGTTCTATATAGTCACACTTTTTCACTAAACCTAAGTCGATTGCTGTATGAAACCCTATTATCGGTGTTCCTTCTTCCTCAATTATTTTAAATTTTATAAATTTCTCTTCATTTCTTATAGTACACTTAATTTTTGATTCGCCTATTACTTTTATTAAATGTCCGCCATATGCTTCTAGACTTTTTGTATTCGATTGATCTATCGGTAACTCTAATTTGTCTAGTAATGATTTATATAATACGTTGCACATTGCTCCTGTGTCTATTTTGCATCGGACTGTCAAGTTTTTCATTATTATCTTTTCAAACCAACCATCGTTATTACTTCCGTCAATTGACGCTATTACGATATTCATTAATTGATCATGCGACTCTGTATCAGTTACATTTACGTTGGTTTTAAGACTATCTACTTTTTTTCTTTACCACTGTATTTAATTCTATTTCTATTTTTAGATCTACAGGCTATACTAAAATGACCTTTTCTTTTGCAACTAACACACACTTTCCCAAATGCTGGGCAGCTCTTGGGTCCATGCGTGGTTTTGCATCTTTTACAATTAAATAATTTTGTATTTTTTTCTGAATTATTGAATTGTTTCCCGACGACACAAACCGTTTCATTCTTAAATGACTGTACTTGTTGCAGTGTAATTTCATTTGTCTTGCACCAGCTTATTACTTCGTCTAATGACTGTTTATCATTTGATAATAGCTTTTGCCGCAAGTCATTTTTAACAATTCCCACTATTATTTTATCTTTTAGGATTTCATTCGGGGTTATGTCATCAAAATTACATTTCAATAATTGCAGTTTACATTTAGTCAGAAATTCGTCGAAGCTTTCACCCTGTTCTTGTTTTAGATTGTTAAATATAAATCTTTCATATGTATAATTCGATTTCGGTGTGAAAACATCGGTGAATTTCTTTAATACCTCTTCTAGAGTTGATTCGGCGTTGATGTTAAATGTATCCGCCAATTTTGTTGCATCTGCTCCGACGCATGTCATAAATGTGGCAACTTTTATATTTTCATCCTTCTTGTCGAGTCCCGTTGCTGTGGAGTAATATTTAAATTGTTGTTGCCATAATTTCCACTCGTTGGCTACGTTATTGTTAATCAGCAAGCTTTTAGGTGGCTTCAATCCTTCCATTTTTTTTTTTTTTTTTTTTTATAATATTTTTACACTGAACTGTAACTACTCGCGTTCCTTTATTTTATGTATACCCTCTGGTATTATCGTTTACGTGCTCTTTTATCATATATACCCTTTGATGGTGGTATAATTAATTGTTGTTTATGGATACGGACTTATCTTAAATTGCACTCGTTACTGTATTTTGTTATTTAGGATAGTTATATATTACACTTAGTCTTGTGTTTACCCTTTGGTATTTCTATAACTATTTTGTACTTTTTCTCGAGTTATTTTTTTTTTGGTCCGCTCCCTTTTTTTTTTTATACACCCTGCTTGTATATCTGCTATGAGATTTTTCTTTTTATTTTTTAATTTTTTATAAACACTTTTTGATTATTATTTCTCAATAAATTTTAATTATTATTTTGTATATTATTATACTTTATTTCTGTGTTTTATTTATTAAATTTTTTATTTTCTCAATTTCTTCTGACACCATGTGATGATTGAAACACGTATCTCCATGTTGGGTGTTAATACAGAACTGAACTTTATTGTGGTTATGTTTACATGTGTTTATATATTTTATGTTTACATATATCATCTTCGTTACAAGTAGGAAATGACTAAATACGAGAATTTAAATTTTTTAGCTAGAAATATAGCAAAAATGTTATTCATTAAGCCTGAAGCATCTAATGATTTTCAATCGAAATTCTGACTTATAGCAACAAACAAATATTTTTTGACACATTAATTAATAAAATTTTTGAATCGTATACTTTCTACCGACAGTTAAATAATACTAATTAAGATGCGACTGCTGACCTTTTACCTATTTATAATTAAACCGAACAAAAAGTTCTATATTCTGTGTAGGTATATATTGAAAATATTTTTTTCCGAAGGATCATTTATCATATACCATACCATCCCAAATACATATATTTTAAGATTCACATATGGATTTTATTTGTTTCTTATACACATACACACACGTATATCTATCTACTCGTGTATATAGCTCAAACTAAAATCATTAATTTTCTATTTTAAACGTATATATGTATATATATAATTATATACTTTGTTGTTGTCTAGATATTTCTCGAATCTTAATTAAAAGGCAAGTTGTTTGTTTCATATAATAATAGAAATAATAAAGAGATGTTACGTCTTCTCAGGATAATGAATAGAATAAAAATACACTTTCCAAATTATGATATTCCTAATCTCCTTCAAAAGTTTTATTTTCACAATGAATATGGAACATCACAAACGAAAACACAAAAAAAGTTTTTGGATTCATTGAATTTAATTAACAAGTGGAAATGAAACTCGCAAAGTTTTTCATCTACATTTATACATATACTTTCCATATGCGAGCTTTCTGGTTTTATGTATATGGATGGATAGCTGCGTTTGACTTGTGGATTAATTATCATTTTATTCGTTTGTTAAATTGGAAACGATCGATAAATCAATCAATCAAATCATTGCTCGATATTGTCATTTTGTGGATATGTGTTTACATGTATTTGGAATTTATTGGGGTTGTGCTTTTTCCGCTAACGATGATTAAACGTGCACAAAGGGAAACATTATAATGCCAATTATATGCCAATTTGTAAATTTATAACTAACACAAGAGTGCCTTTGTGAGTTGCTATTTGTTTTGATAGGTAAATTCTACGTCAGATTTAAATATTATTGAGAATAAATGTATATCGGCTTTGAACTACAATTAAACTGTAATGCAATTTATAGACAAATTCTTACTCTATAAGTCTTATAGTCAAATACAAACTTCACCTAAATACATAAAAACATAGTTGAAAACCAAAACGATGCTGAAAAAAGGAGAAAGTAGATTTGTAGCCTGAACAATTTTATAGCGTAAATACAAATCCATTAGAAAAGTTATTATTCCGTTATGTTGGGCAAGAACCGCAGTGACTTAATACACCGTTCATAATTAACATTGATCTTCCTTAACAAGATAAAAAAGAAGTCCTTTGTGTGAAGGCAAAATTGATCATTCTGATACAGACTATGGTCCCAAAAGTGAAATTAAGGATGATATTGATGATCATAATATTGAAAGTGGCCAAGAGCAATTTTACAGTCATAATGAGAACTTGGATATATTCAAGGCAGGCTGACCGATATTAATGAAGGTCAAAAAAGCAATAAGTTAGCGGACAAAAGTCAATGGGAAAAGATGAAAAATCAACAATCGCGAATGAAAGGTGAAGAATACTTAGGATTTTCACGTGTCAAAAATTCAATTTTTAAGCATAGTGGTTATATAATTACAAAGTAATTTGGACAACACGGTTTATCAAAAATGGGCTTCACATCGAAACAAAGATTTTGCAAATCAGCAAGAAATTATTTTTTTCTAACTTCTGGAAAAATATGACGCACGTGACCAGAGAAAGTATATATGAATCAGGGCATGTTCCGAAAAACGACATAAAATCAAAGTACATTAGGTTGGGTGATACCTTAAATTATTATTATTATTTATATTGATTGATATTAATTTATTATTATTATTATATTAATGATACCTAATCCGGATAAAACGAAAAACGTAATCATAGAAATTATCATGTCAATGTCTTTAATTGAACAAAAAGGGGTTCTGATCAATTTGTCGATTTCCGAAACAACCTTCCCATATGTATGTCAGAAAACACAAACAAATTGTTCTTTGATCAACTTTCAAATAACAAGGCCAAATCATTAGAATGAATGTATTATGCTGTACAGGGATCTACAGGCTGTTAAAATAGCCCCATCAAAGTAGCAAATTGGGATGCCATGATTTCACAGTTTACAACTGTGCTAATCATTTTGCAAACTGTTATTGGTCCACTGAAATTGATAGTCCCCGATCAATCTCTACATTTGTCTCCTGTACTACAGACTACCTGGAAAGACACTGCCTTGGAAAAAGTCTTTCAATAATAATTTATTTAGATGGGTAACATTTCAAAATTGATATAATGGTATGGAAAATCCTCATATACTGCATTGAAAGGAAATTAAAAACCGGGTATATTGAATTTCCAAGCGATTGTGATAATGCGTCGAAGGAAGCCAGGGTCCCTATTTCTGAATACGATACTTATCGTTGCTCGAAACGAAAATGATATACGAACCGAAAATGAATTGGCATTTCTGAATTCATCAACAATTTTTACACTGTCATGTATTCGTTGGGAAATTTATTTTGAATGGTTATACCTCTACCGATTTTAAACCTTGACTGTGTCCGAAACCTGTGATAAAAAATTGTGAATTAATTTTGTGATATTTACTTGAAAATATTCCGAACACCCAAATTATTCTAGTCAATTACTATGATAATTTTTGGCAGCTATCGAATAATTTGTCTGCGCATGTCCAACAAAATCAAAATTAAATTGAAATATTAATTATATAATATATTATATTAAATTAATTATATTATATATATAATTATTATATTATATACGATATAATCTAATTATAGTATCGGCCAGTTTTATGATACGATAAATCTCTGCGAAAGTTTGAATACGGAAAATCTTTAGACTGTGTAATGAAGGCGTATGTTGTAAACAAGAATCCACACATTACTGTTGCTCTAATACAAGAACTGATTAGACGCAAGGATTTGGAGCGAGCAATTTTCGGACGTGACCATAAGTTTATTGCAGCATTGTACGATTTATCAAACGATATATAAGTGAGTCGAATTTCACAAAAATTCTACTGGATGCAATCGAGGTTTTTCTAAACGTGTATGGCGAATCGTTGGGAGAATTTTCCACCGAACTGGCTAAGCAAATTCTCGATCTGGTGAACCGATCGAAGAAGAGCTGACAAATTTTAAATTTACAAGGCGTGTTTGAGTTAATAACAGCTGGAGCATCTGTAGCGTAAACCACATCAAGTCCTACAAAAATGTCTTCGGCGTTAGAACCTTCGACCAGTGCAAGGCGGCATGCAATTATAAATATCGAATAAACATTGTGTATAAACCATCTAATTAGTATTTTTTTTATTTTTTCAAAAAATCAAACTAAATTTGAACATTTTCTAAACATTCATAAAGTTGTAATATTTCTACGTGATTCATTTCAAGCTGCATACGTTCCTGATTGCTGGACGCAAATTTTATTTGTCCTTCCAACTCATTTAAGATCGGTTTGGTTTGGTAGATCGAATTTTTCATAAAAACTTCTGTTTGGTAAATCACTGGTAGACGGTAATCTAATCACCCTCGACATTATACGGTGGAACGTAAAATCCAGCATTTTATGGACTATGTCATTTATTGTTGACCTCGGTATATCCATAATTCCACTAACCATTCTGTAACTGGTGCCACTTCCCAGCCATAACAAAAATGCCATCAGTTTAAGTTCTGGAGACCACCCACTACACTTTTTATTTAAAAACAATTCAATTTGCTGAAAGGTTTTTGGCTGATACGCGTAATTGTTTAATGGTCTCACTGTCATTGTATGCCAAAATTCGTTTTATTAATGGGTTTTGGCTTTGTGGTGTATATGGCATTTTGTTTCGTCTCAACAACATCCTGGTATTTAGCCGTTGTTGTATGTGCATATAATAATAATACAGAACCATTAAAAGTATTATTGGATCCATTATTTTAATATTAATTTTTGTAAATTTTCTATGAAATTTATTAGTTGTCACTTGTCACAAAAAATTTGAGGTTATGAAAACTAAAATTGACATATATGACGTGGGGAAAAACTTATGAGGTGGGGAGATTTATTACACATTTCGGACAGCATAATAAAAAATGGTGAATGTAGGGGAATAAATATCAAGCAAATGTCAAAAATCAATTCACGATTTTTTATCACAGGATTAGGACACAGTCCTGGGGTATATGTTTTTGACGTTTGAATATAAAAAATAATTAGTTTTCATTTATTGTCTGTGTCCTAACACAAACATTTTTTCGTTTTTTATATAAATAAATCGCCTCAATTACGAATTGCGATACAATTCAATAAGATAAGTATTTTTGAAAACATTTTTTATACGTCTAATTTTAGATGGAAGATTTTATATTCCCTTCATATCTTCCTAAATAGCTCAATTATGTAATTATTAAAAAAAAAAAATTATACTAAAAATTCTTTCCAAATTTTTTTTATATGGAATCGTAACTAATTCATCAACGTACAGATATCCGTTCATAATCGAACAAAATTGTTTCGAATTCGTATTGCGGACTTAGGGAAATTTTGCAACGTATCAAGTAGACTCGAATTCGTATTAGAAATATGTATTCGAATTCGTATTTTAGGAATAAGGCCCCAGAAATGAGCAGCTGACCCATATGAATTATTCAACTCAATCATGAGTTTTTCAAGGATTTCACTGGTTCATATTCTCAACGCGATACCACAATTCAACCAAGCATAGATGCTGATGTGACTTTAAGGGTGACGAAAAAAAATGGATCCATCTCCAATCTATAAAAACTGTAATATCGAAGGGAACCTAATGTTGAAAAAGGTGGAGAGTAGGGCATGATTGAAACTCCTGCGAAAAAATCTACACCAAAAAACAAATTATTTTCAGTTCTGTTTTGAAATAATTACATAATATTTATATAATATTATTTGAAATAAGAATTTTTCATTTAGTTTTTTAATTATATCCTTAACTATTTATTGTGACTGCGTTTTACAATAATATCTGCTAAGTTCAAATAAAACTAAACGCGATACTTCCTATCTGCATTTTTCTGGCATTTTAATGAAAATAACAGTGCACCGGACAAACTAAATTTAATTGGTTTTTTTGCTCTCGAAAAAACAGGCAAATCAGATAAAACAGGTACTGTCAAATCGTCGGCAAACGTATGTTTAAATGTAAAAGTTTATTTAATTAGTTAAGGAGAAATATTTTAAGTTATGAGTCAAATTAAAAAGTAACTGATACATTTTAAGGTGAAACGTCGGATAACTCAACAATTTCGACCATTTACAGATAGAATGTTAGAGATATAAAATCTATATACTTTAACCCGCTGAGTCAGGCCGCAAATTTCATTAAAATCATTATATTGCTAATTTTTTCAACACCCTGTAGTTTAGCAAATATTTAACATTTAAATTTCGCTATTGTTTTCCTTTCTGCTTAATCTTCGCCACTCCACAAGAAAATACGGAAAAAATATTTAAAATTTTCATTATTATTTATTAATTAAAGTAAATTAAATTTTTAAAAAATAAACAAATATGATTACTAAATTTTAGTCGACATTGCCAAGCACTCACATAGTAAAACACACGAAAAATAGTCTTATGTATGTACAAGACAATTTTTCGTGTGTTTCACTATGTGAAGATTGGGAAGGTCGACTAAAATTTTGTCTTGAATTTTAAAATATTTTTCAATTATATGACCATTTTCATAAATTAATGAAACTGCATACAATTTTGTTAAAGTTAGTAATTCCGAGTACTGTCGTCTGATCGATTTCAAAAATTTAAGTTACATGGTTTGCATGATTTAAAGGATTTCTAAATTTTTTAAAATATAATTCACCTCTTTGTAATAACTTTTAGTCGAGCATTCAAATTCTAAATTTCATTTATGTTTTTTGATTTTTTACAAAATTGTGAGATGTATTTTCATAATTGGTTTATAGTGTGAATTTTTAACTTTTTGAGGCATAGTTTTAACGAAGCGTATTCGACGATCAACATAACAAAGCCACATTACGTGATCCATTCGTAGATTATTTTCAGTTTGACAAGTACCATGACATAACTACTGCCTTGACAAACTCTCGATAAGTATGGATAAGAAGAAAGATGAAATTCACGTTTCATACACGATCGAGTTCTGGCTGGTGAGGAAACTCGCTCCCTCTAAATTCGATTTCGTATCCCTCACAGGTATTATTCGGGTATTATTATTAGGAATTATGTCGTCATAAGGTTAAGCTACTGTAGTGTATGTACACTTGCTGATTATTGTTGGGCACAGAGAGCGAAATTTTATGAGCATATTTTATTTTGTTGCTGTGGTATCTAGACGAGAAAGTTGTTAACATGTTAATCCGATTCTAGAAAAACCTGTTTTTTACGTAGATCTTTTTACACATTAATTTTGAAGTTCAGCTGAAGTATCAATACACATTTATTATTGGTTGAAACAGTTTTACAAGTCATAATATTTTGATACTGAATTTTGAAAATCTTGGAACGTTAAAGTTAGAGGTTTCGAATTTATGAGAAATTTCTAAATCGCTTTCTGAATGAAATTCAGTGTTGCCTTAATCAATAGTATACTTCTGTATTTTTTTCAACATGTTGAACGAATGAACGCATAACTAAATGCACCATCGTTTGGTTTTTTGATAAAATTTTTAGGATGTAATCTATATCTCTTATCGTCCTACATTTTTAATTTTTTGAAAGTTTTGAAGGAGACATTATTGGGTTCCTCATAGAGTTCTGTACTCAATAAACTTAATTAACAAATGAGGAATTCTCAACTTCATTTAATTTCACTGAAATCCAATAATGTTTCTCAAAAAAACTGTGTTGGAATCATATTAGGGTTTATAAAACATTCTACAATTGTCACGATGGAGCAGTGCTACATAGTAAGACAAATATGTGAATCTTTTGGAATAATCTCAGCCTGCGTGCATTTTTCGACATTGATTTCTATGTCTGTACATTGAATCGACTTATTTAATGCTTTGCACTCAGTCAAAGCAATATGGCTTAAAGTTTCCAAAAACCAATTACGATTGTTCAAAAAATATAGCTTCCGTGAGGTTCGAGACATTAATAAGTCAAATACTTATGAAGGATTTACTGAAAAGTATAACTATTGGTGGCAATCATTTAAATTTTATTGAGTTCCTAGTCCCAACTTGTACTCTCTGGTTCATGTTAACTCCTGTTTGAATGAGAAAATTTTGAAAATAACAAAATTTATTTGAATTTCTTTGTTCTTCAAATGTACAAATAATTTAATTTAAATTTCAACTTAATCCAGACAATTTCATGTTCGGGTTATGAACTGATCGTCTGGCCTCTGTGGTATTCTTAAAATTGTTTGGAGATCAATTCACACATTAATTAAAATGGTTTAATGTGTACATTGATACAACGTAAATCCCAACTGGTATATGGATTTCCTTTTCTTATCTATACATTTTTAAAAATTCATGTTTTTTCGTTAATTCTGATTCTGAGGCCTGTGAATCTGATCTAACGTGTCTAGATAAATTCGTGACAAATAAACGATATTAGCTTAGATATCATGTGACTTGGTAACTACTGAAACGTAACAAAATTAATTTTTAAATTTATTGGTGGTTTAATGTGTATTTCAATTAAACTCGATGCCAACGTATATTCGAACGCTTATTTAACATTAAATTTTACTGGTATGTTGTGAGAGATTACAAATAATTTTCTTTGAAACTCCTTTGTCAAAGAGAACGCGTATGTGGAACAAAATTTATCGGTATATCTATATTGTAAATGTAGGCACCAAATTAAAAAGTTGTTTGTGGGCGATATTATAAAAAAGGTATGCGCCTACATACTTCTATGAAATTTAATATAAATTTTGCATCAGGATAAAGTGTACGAGTATATACCTGGAAATTTGAATTAATTTAAAAAAAAATTCTAAATTAAAAATTTTCATTTTAAGTTAATTAAATTTGACTCTTTCATCTTCAGTTTACAAATCAAAATCGCGAACGTTTGGAAATTAATTAAATTAACTTCGACAAAGGTAAACAAAAATAAAAGTTTTTAATAAACTTTATTAAAATATCTATTCATCGCATATTTAGTAATTATAATCTAGTGACGTCAATCTATAAAATTGTTCAAAGAAATGTTTAACAATCCTATTATATATTATATATATATATATATATATATATATATATATATATATATATATATATATATATATATATATATATATATATATATATATATATATAAAAATCAATTAACCGAATCGTAAACCACTGATCTGGCATTAATTTGTTTGCTTTACCCACACGCTGTATTTAATTTTTTTGGTATCGTATACCTACATACATAGGTATATATTAAAAAAGCTCATCACCAATTAAATGTTCGACATCGTATTCATATATGTAATGTATATATTTTTCAAATATATCAAATAACTCATTATAACCAATCACTCAACTGGCAAAAAGTTAAAAAAAAAAAATAACAAATTTTAAATAAAATTTATTATTAAACAAATTTTTATTTATAACAATATCCAAGCAAATATAAAAATTGTATTTTTTAAATTTTAAATGCTTCAAGGCATACATTTATTTATGTTTATGTTAACAAAATATATATCACTGTTGCTATAGTATACGGACACAGTGTGAGATTGAACTATGCACCATAATGAATATTTTCGGACTATTTTCGTCGCGACCATTAAATTTGCGTATATAAAGCTTTTGTGCATTTTTCTGTTTCGCACTCATAAAAAAGAATGGATCGTGAACATATGATGTTAATAATTTCTGAAACCTTAATATTTTTCGAGATTTAATTAAAATGCGTGTCAATCAATTAAAATATTACTAAAAAGCTTACGATTAATTGCATTACATATATATCCATTAGAGAATTTAATTCGTTAATTAGATTGTTTATATAGATAAAGGAGGCTGTGTTGTATTCTTTGGAATTCTTAAACATTTGATAATTAAATATATATATATATATATATATATATATATATATATATATATATATATATATATATATATATATATATATATATATATATATATATATATATATATATATATATATATATATATATATATATGACAGCTAACCTGTCAATAATGTGTAAAATAGTGATTTATCAAGAAAGCATCGTGGATGAGAGAATGACGAAAAGATTTACGCAGCTAAAATTCGCCAAGACCAGCTGCCAATTCGCCAACAGCAGGAGCCTTATCAATTGCATGATAGGATTTTTCCTTGCCAGCAGAAACTTAACAGGCAAACATACATTGACAAATTTTCAAGCAAGATATTTAAGAAATTTGGTGGTTTGGAATAAAAATTGAGTGGAGGAAGTAAAAAAGCAGTGTCGTATGTATATACGATTGTTGACGAGCAGAAGATATTTGAATCTCCTTTTTAAAATGTTCTAAGAGTTAAAACATGGTTTTGGAAAATTTTTCGAATATTTACCATTATGTTACCATTATGTTAGTAAATACTTACACTGTAAATCTCAATTTCAATTTAGAGGGTGATATAGAATTAAAAACAGGAGAAATGAAATAATTTTTGTGTTATTAGACTTCACTAGTCAGTCATATATAGATATATAGGTAATTACATACTGAGTAAACACTGTAATTAAATTCAAATACTGAAACGGAATATGGATGTGAAGTTTATAACAAATAACAAATCCAATACAAAAAAAACACAGTTAAAAAACCAGCGTTCATATGGTAGAACTAGTATTGGCCCTGATTGTTCAGTTCATTTTTCTGTCAAATTAAAATATCACAACAACAACAAATCGATTAAAAACTATTTGGGTTATTCAGTATATCTTTACACGAGGGAAGGAAAATTTCTACGAACGATCTCATGGCCATTTCACTTTTTCTAACAGGACACCATTAAGCTTCCATGAATAAGTCAGATGTGTTGGTAGAATTGAGTTTAAACCTCTGATAATCGCCCGTATAGTCAAACAAGTTATTTCTGCGGCTCGATTTAGTAAGTCTGAACTAAGTTGAAATCTCTATTGATGGGTTAGATGATTTTTTACTACAAAATTAGAATAAAAATTTCAGCAAAATGAAATCTGCTTTTAAAAATTAATAAATTAATTCGGATATAGCTGGTACATATATGATTTGTCGGGTAACCGGGCTACTAATTTGGGTTACCATCCTAATAGAAAACTTTCATGTTTAGTATCAGGTCATATTTTATGTGGGAACAGGTTGAAAATAATTAAAATTCCCACCCACCTTTTATACGTATATGAAATGGCCCATATTAATAAATTCCGGTAACTGGCACTTATGATTTGTAGTGTAAGTAGGCTATAAATGTCAGTTACCAGTCTAATAGATAACTTTCATGTTTCGTAAATTATATTTTATGTGAGATCAGGTCGCAAATAATTAAAATCCCTACCCACTTTTTATACGTATGAAAGAAGTTTTGTAAATGATTGATGTACATTTATTTCACTAAGTTTATTATTTTCGAGATAGTCTTTGCTGAATCATTAACTGAAACATTTTTGATTTTAAATCTGGATCTTTTAAATTTGGATTTAAATATTTTAAGATTTGGGGAATATCTGAAAAATCACAACCTGAGCAATAATTAAGTAATTTTTATAAAATCTAAAAATGTGTCTTGTTTTTTCCAAATAAATTAAACTGCACACAATCACAATATTTTATGTTATTGTTTTATATTGAGATTTAAAGAACAGTTAACAGCTTAGTTTTAGCAACAACTTTGAGGTTCGGCAAATATAAAAATATATAAAAATGACATATGTTTGAGTATGTGTTGGAGTAAGCTCTGATTGTCCTTAATTGTAGTGATGTGGCTCATCGTGTAAAAAGTTGTTTGATTCTATATTTGTCTCGCTGTCTAGCTGAGACTAGCCAAGCTTTGGAAACGAACCAGACGAATTTTAAAGTTGATTGCTGAACAATGTATTACGTATATTGAAACCTGTTACAAACTCTATTATTTGCTAAAAACTGAGGCAGTGTTGTTTACCATAACTAGAACGACATCTGGGCCCTATGCCACAAAAATAATTTTGCGTTTCATTCGCTGTTCCACTGAATTACAAAATAAATCAATTGATTGATATGCAATTTGATAAGTGTCAAGTGCAATATACTTTGCATATTTATTTTGTATTTTCTATTCTACGAATTTTTAAAAAACGTAATGCAAAGTGCAATATGAAAATTGTAAGCTGCTTAGGTAATTCAAATGAATATTATGTGATTGGTAAGCAAATAATTGCACCCCAAAAAGTAAGAAAGACAGTGGTCTTTACACCGCAAGCCTGAAATGTCGGAGCCTCAGTTCCTTGATAGTAAATTCTGAATTCCAAACTGGTTCCTATAAAGTATTGATAAGCAATAAATATTTAAATATATGTAATGCATAAATCGCTGCTGTGGAAATGATCTTTGTTTTTTGCTCACTAAACAGAATCTATAGTTAAGATCTTTCTAACGTCATTTGATTTAATTAAATAACTCTCAGACCTAGCAATTATGCCACCGAATATATTTTCTGATAATATGCGCTCTAAAATATATTTGTCGGTTTGAAAAAGTCCGACATTCTAAAATCCGGTACCACCGGTATTTATATTTTTGCGGATAACAAGTCTGTACTTGTTTGTTTCATAAAGAACTCCATGGATGGTGCTTTTATCAATTCATCGACAGATATTGGTTCAATGGGATTGGAATTCTCTCAACCACATACATGAATCTTTATAGTTTCCGAGGAACTTTAGCCAAAATAACTTTTGCTCATTGAATATTCAAAATTTAACAATTTTAGTTCTGATCCCTGAAACCTTTCCTGACATGATAATAACTGAATATTTGTATAACTTACACCTCTAATCAGGACACGAATAACATCATAGTTTTACAAGTTTCATATACACCAAATAAAAGATCAATATACTACGATATTCCGGTTTTACACAACGTGATCTTTAAATTAAGCATGAAGAGGCGAGTATTTACAGAAGAGACAAGTTTTTATTCAAAAGATTTTATTCAAAATGAACAATTTTAAGAAATTGTATGACAAGATGGATTCCCAGGAATTTTTAGGTTTCAACGCCGAGTAATAATTTTAGAATTTCCATTCGACTGTTTGGTATGGGTTCTGTTTCTAGTCGTACACACCCGTATAAATCGTTGAAATCATTATGATACTCGAATCAATGCAGTTTTGATTTATTCAAGATTCTATTGCGTGTAATCTCGAATTGTGTGTGAAAAATAAGAATTTTCAAACAAATTAGACCATAGTTTTGTGCAGAGCGTAAAGTGTTTTCTGACAAATTACACTCTTCATAACTAATCGCATAGATCATACCAACTCAACAACTTTTTCATTATTGTTTGATGTTACAGTATCGATATAGCCAAACTGATAACCACATCCAACATCAATCTCTATATTATATTCTTATATACAACATCAATTCTTCGAAAAACGACCATATTCTCATAAATAATCATCTATCTGTAGTATAACAATTGTCTGTCCTCAATCAAACCCTTTCAATATTTATTAGCTTCTCTTCGGTATAACAAAAAAAAAGGAAACCGACGAAAAGAAACCTATCAAAATTGATAATTTCATGATTGAAACATTTCCATTTCTCATGAATTTTTATTTCAATTCATTTCAATTCAACTTCACAACAGAAAAAAAGCTCTTTTTTTCCCTCTATATGTGTGTATAATATGTATACGCATTGTGCTTTTGATATTTTGTTTTGTTTTCTTATCTTAACTATTGTAAATTGAAGAAAAAAATATATAAAAAAAATAAAATAAATTGAAATTCAATACGATACGCCTATCTTATTATGTTTAAGATTTTTATTTTGGTGCGCTTGGAAAATTTTTAAAAGCTCATAAGAAAATAACACAAAAAAAAAACTGATATCCTTTTTTTATTTTTGTTGGTTGTACTTAGAGTGTATAGTTTTTTTTTTTTTTAGACAGCAACAATATTTTCTAATCGAAAACATTTGTACATTCTTTTGAGTTGAGAGAGTATAAAACTGGTAAAATTATTGTACAACCATACACTATATATATATAGTGGTGTTGATGTATTTAGATTTCCAGGAAGGAATAATGTACAATTTTTTATTTTGGATGTATACGTTATCCTTTTTGATAAATATATAAAAGACGAACGGAATTGTAGGCTATACATAATATACAAACGCAAACATATATAGAAATGAACATAAGAAGAATGACCTCCATATCTTAACATCAATTTTAAATGGATTTACATTTCCATATTATATATAGATTTAAACAAACGACGCACAGTTGAAAATGGGTGAGAGAATATATACAAAATGATAAATTTCACATCTAACTGCTTTAAGATTGTTGTTATTCTTTTGATTTTACATAAATATTACCAAATTCAACTCACTCTGGTCGTATCTATGTTTCTTTACATAAAATACTAAAAATGTTGAGCTGGCTGTAATCTTCTAATCTCACGAAGAATTTCTAAAAATTATTCATTTTTATAGTGTTCGTGTAATTTAAAAAAAATACACGATTTGAGCAATTATTAAGATATTACGCGATTGTGATAAAATATTAAATTACCGAATTTCTGAAGAGATGAAATATACGAGTACGTATAGCGCGCAGAGCTTTGTGTAATGATGATTATTTAATGAAACGAATTCGCCCACAAAATATTATTATTATTTTTATAGCATTATTGTTATCATTTTTTATTTGAGGGAAATGGAATGGAATGGAAAACAACAAAAATTGTAAAAAGGAAAAATTTGTTCTCTTCTGTTGGTTGAATTATTAAGTCCCTTGTGTAATAGATATTCAATATTTAGGATTTGGATGATTTTTGGTTCGTATATATATTCTGTTTAAAAAAAATATATTTTCGAAGGCGGAATTATTCAACGGATGCGGAATGGATTGAGGTTTTCAATATTTTAAGTTTTTCTCGTAAAGTTTTTTCTGTATACCGAATTCCGTTTCTGCGCGGCGCTATATACTACGGTGAAGATTTTTTATTTTAAATTTATGACGCTATTTTATGTATATACATGATGTTTCTTTATATATAACCATATAAAAATTGAGATCCACATGTAGACATACACTAAAAATGATTAAATCAAAATAAATCGAGTATGATGAATTGGCCATTTTGGGTATTTAACTCAAATTACGACTAGAACCGCTATTAGATAACATTTCAGTATAAAGCATAAAACTCATAAATCACAAAAAATTTGGTGCCTGTTAAATTTAATTGTCCTTATTTTTAAAAAATCTTTGGATTTGGTATCTCATGCCACTAAAATGGGGCCGACTATCTTAAACATCAATTTATGAAATTCTCTTCAGTATATACACAGCGTGAAGTTCAAACAGCATTTAAAAAGAGTGAGGCAATCAATTCATAATTTTGTTTTATTTAAATTAAGTTTTTAAATAATACGTTATTAATATTAACCTTAAATTTATTGTCTTTCAATAAACCTTAAATTATAAATTTATTGTCTTTTAATTTCATAAGTAAGCTTTAACCGTTTAATAAATAAAATTGAACCCGTTTAGTTAACTTGAACTGTATAATAAATAAAATTGAACCCGGTGTAGCTCTAAATATTAATAGGAGCTCTTGAACCTGAGTTTAGTATCGTTAATCTTTGAAGTTGCACTCTTTATTCACAAAGCTTTCATGTTTATTGAGCTTTAAGTAGCACATAAATGGTTTAAATAAACTGTCTTTAATGATTAGACGATTTTTTAATACAGGCATAACGTATAAATGAAGTTATTAAACTTCGAAAGCTTTTAATTTTCAAAGTTGAAATGCAAAGCTTTTGCTTTATTTTCTATGAAATCGTTTTTAATAATAACATTTTCAATTACTGCTAAAATTAGTATTGTTATTTGAAGCTTTTTTATTTATTATTCGGAATATAAGAAAGCTCTATGTAAAAGTTTAGCACTATAATAGTTGTTGACATATTAATCGTTGCATAGTTATAGCTCGTTGCATAGTTATAGTTATACCCAATGGTTAACAGCTTTTACGGATATTGAGCTTTTAGTCGCAGATTAACTTAAGATATACTGTTAGCTGGTACTGCAATATATAAAACCTTTCAAACACTTTTTATAATATTTTACAGCACATAAAAATGCTTTGATTTAATGATTATAACAGTTTTTATAAATGTTAAAAGCTTCCAATTTGGCAATATGAAATATTTACAAACCTCAACTGTATAGATGCGCTTACAAACTTAATTAAACAGATGCAAAAAAACCATACTAATAAAGCTTTAAAATTGTTGAATAATTAAATTAATTTGGTTCATTTAAAATGCTCTTACAGACAACAGTAATATTTTTAAAACAATTTAATAAACAAAACAATTTAAATCGTAGTAAAACTTTTAGTAAATTGAAAGCTTTGAGCTTTAATAAAAAAATTAAAAAGTTTAACTATTAAATTTCTCCTGTATACATTTCAAATCTATTGAATTTAAATCGTTTCAGGGATAGTCAGACGTTTTTTTTGATTCCACACTTTCCGATTCTTTATTTTAGAGGTTTTGAAGTTTAGGGCATTGTTAAAAAATTTGCAATCTGCAAACTTGCAATTCCGGGGCAGTAAAAATAATTTGTCAAAAAGAACAGAATGTGTATCTTGGTATATGAAGTGATACGGAGAATACATGTCAGTAGTTTCCATATAGGGTCGTACTCAACTCCGGTGATTTGGTAATCACTTAAAGTGGATGAGAATTTATAATTAAAATTTTGAACCTAACCTAAAACTCAACCCTCAATTTGAAATTTTAATTTTAGGTTTTCTCGAACCATTTACTTGTTCGAAAAATCCTAAAATTAAAATTTCAAATTGCGGGTTGAATACTTTGAAATATCGTTCCTTAAAAATTTCAATTATGAATGGTAAAGTTTATAATATGATAATGCTCGACCTATGCGATAGTTCTGTGTCGAATTTTTATCGGGTCAAGTGCCAAACATTTTAGATTGGATTGAAGATGCAATTTGTTTTATCCGTTATTTGAAGGAAAGTTTCGAAAGATAAAGTTGCTCCATTACAAGATTTCATAAAAATTTTATTTAAAACTTATTAGTTTGTCTAAGATGATGCCTTAAATGTAACAGGTGGCGCTTACAAATTGTTTGACATCCCTTTAATTTTTTTGAAAACTGACGTGAGATTTCTTAATACCTTAAAAGTAAAAGTTAAAAAAATGGTACCAGCAAAAAAAAATAACAGTAGAGCAACCAAAATACATTCATATGTACATATATTGGAAGCATAAAATTGAAAGTGATTTTAAAGTCTTTAAGAAACTGGTGTAACGCGAGTATAAGGCGATCCAAGAAACGACGTTATTATAATTAAGTGCTGATAACTATCGAAATATTTTATTGAATCGCAAGTTGTTCCACAAATGAAATATGTACAATTTATAATATCAGCTTAGTCTATAATTACACTCTTAGCCTTATTACTATAGCTTAAAAGATTAGTTAATCATTATATCAATCAACACAAAATACATGGGTATATGTCAACCGTAAAAGTCGAATTGACAGAGTAACCCTTCGAGTTAAACTATATTCACTTTGTAGTTTAAAGTTGCTGAAAAACAGAAAGTAAACATTTTCTAAACAATAATTATTTTAGTTGGTCATTTAGGATGTTTTGAGACCCTAACTTATATTATTACATCATATTGACAAAGCAAACATACCCCGGTATTGTCATGTTTATAAATATGGTTTTAAATTACATAAAGTTATCGGTTGGATAAAAGATGCAAATTAAATTTAAAAAAAATTTAGCTCCAAAAGAGTCTTGAACTCAGGTTCACAAAACGAAACTCAATGATTCTGCTTAGTTTACCACCGTCATTCTAGTTCATTACAACTATAACCATCTTTTATACTTGCCATTTAAATAAAAAAAAATTAAAATTTCAACGTAAGCTGAGTTGAATTAATTTGAAAGTTTGGATTCAACCGAGGCTTAAACTCAAGTTACACAAAGCACATTACTCTGCTAACTTGGCCACCGCCGTACAACATTCCTCATTAATTATTTAAAGAACCAACACGAGAATAGTAAAGGCTACAAAGAACGCAAAGATCAACGCAAGAATAAAATTTTTGGTTTCCACTCGCCAAATTATTCAGCTTGAACACGTTTCCAGTATTATTCTTATGACCTTAGAAACACACTTCCAGTATTTTTCTTATGACCCTGAAATGTTTTAATTTCAAAATAAATTGAAAATTTGTTAGGACACATTGATTTAACATTTTAGGATTGTCCATGTCATTTTTTTCTCTATTTGACAGTAACCAGTGGTATTTTCATATTTCTGAACTACGACGTCATACTGACAATACTGGCAAACAAAAAATCCAACAGAAATTTCCAGTCCAACGAGATACAGAATATCAAATTAAAATTCAATCGAATTTTAATTTTCCAGTGAAATTTTTCCAACCGAGGTACAGCATAGTCATGGATTTGTTTTTATCTGTACACATATGTATACATATTTATGAACTTTCTTGTAATTGGAGCCGTTTTCAAAAATGTTGCCAGACTGAATCTATTTTCAGTCCGCTACTGAATATTTATCAAGCCACTCATAAATGATATATCTATAATTTAACTATTTGCCACTCAGATATCCTAAAATCTTCATTTAAAATAAAATAAAATTAATCAAATTATTTTGTAAAATTTATTCATTTCTATTGTCTGCGCTCTTCTACTTATATAGCTAATACTTAAGTTTTAGGAATCCTAAAAATAACATTGTTATTATAATACGAAGGCACATAATAGAATATAACATCGCCGTGCTTGTTCCATACTATTCAAAACCAACTATTTTATTTATAACCATTGCATGATACGAATTCATCGAGCACTGATAAAAGCACAAAACAAAACAATACAAATTTTTTTTATTGCAATTCACAAAACAATAACCTAACGAGATATTCATCAATGATTCCATATATACCATACACATACAATCCATTTATATAATGTTGTAATATGGTTTCCCATACATATATATATATATATATATTTATATACATAAATATTACATATACATACATATGTAGGGATGTATGTAATATAATAAAAACCCATCAAAAAAACCGATAAAATTCAACAAGAATTTTATACAAAATGTATATAATGCTGCTAATCCTATCAATAACATAACACAAATGATAACAAAATCCCCAAATGATCACCGATCATCTATCATAAAATTCTGAAAAAAAAAATCTTCGACGTAATTGTATTTGATTGTCAATTAAATTGAATGAAAATTTTCTATTTTCTTCGACTTTTGTTATCTAGCTTTTTTTTACCACCTTATACCCATATTATACTCCACCCCGTATTTTATATATGTATGTAGTGTACCCTTTCCAAACCGATATATGAAAATGTATATAATATGATTTCCCATCGAATGAAATTCTCGAATGGACGAATTATTTTTTTTGGCTTTTCGAAAATCAATAAAATAAAAATTTAATTTGATCAAAAATGTAAAAGTTTCTTAATAACATATGAGAACGAGACGATATTTTTTACTATACCAAAGATATTATTATAAGCTTTTTAAGAACATCTACTATATATATATGCACACACACTTACACTATATTTTGAATTTCTTCTTAGCATTCTGCCGAGCTTTTCACAATACGCACACAACAATAAAATAAAAAATTCTAAACAAAATAACAATCTAAATTATTAATCTTCTTTTCATCAATATTATTGAAAGCTTTTTATCCTTTTTTGGTTGTTGTTGTTGTTAAACAAAAAAATTTCCCTCGATTTTCGTTTGTTTCCAATTTTCCATTTCCAATATATACATATTTGTGTAATAAAAAAAAAAAAAAATATATGTAAAGCTTTTTTGTTTCACATTTTTATGGATTCTATTTTTGTGATATAACAAAAATAAAGTTTAGATTTCTATTGAAAGCTCAAAAAAAAAAATGAAAAGAAAAAGTTTTACATTCTTTTCATTATCAGATGTAATAGATTTATACTGGTTTATGAACATACTTGAAGAAATGAAAACTTTTTTCGTTTTTATTTTTGGAAAATGTATGTTTATTGTATTTATAATGTTATATGTACGAGTATATGTGTGGAGGTGGTATTCAACTAATCCGAAATATATTGATATGAATATTATCCGGGCTTATAAGATTTAGTTGCGTGGTAATTTATGAGGTGAAATTTATACGCTCAGAAGATTATTTTCAATGGAAATTTCAATTAAATCTAGGAGTTTTTACTCTTCATCAAAATGAAAAAGTGTCTGAAATTTATTTTGTAGAGCTTTTATAAATTACAGAATTCACAGTAGACTGCACTACTTTAAATTGTCTTCTATATTCACAAAACTCCAACATAAAATTAGTCTAGGAATTCACAAGATTTCTTGTGATTTTTAGGAACTTTAAAATACTTTAGCCGATATTTTGAAGAACTTTTTAGAATACAGAAGTTTGAAAATTTCTGTTGCTTTTTAAAATACTCTTCATGACCACAAAATTAAATTACATTAAATTGATGAGAATGTTAAATTACACTGATTATTGGATTTCTCTTTAGAAACGATTTAACGATTTTTAAAATTTTGTAAAAAGATCACGTACCATTTTATAGATGATTGAAAATCAACAGTATAATATAGAGTCCAATAGAATTAAGAAATTTAAATCTACCGTTACAAAGCACCTAAAAATATTTGTATTTATAAATTTTGGTGTACATCACCGATCCAAATGATTTTACAAAACATTCCAGTTGAACAATTGTGACAGGTATTTTTCAAAAATGACAAATTTAAGTTCAGAGGACCTAAGAAAACAATTAAACTTAAAAAATTAACAAAATATATAGTTCGAATAAATTTCACGCTCATGTATACTGGGCAAATTAATTTAGGTTAGACTGATAATATTAAAAACTTAGGCGCAATTCAAAAATAAGTTTGATGGTAGCATGCCCAAATATTCCAAAATTTAACAATACTTTAAATGTTTATAGAGTCTGATTCGGTATAAATCCCTATGTCTATATATGTTTATGCCATCCTAATTTAAAATACTATTGTAGTTAAAACATATCTCTAACGAACATAGACAAGTGTTGGCTCTGGATAATGTAAAAATTGAATTATTTGATTTATTAAAAATGTACCATGGTTTCCACATAAATTTTCTCTACAATTTATTCAATCAAAATTCCATTTGAGAAAATCATGTTTTCTTTAAATTTATGCCCCGATACGTTAAACTTTGTTTCCACCACAGATCCGAAAAATAGTTTCAATTTGTTTCTGGTGGTAGCCAAATCAAGGAATATTTAACTGTACGAAAGATATAGTTCTAGGAATTTATATCGGAAACTCATTCATTACGTGGTCGAATCTACCACTGACATTTTGAGCCAACAGGAGAAAAGTTCTTTCTTTTATGGTTATCGTCAGGCACCATTAGACAAATAGACAAAGATAAAACACTTTTAATACCACTTTTGAGCATTATTTTGTTGGGTTAAAAGGCGCCTCGATGACGCCTTTTTAACGCCTATAATAAATTTTAAGGGCGGGCTTTATGATAACAAATGTGATTTCTTGCTCCATGTTGTAGTTGAATACGGTTCAAATTTAACTGAACACAACTGGAAAATTAAAGAAGTGTTTGATCTCTTTCGCCAACATAATTTGAAAGTAAATTCAGCTATATGTCAGTTATTTTGTAACGAAATGTCATATCGCCTGTCAGATCCAATAGCATCTCAAGTGTCCAATGCATTTTCTAGCCTTGTTTTGATCAAAGTAGGGAAGAACTGGTTTGGTAGTTGGTGTTTTAAATCCATCGCATTTTGATTATAAATTAATAGTTACGATGCAAGATGATTTGACTCAATTTTCTTTGGCAGTTCTTATTCCAAATCATGCTAATAGAAACAGTTGCCCGAGCTTTCGGTGAACATTTTGTTTTTGTGTCTTAAGTAGACCAAAGTGCCCAACCTTATGAGCGGATGAGAATTTGATTTTTTGTATAACTTAATACGTTAATTTTAGGAATATTCATACACACAAAATTAATAACGAGGTTTAAAGGTCTAGAACTTCTAAAATAAGTTAAATGTAAATTTTGAAAAATACAATCGAAAATAAAAATGTTTGCCCCATCAAAAATATGGCGGGAGAACCACATCCAACTTGTGCAATTAATGACATAATTGATGACCTTGAAAATACAAGAATCTAGATGCTGTAAACATTATTATAAATGAACTTGCAATGTACAGTATCCAGCCAGATGCCAAGGATGTGAAGTGGTCAAACAGCTACAAAAACTAAGAAATCAGTCATCCTACGAATGCAAACGGAAAAAGAAAATTTGTACAGGTAGTGGGAAGTGAAAACTTAGCGGAGTGATACTAATGTCACAGAAAATAGTTTCGAAGAGCAAAATAAATAAAACGAACAAGCTACGAGTAAAACCAAAGTGTTCAGAAATAAATAATGTGTACTCTAACACTTAGAACCAATCACATAGCCAAAGCAAATATTTTCCAAAACTTTGAAGAAAAAAACGATCATGTATTAAGAATAGTCTATTTCGAGAACATATCTGTTACCATGTTTTACACTCAGCCGCAAGGATAAGTGGAGTAACAGCTTTATTTATTAGGGAGAACATTAAACAACATTAAAATTGAAAATAGAAGAAGAGAGCGTGAAAATTATTACAGTAAATGTCTAACTGGCTTTCGAAAATCCTGTAAAATATCAGCGAAATATTATCTCCTACTACCTCCTCGAATTATTATCATATTACCTAGACAATTATAGGAAGTAACTTCATTATTGCAGGGCACTTCAATGCAAAAAATACATGTTGGGGTTCATGACCAGCTTCTCCAATGGGTTAAAAACTATTCGCAGCAGCTCAAATATTAAACTGTCAATTTATCTCACGAACAAAGCCGAAGCACTGGCCAACTGACACAAACACAATATTACACCTTATAGATTTTTTCGTTATAATAAAAATAAAACAAACTGGTTACTTTTCAAGTAGCTAGTGGAAGAAAATAATGAATTGTAATGAATTGCTCAGAAAGCACTCCAAAATTATATCCAGAGTAGAAAAATCAGTAGTATGTCCAATAGAAAGAGAACTAGTAGAGGAAAAATAAAAATAACCAACAAAATGGCAAAGTAGTTGTTTCCCGCAAGATATAACTATCCTGAACAGATTGTGTATGGTGGCAAAATAAAGAAGTTCCTTAATACTCTAACTGTATCTTACGATACGGCTCTTTGCTCTGGAAAGCACTAAATGGATTAAAATTACTAAAAACACAAGTTCCCTCAATCAAAACAGACGAGATGTGGGTTGGGCTAGAAGTGCAAGAGAAAAAGTTAAAATATTTACTATGTGTACCTTGAAGAATCGTTCCAACTAAATTCCAGATAATATTGAAGAATTCACAACTAAACTCCAAACTTACCATAAACGGAACAAGCACAACAACTTAGTAAAACATAAAATAATTTTAGTACTAGCGATGGATTTATTTCAAAGTTTGGCTGTACCACCTGAAATTTGTAACGATTGAATTAAAAATAAATTACCTGTGATTTTGGAGGATTTTGCCGAAGTGGAATAACTGAATTACAGCTCCAGATGAAAAGTTAAAAATACAAAACTGAAATGAAATTTTCGGCATAGACAATGCTCGACCACATTTGCTGATGTCACAACCCATGGACCACGTGATCATCAAAAACAATTAATTATTTCATCGAGAGTACGTTGTGTACGAGATAATAAAAAGAATTGGTGAAAATCCTCAACTCAGTTCATTTTGTAACACGGGCTAGGGGACTGGTAAAGCCTTAAACTATCGCTAATTGTTTCAAGAAGGCTGGGTTTAATTTAGTGACGGAAATTGAAGATACTTGGTGTAAATTGATCGTTCAAGATAAGGAAGCTGTTATGAAAAATTTGGTAAAATCGAACTTTAACCGCGAGATTACTAACAATATCAATATAAACGTGAAAAACTAACTAACGACGACATAGTATAGATTAAGTGCAAAATGTCCCCAAATGTAGGTCGGCCGATTCGGATATAATGTTTCAACCCTCGAACAAAATAATAAAAGCTCCTAAAACCGTACGTTCGTTTTTCAGTAAAAATCTCAATACCGAAGCAGAAATCAAAAAATTACAGTTTATTGAACATTCCATTGATAGCATATGTTATACAAAAATGGATCAATAAAAAATTCAAGCTATTGTTGGAACGGTTATTTATTCATAACCATTGAGAAAACATCACTGGAGAAAATAACCGTTCCTACAAAAGCTTAGCCATACGGTTTTTTTCGATTTTAATTTTCTTTGAAAATTTGACAACGGTCAAAAACTTAACAAAGGTGGCGTAATGGTTACTAACATGCTTCTTAACTTAATCTCTGTGAGAAAAAAAGCCATCCTTTCAACGACTTGCCCAGAAGAATTTTTTACACCAAATAAATTTTACATATTAAAAAGTCTGAGTTAAGTATTTTGATACCAACGGTATATATCGGGTTTCCCATTTGGGACTTGGCAGCTTTGAACTTAAACAAATAACACAAATTGTTTACCTTGGAGGTTTGATATCTAAATATGATAAAATGTCTAAAAATTACCAATTTTATATGAATGTGGAGGAATTTCGTTTCACAAATCTAGTCCAGAAATCTAGTCAAGAAGTACACGAACGAACAACAAAAAATTAAAATTTACTATAAAAATTGCGAGTCAGTTACTGGAAAGCATTCAAGAGTTCAATTTTTGGTCGTAATTATCGTCCCACTAGACAAACATTTTATAGTCTAGTGAGCGAAAATTTGAGTATATAAATATATATTCGCTGCTGGATGTTCCCTTGTTAATGAGACAACTTTGAGACCAACAAGGGTTGGTTGAAGTGCCGAAAATATTGCTGCCGTTCAAGCGTCCATCGCAAACGAACCAAAACAGTGGAGTTCACGTCATTATCAAGAATTGGGAATCGCTCAGACCACACTTTGCGAAAGGATCTTGGCTTGCACCCTTACAAGTTCAAGTTTACATATGAGCTAAAGCCACTCGATCATATGAAGCGACGTACATTCTCAGATTGGGCTCTGGAAATGTCGAAAGAAGATGGCCAATTTCATCGCTAAATCCTCTTCAGTGATGAAGCGCACTTTTGGTTAAACGGCTTCGTCAACCAACAGAATATGCGTTATTGGTCATGTGAAAACCCTCATGTGCTTCAAGGAACACAAAAAATAATTTAATGGTGTAGGTTTCATGTTGCGGTGGTGCCGTCACGTTACAGTCAAAGGAGATCGCTACAGAGACATTTTGCAACGTTATTTCAATGGTCAATTGCATGAGCTAGACATTAATGATATGTGGTTTCAACAAGACGGTGCGACATGCCACACAGCGGGTCAGAAATGGTCCTGTCCATTGGCCACTTGGATCGTGTGATTTAACACTTCTATAGACTTTGTTTTGTGGGGCTTCGTTAAATCTTTGGTCTATGCCAACAAGCCGGTGTCTTAAGAAGAGCTCATAGCAAATATTGAACAAGAGATAGCGGCTGTTTCTGTCGAAATGTGGAGTCATCAACTCAAAGTGGTCAAGTCCTTATTTTTTATTCTCGGTATTCGCCCGAGAATCCCGGGAATTTGGTAACAAAGTAATAAATCAAAACACGGCAGATGTAATGCGTAAACCAAAAACTAACAATTTTTTATACATTTGAATTATTTCGAATTGAAGTTTGCCCAAATTCCTTGAAAACCCTGAGTCTTGAAAAATTTCAAAAAAGCTGAAAATGCAGAAAACGATAAATGCCAAATAAAGTTTTAAGTTACAAAGGAACTTCTACAAACGGATTAAGACGGCAGGGTGGTATAGTGTAGCGAAATTTGATAGAGGTGAGCAGCCGTCTGGGACTGTTATATCTTTTATGAAACACCAATCCACGGTGGAAATTGTTGCGAGACTTTTGAAAAAGTGAATTTATTCGTCAATAATTAAGTGTTGGGCACTATACTTTGCCGAGGGGCAACCGCATCGGGTGATGGATCTTATATATCAGTTTTATGATTTGGCCAGAAAGAAAATAATTGAAACCATAAGTCTCACAAAAAATTGAGTGGAAAGTTCAGTCTAACTTTAGATGAATGGACGAGTCGTCGAATATAAGAAATCAACGATATTATAGATTATTAACCATAGGATATTAGTGATAGTGATTACGAATAGGTGTAGAATAAAGATTGCTCTAAAACCGATGATAATGAGTCGAATCCGAATGATCTCATTGTTGATCAATCACAACAACCCAAAATGCACATTCGAAGTGACTGGAGTGCGGCAATTGAAATGGTTCGAAACATTGTAAAGTTTTTAAAATTTTGCGAAACATTATTTGGCAACATTATGTAAAAAAGAAACATGTTAGTTAGAAACATGGTAAGTGAACACCAACGACACAATCCGTGCGGTATTAATTGATTTGGGATCTAATCTACTAATTGAATCTAATATCAAAGTCATAGGTGAATTGCACATTGCTTTGAAACCCATCGAATAAAAACGAAATTTAAAATAAAGATTGAGGTTATCTCGTTGCTGAAATTTCCATACATACTCTGAATTTGGAAGATGAAACCGAAACGGAATAACAACTGATATATTCATTAAAAACATCAATTAACAAATTTATGGAACGTTATGAACAGATAATTTATTGTACACAATACATCGGAATCGTACTCAGGTTACACAGCAAATGAGAAAACTGGTAAAGTACAGAAATATCGAATTTAAAGGAAATGATTGCCTAAACGATTACGCAGTTTCGATGATGAAAAACGATCGTTGCTTATTAAATAGTATTGACTGTTACTGACTATAAAAATTACAGTAGGCATTATAAGCATACCCCGGGAATAAAATTTCCTAAATCCCGTTTCTCGGGAATCAAATAATCCCAGGAATAGTGACCCTCTAATCAGCGGCGTTATCTTGACTGTTTCTTAAATCGGGATTTCATTGTATTTAACTTTACTTAAAAATTAACAGAGTTCCACTTGCCTGCTAACAAAACTAACTATCTGCAGATATCAAATTTATGTGACATAATGTCTGATTCACCAGATATTTGACAGTTATGATTAAGTAAGGAGATTTCTTAAATTGAGAATACGAATAAATCAATAAATTCATATTTCTTAATTATTTATGAGCTTGAAATTAAGTGCCATTTCTCAAAATTTAGTTTTTGGCAATTAACCATAGTTTATAAAAAAAAAACACAAACCTTATGTATTTTAAAAACCACTTCAAATATTTTGTACTTTCAAATTTGGAAACTATATTATGTACGAAACTAAATATTTTCATAAATGTATGAGACTCTGTCGCTTTACTATCACAATTATAATGTTTTGTGAACATACACGTAGAATGCATTTTAATTATCATCCCTATTTGTATACAGCACCAACAGCATTAACTTTTCTATTTCTGTTGTGCAAAGCGCTTTAGAAACTTCGTCGTGTAATAATGATATTAATAATTATTTCGTTATGCTCTGCTTGAATTGGATACGTTACGAACGGATATAATAAGAGTTCTAAAACACAGTGCGCGCATGTACCTCTACATGTAGGTACATACTATTTTTTGATATTTGAAAAGTAATCAAAAATTATTTTAAAAGTTAACTTTTTTAATTTTGTTTATAATTTTTCAGGTACATAAATTTTATGAAAAATTTGTTAAATTTACATTTCTAATTATTCCACTTGCTGTGTGTATATATACGTATGTAACATCGTATCCCTAAATGTATATATTATATATAGAGAGATAGTAGCTGTATGTACATATTTATAGACCGTAAAATAAATTGGAAGTACATACGTACGAGTATGTATATTGATCGTTCAACTCGTGCAATAAAAATGTATCAAATTCATCGGCAGACGGATTTCAATCATGATGACAGAAATATTATAGCCAAATGAAATCATCAAATATCATATACATATGTATATACATATATATATACATATATCGATTTGTACTTTATTCACTGCCAGCCATATTTTATTATATGTACGTTTCCCAGCAATATTAAAATATACAAATTTTTTTATGTCGCCCATATATATGGTGGAGTAGGTGGTAGGTAGGTAGTTTATTAATATTTTTTTTTTGTCGAAAGAATTTTGCGACAAAATCCGAACAATGCAATGCTCACATATACAGTTCCTATACATATTTGATTTTATTGCAATCATAAATCAAATAAAAATTCGCCACCGCACCACCGAAAATATAAAACCCAAAATCGTGTAATTACTCATCCCTCATGAGGGGATCTACCGAAATAATATAGCTACATAACAAGACATATAATATGTGAACCATATTATTCTCGTATGTACATACGAGTACATATATGTCTATATAAAATTGAGGTGGATAATAAATTTTAATTCATATTCGTTTTTAAGATAATTAAATGATTTTCGTGTACACACACAACACAGTGTATATACGATACGTTTATGTATGAACATTTAAAAAGTTCCTTTTATATATTATGTACGATGTTATTTATGTGTCACATAGTTGTCTATTAAGTTGTCATCGAAATGAAGTATGGTAAATTTATTGGGAAACATTTACAAAATATTAAGTATATTTTTGAGATAATTTATGTATTGTGGGTTGTGTTGTATATGTACTGGAGTCTATAGTATATATGTAAGGCATTTTCAAAGAAATTTTGTATTGATTGATTTGTTTGCGTTTGCTTATACATATTATTGGATTTCTTGAGAACTGACAGATTGTGCTTTTTCAATTTGAATTGGGGTTATACTTTACGATATATATAGCTATATAGGCATATATTATGTGTGGTGGTTTTATATGTATTATATGTGCCCAGAGATATGCTATTGAACATTTTTATTACATAAATAAAAACACAATATTTATTGTAAAGAGTAAGAAAGTTTTTAAATTCTTGAAATTGTTAAAATTTCAAAATATTCAAAAATTTTTAAACTGCTCCGTTAAGCTCTTTAAAAATTCGCAAATACCATCGGGCTTAATTTCATAAATTTCTAAAGAACAATATGTTTCAACAATTTCCAAATATTCAAATTAATATATCCAAACTGTTTGGGTTGCTACATCGATTTTTTAATTTAATTCAATTTTTTAAAATTTATGATCAAAAATTTCGAAAAATGAAACTGTAAAAATATTTTATAAATTTTAATTCCGCCGGAAACGAACCAAACAATTTCCACAGCAGTTTGAAAAGTTAAGAAATTAAAGTTTTGGTTGTTTTAATTTTTAAAATCACTTAGAATTATTTTCTTTTCATTTTTTAAATTAATTATTAACATTTAGATTAATTCAAACATGAGTTATTGAAAATGAGTGAAGTTAGCCCAAAAACTTTATTATTTATTATTATTTCTACGTCGACAATGACAATAATGTAGACAACGTTAACAATGTAGACAACCTTTGGACTGATGAACTAGTTCAAAACTACTGTAATACAATTTTTGTAGAGTGAATTTGATACTTTGATGGGATATAAAATTCTTGTTGAAAATTTATATACGGAAGGCTTTCATAAATGTTTCGGATTACTGAGTAATCTCTGAAAATATCGACAAGCTGTTTGATATTTTATATAACAATATAGAAATCAATGGACTTTGCTGAGAAATTGTACAAATCTAAAATTTTATATAATGCCATCTCTCAACTGTCGGGTATCTAGTGACCGAGAACCTGGATATTTTTCTGTTTTTGTGAGTATCCGAATACCCGGGTAATTACGACGGCTATCTCCGAATCGAGTTTTAAAATAATTCATACAAAGTTACCATGAAAGTTTAATACGTTTCTATCCGAGTCAAAATAACAAGAGGATGAGCGTAAGAAATTGCCTCTATCCTACACGCGGGGGCAAAAATATCCTCCACCAGGAAAACATGTTTCCAAAAAATTTTTAAATAACACACGTTTAAGGATAATCTCAATAAATAAATGGGGAGTTTATTTACTTACTGACGCTTCCAAAATAGAATATCACTTTTTAGATAGTGAATTAATTTGTTTATTTTATATATATACATAAGTGAATACATCTCTGAACTTTATAAATGAGGTTATGTACTTGAGTGTAAGTAATTTAAGGGGTGATTAATTTTGAGCAAAAGATTGTTCTTGAGGAGGATGTCAATTTTCAATATCTACTGCGATATAGTACGTTAAAGACAAATAGTTTGAGGTGGAATACCTTCATTCATATTACCCTTAATTATTGCTGAGGTAGGTGAAAGAAAGCGTTAAAATGCAATCAAAATGGAACGGGCCATTTTGAGCAACTGCTATAAGAAAAATTCTTCAAAACATCAATAATAATCTTAAAACAGCTAAATGATTAAATTATGCTCAAATTAATGCTCAAAATCTCTATGATTTTTATAGCGGTCGCATTAAATTTATGATTTAGATTTTCTAAATATCAAATGAGAAACATAAATTGTACTGCCCTCCTCCGGCTTTTCCAAAAGGGGGCAAGCCTATTTACAAAAAATAAAAGTTGCTAGGCACTTTTCGCTCAGATCGATATGGGCAGTTTATTTTCTGTTCGTTAGTTCATTATCAGATTGATTAGATCGAATTATACGATTTGTCAAAATCTACACCGATTTCTCATTCATCGATTGACTTTAGTTTCATTAATTCATATAAATAATTCGTATTCGTACTGATAAGATCGAATGAACTATAGATATACAAAGCAGCGCTGTTTACAGATTTTATTAAGAAACATAGCGCTGTTGTTGAAATTGAAATAATTAAATTACAAATCTATTTAACAAAGAAATATTGAACAACAGTTTTATAAAAAATATTTAATTGGGTAAGCCAGGTGGATATTCGGTTTTCCCAACAACCGGGTATTAAAATATTCGGGTATTTACGAGCCCTTATCCCACACATCTTGCGATCTTCGTATTGCTTTAGGAAGGATTTAACGGATAAGAATTTAATTGACTACGCCAACAATTTTTTCAAAATTGAATATTTGCATGCTCCAAATTGAAAATTTGCATGCTCATTTTCAAAACGCCATTATTTAAAAATAGGAAACCAAATTCAATTCATTAAAGTAATGAAAAGTTAATTTTTCCCGAAACATTTATAAATGAGAACTCAAAATGGATTAGCCAAATAGTGAATATGTCAATTACGTAACGGGTTCATTCCAGACGCAGCTGATTTGCGATTGTCGATAGATTTGCCTGACAGCTCAAAAAATTCGAATTCGTTTTAAAAATTCTGATGTGTGCATCATATTATACCTTATCACATAAACGTGTCTAGACGAAGGTAAATTTTTCGTTGTTCACCAAATTTTTAGAATTTTCACGAAACAATTACTCCTGTAATTTAATTTTTAAATATAAAAACGCTATTCAAATGAATATTTAATTACTAATTTTTATACTTGAACTCAAATACGTATCTCATTTGAAATATCACATGAGATAATCCAAATTAAAAATGTTGGTCCATCCAGCATCTATATATGGTCCTGACGATTTTTTCCAAAACTTTGTTTCCTCTAATCTATTGCTACCACACTCCACGAATAGTTGTGAAATAAAATTTCAAATTCAAATTTTTTTTCCGTAGATGACTTGGCGTAGTCTACCTCGCCCATCACTGTTCAAAAGGTAGTATCGTTCAACGATGTGGAAGTTTTTACTAAAAGTGTACTAACTTTCGGCAGGAAATATTTTCTTTTATGATTTAATTAATTATTTAAAACTCGGCTATCCAATTAATAAATCACAAATAATTTTATTAAACCCAACTTTAAAATTGATAAAATAATTAAATTTGGTTTGCATGTCACTGATCATAATATTGCATGTCGGACAATACAAACTAACCATAATAAATACGAATTTCGTAGGAAGTGAACAGTTTTTGGAAGTGTTCTCTATTTACTGGCCGCACAACAGAGTTTGAACTTAGATATTTCATACCCAAATATGTAGAAATGTCCGAATTTCGTATGAAGTGGGCAGTTTTTAATTTGAATATTTCATAAACTTTGGCAGTTTTTGAAATACTTTTTAATGTCACCCCACTTAAGCTGATATTTTTTGGTTAGACCATAATGTATTCTGTATGAAGTGGACAGTATTTGGCTGATATTTTTTTGGTAGGCTATTGTGTTTTCCATTTTCTGGCCGTACAATAATAGATTCAGATGTTTCATATTCAAATATGAAGAAATATATGAGAAAGTATGGATTTCTTTGTCCGAATATAAAATATCCAAGACATCTGTTATACATCCCGAAATTCGAGAATAATTCAGAAACTGCCCACGGTCTTCTAAACTTGGATATGAAATATCCAAGTTAGAATTGTAGGGTTCATCAGGGTTCCATGTTGGTGTATTTTTATTCCTCTTTTACAGTAACTGCATTACAGAACTTTTGTTGTGTATAGCACTTTTGTATATTAAATAAATAATAAGTAAATAAGTCTGATTTAATTTAATAAATGCCTAAAAGTGAAAATAAGATGGATAAGATGTGAAAATAAGTTTCGAAATTTTTCCGAATTTTAAAATATAATTAAATATAATAAAAATGTTGGTTACTAAAAACCGAGTTAAAATTCAGAATTATATAAACTTCCATTTCTCACGAGAATTAGGAATTTACACAATGTGTCAAAATTTTTAAAAGCAATTTTTTTTAACTTGCATGCAACAACGTCAATCACATCTAAATAATGGGCAATTAAATGTTGGTCCCATTTCAATCTAAATTACTGTGTTAAAACTTTGTTAAAAATGCTACAAAAATTTCAAAATATATAAAGGAACCAAAATGCTTTTCTATTTTAATTTTGTTTTTAAATACAAATTATTTTCTTAAAAGCTCTGAGGAGAAAAAATGAAAGTTACTATCTTTTAAAAATGTTAATTGAATCTTTCCATGAATCTTTCAAATTTTTACATTTATGTTTTATTATCTGTATTTAAATTCACTTTAAAATATGCATAACGAACATCACAGCTTTTAAAATTTATAATTAACCGGAACCGGTTCAAACTGCTACAAATTAAATTGGCTTATTTGATGACGCCGTACTATATATGTAGAGTTAAATAGTCAAAGAATTTGTAAATCACAAATGCCTGCATGAACTCATTAGTCTCCCGGGATTTATTGTATATATGTCTAAACATTCAAAGGCGATAATTTCCTACAAAAGCAAATATTTTACACAAACTAAACAAGTACATATATAAATACAGAAGATGATATTTTGGGATCCTAATAAATATATACAGTAACCCCATTTATTTATCCTATTTTATCCTATTTACACATTTTACATTTTAGCCGCTCTGGAATAAAACAGTAGGAACACCAAAAGATTGTAACCTATATTTGTTTTTTTTTTATATGAATAATGAAACTGTGATTTGTAGTGTGTGTATGTTGTAGACGTGATAAGAATTTTAAAATTTTTGTACAAAAAGTTGAGATTAACATAGAAATAGTTTTTCCTCTTGTGTTTAAATATTATTAATGTACAGCACATATAGTACAGTCGACGTAATAATTGTAAATATATATACATGGGACATCACATACCTACTTAAAATTTTATAAATTTTCACACCATAATTTTTATTGGCGCGCGCTATCGTAATCAACAGTTTTTCCGTTTACTGTATATAGATTAAAAATTACGTTCGCAAATTATATAAAAAAAATTGTTTCTGTGTGCTACGTAACGTATTGTCGTATCGTATAAATTAAACGATAACTTTTAATTTGAATTTACACGCACTTATGAAAAATTTATGAGTTCTTATATACCATATATACTATATACATACATTTTGTATGTATATGGAAATGCTGATAACAAGTACATATATACACAAAATTACAAAGCACACGAATTTACGTGATCCATACAATAAAATATATATGTACACATACGAAGTTTTCCTTCAAACGCCATTCTTTAAAAAAATAAAAATAAAAACTACTATGCGGTCTTAAGATTATGGTTAGTAATAATTTTAGTGAAAAGTGAAATGAAAATTATTATGTCGTGTTTGGAAAAAATATTGAACCGTACACACGTGTTGTTTAGATTTGATAACGTGAAAAATGGAAAAATCGATAAAACTGTTTCTCTCTCTTTCTGTGTATATAAACTGTTTTTTATCCAAAGTCGATTAATCTAGCTTTCAAGAAGTAACATTAAATATGTACAAGAGACGTATACAAGGTATAGTTTTTTTTTTTGCTATGCAATCAATATCAAAGCACAAAATATATAGGAAATTGTTGTGAATGATTTATTTATAAACGAACTAAAAGGACATTTTATTGTCCTTAATTCGTACAAATTTTGATGAATAAATGAAAAACAAAAATTGATTTAACCCTTATTTAACCCCAACCAAGTCTATATTATGTATAGATAACTAACAAAAATACTAGCAACAATAATTTGCTGAACACAAAAAGGACGAAATCTATATATAATCTCAAAAAATCAAAATCAACCGTATACACGTATTTTTATTTTTCGATATTTCATTCGCAAAATCAATTTTCATTAATAAAAAATGAATTAATTTTCAATTTATATTTTTATTGTGGGAAATCAATGTCGGCAAAATGTTTTTGTTCATTTTCCTCGTTTAACGGTTTTAAATTTTATTTTATTTATATATATTTTAATCATGACTGTTGTAAAAGTTTAGGATATGATATAAAAAAAATGTTTTTATTTGTAATAAGAAAAATCATTTCCACTTGGAATGAGGATTAATTTTTTTTTAATATTTTTAAAAATTCGAATTAAAATTATTGTTAAACAAATAAGTCGGATTAATTTATTATTTTAAATTGAAATTTATTTGATACACACACACACACACACATTATAATTAATTGTCAGAATTATATGTGTATAACACATCTTAAAAGGTCGATTCTAAATATAAATTTAACAGACTTTTTATTAAGCTTATGTATAGATAGACTGACCAGATATTTTCGAGTATGTTTAACAAAATTTAAATATTTGAAGTAGTTCTAATTCTAATAGTGTTAAACAATTTTTGCAGTTCATTCAATTCAGGGAGTTATTTCATCCGTTATAAAATTAGTCCCTGATTATAAACCACATCAATCTCTCAACTGATATCCGCAACTGGTCTTATAACCTGATCAAAAAATTATTATGCATAAATATTAATAATGTTTATATTTATGTAATGTCCATAAATTTCATAAAAATGGAAATTCGGCGGTTCCAGCTATGATAAATTATCAAAGCTTTATCGTGAATCAAAGAGCTTGAAAAATTTTAAAAATTTTTAAATTAATCAATTGTTCAAAATTAAATTTAATAAAATTCCATTTCAAAATTTAAAGAAAAGAACATCGAAATTTGATTTTAAAAATTTGGCAATTTTAAATTTTAGACCTTCGGAGATTGCGAAAATATTGTTTTTCAAAATTCAATACTTGATCAGTTATACTGCTGCATTTTGAAATTGGATTCAGATTTCATATCCAGAGGTTGACTTCCTAACAATCCACTTAGATTTTTATATGACAAATCGTTTTAAATTTGACGAAGAATTCAGCATTAAGTCTTAGATTTTGGTTGACATTTTAGAATTTTGTTCTAAACACATGCAGGGCACGCGTTTTCGCTTGTATATGCATGTATTGATCCATATTGTTTCATAGATTTTACTTTTGGATCCTCCATTCTAAATTCATCTGTTACAAATATTTTAGTAGAGTACAGCATAAGTACACTGAGTTTCTAGCTTAACGACCAATGCTACCCAGTACAAATTAGAACCTCAGGCTAGTTAATATTCCTTTTTGTTGTTAAAACAATAAACTCCTTCAAAATCATGATTATACCTTCAATGTTCGAGATACTTTGTTTGGCTGCATGTTCAGGCTTGGATATTATGAATGATTGTCTCGCATAATTGTATTCGTTTGTAAAGGGTGGCCATCTAGCGTCGGCAATTGCAATTATCGGTTATTTCGAGTGTGGCAACACTTACATCATTCGTGTTATGATAGAGAATTAGTTTTTACCTAAAAGTCATCTTTTTCGACGAAATAGGTTTTTTTTACCGAAAAAGGAGGCTATGCCAAGAAGCAAAATTGTTGGATTTGGGGCCCAGAAAATTCACACAATCCATTTTTTTCGAAAATGAACAAGGAGCCGCTTTTAGGGAGCATACCGAGCCATGATAAACGAGTTTTTATTACGGAGAATTCAAGAACTTACACGACATTTGGTTTCAACATGACGGCGCAAGTTGCCACACAACAAACGAAACAATCGGTCTTTTGCACACTATCTTCAGCGATCGAATAATCAGCCGTATCGGAGATGTCGGACTTTTTTTTTTGTGGGGAGCCGTTAAGGCTAAGTGTTACTCCAAACGTCCCGAAACTACCCGAGACTTGGAAGATCAAATCGAAGTTGCCATTGATGAGATAGAAGCCCTTACAATCGAAAATGTTCTGAAAAATTGGGTTGACAGAATGGGGTAATATAATGCCAGCCGTGAATGTCATTTGAGTGAAATTGTGTTAACACAAAATTATATTCTAATAAATTATTTTCAGTTCCAGTTCCATCAGAGGTACCTAGATATTGTCAAATTTTAAAACTACTTTTAACAGTCGATAGAAATCAAATTTCGAAATCAGATCTAAAAAATTAATTTTTTCGAAATTATGCTATGCATTCAAACTATTTGTAATGCTGTAGTTAAAATGGAAGTTTAAGAGTCCGGATTGTAAAGTTCAACCTAAATTCGAAATATTGAAAATAAATATTTGGAAAAAGTCAAAATTTTAAAAATTAATAGTTCAAAGTGGAATATCAGATTGGGAATTGTATAACTAAATTGTCGGTTTCATTATCAATTCGATTGAAGTACCTGAAAAATATCGAAATATTAATCCGAATATAAATATCGATAAACTAAATCGAAATTTAAAATTTAATAAAACGATTTCATTATTCGAGAATTAGGATTGAAATTTCGAATTCAAATTTGTTCGATTTAAAAACCGAAATATTGTATTAATTCGAATATTGCTACTACCGTACCATACACATACAATTTTTAAAATGCATTAATTCAAATTGAAGAATAATTTGAGATTTGCTAAATTTTAAAAATATGAACTTTCAAAAGATTTGTTAAATTTTAAAAATATGATTCAAAATTGGCATCGTTATTCAGCTTAAGCATCCAAATAAGCTGTTACTTTACTAAATCCTGCATTTCTTATATTATTCTAAATTTTAAATTTGAGAGTTTCTAAAATTGAAAATACAGTATATCTCTGCGTTTTTATTATAGTAACTTCAGAATTGGAAAAACCTAAGAATTAATGTCACCTCTAAACTTAGGAACGTTTTAAATTGCGATAAATATTTAACTATACATTTCTAAATTTTCCATAATAAATTATTAAAATCTGAATTGAACATTTTATAAAAATTTTAAAACTTTAACTATTAAATTTTCAATATCCTACTTCTTAAATTTCCAAATTCATTATTCATGAAATTCCTAATCCTACACAACAAAATTTTTTTTAAAACTCTATTATTGAATTTGCACATTCGACGCCCAGATTTTCAAAATTTTTTAAGTTTGTAAATATTTAACTTTAAATTCATAACTCTCAAATTTTTAAATTGCTAATTTTTGAAGTATTAACATAAGTATTATCATAAATTGTCTTACAATTGTATCAAAATCTAATTTTCCTTATTATTTTTATCCAAGAATTAGAAAATCTTCTTTATCGTCATACATGCTTATCTGAACTCTTAAAACTAGAAACAAATAAAAATGATCAAACTTCCAGCAAAACTCGACCTATACTTTGGGGCACACCAGAGTAAAGGCATTGCCTATTGGTAAAACTCATGGAAAAATCATTAAACTTAACCTAAAAAGAGACCACCCAAAATCAGGCAATCACGGCTCTCTCGACAAATTGAAATGGCTCTCTCGACAAAACTCCATTTTCCGATATTTAAACTGAAAAATAGCACTGTTGACTTGGAAGTTGGAACAACCAACAGAGGAGTTAAACATTAAGTTTAGTATGGAAACTTTTAAATGGAAATGTTTTAGTCGAAATAAATAAGATTGCAACAATAGAAGTAAAACGGTCCATGGCCACCTCGTATATCATTCAACAGCATCACAGAATCTTATTAAAAATAATTTCAATGTTATTCCTTGAATTTTTACGAGGCTTTCATAAAATCGTACGTAAAACGTACGCAAAGTATTTAGAAAAAAAACGCACTCAACTGGACGACGAGACATGAAAAACGTTACAAACGATTATGAAAATACCAACCATGAATATATAAATTATAGCTGCTCAAGAATATAAGTTGGTGGACGTAAAAGAAAATGACGAGTACATATAACAATAACCATTTGAATAAATTCCAACGCAAATAATTTTACGTCGGTCGGTTTATTGTTGGTTTCTTTTTTTTGTTGTATCAGAATTATGGAAATATTGTTGAAAATTATGTTCCCAAAAATGTTCACGTTACGTATATGTTTGCATGTTATGAATAAATTTTTTTGGCGTGGATTAGTAGTATACGTATAGGTACAGTGTATATACTTATTAAATATATTTGCTGAGAAGAAAGTTTTAATTACTTTTCTTGTTTGTTTCCATTATAATTATTTTTCAAAAAGTTTTCACTTTCATACATTTTTATAAAGCTACCTATAGAGTAGCTTGGATCGATTTTTTCCCCGCTAATAGTATATACCGCACGTACTGGTAATTATACAACATGATGATGATACTTTGACAACGTTCTTCCGGGTGTTATGTTAATTGAATTTGTACAGTTGGTACACGTTTTGCCAATTTTCTTATCACTAAATATATGATAGAGTACTATAAATTCTTATACATATATGTTCATACCTAATTTTCTAATCCGAATGATAAATGATGCTACAAAATTGCGGCAAACCATAAAAATAAAACAAATATAATTTAAACGGAAACAATAAATTGCCTAATTGCGGTCGTGTACATATTTTATAATTAGGCCTTAAATTTAAGCAAAATTTTATTCATTTTATATATTAACAAAAACAGTATATGCATCGACTGTAAACGAACAATATAACCATAAAAAACAAAACGAAACTGGGTCAGTCAATATCTCTGGCTTTTGGTTTATATACTGAAAGTTCGTTCTATATATTATAGAACGGACTTTCAATTTTTAATACAGTACTACTTTACCCTATGTCGTTTATGTATACGTATCTACATACGGAAAATCAATGTTTTATATTTAGATTTTGTAGTAGAATATATAAAATTTTCAGTTTTCCCTCCAACAAATTTAAATGTTAAAGTAGAACGTAACAAAAAAGAAAAAAAACGTAATTTTGTAATGATTTACATTTTTTAAGTTGAATAATGTTAAGGTGCAAGACGAATAACGAACTATACACATACATATGTGTATTAATATTTTATGCACGTTTCTCATTCGCTCACTATATGTGTGTAGGTGTGTGCTTTCCATGTTTTTTTTAAACGAAAAACAGGAAAAATTTCATCGAATTTTATATTACAGCATATTTTATGCTCTATATATATACGAGTATGTATGAGATGTGTGTGCACACGTTAAAAACAACTTTATATACGGAGATCGAAGCGAACAAAAATGGGAATAAAAAAGATTAAAGGGAAGAGACAACAACAAAACAGATATGTATGTTGTATACAAATTATAGGGAAATCGGGATAAATTTTATCGAACGTGTTAAAATTGAAATTTTATGATAATTTCAATCAAAAGCATAACAATACCGAGTGCTAACAAAAATTGTTTTTGTTGAAAGCTTTCATCTCATCATAGGATGTGTGTAAATATTTAAACACATAAAAAAATGGTTCAAAGAAAATTTTATTTTTTGTTGTGTAATAGCAAACGAGAATAAAATCTGTACGTTCAATTGAAGGTGTTGCCTATAAATATTATTGATGAGAATTTAGAAAGGTATGCAATTGGGTGATATTAGTTTGCAAGGCAAGTATTATAGCAAATTTGACTATAGAAAATGGAATAAAAAATTAAAACTTTCATCATAAACTGCTTTGTTGCTTTTCAAAATATTCGCCATTAAAATCTATACACTTTTGCATACGCTCAAACCATTTATCGAAACACTTTCGCCAGTCCGAAGATGATAGCTCCAAAACATGGTTTTTGAACGCTTCAACCGCTTCTTCAGGCGATAAAAATCGTTGTCCACTCATGGGAACAGGAGCTGACTCATAAATTCGACCGTGTGAGTGCTGAAATACTCGCTTGTTTGGTGTCATGTGTGTGAGCTCGCATTACCGTGATGCAAAATGTTTCGCCGTTTTGGGTTGTTTTCTCTCAATTTGTTGAAAACCTCGGGGAAACAAATCGTCGTATACTGGAGCTGAAACGACTGTCTTTTGATTTTCAATGAGAATGAAACAATGAAACACGCTAAAATATGTTTCCCATCGCTTCGAGCCCGCACAACTTTTATTGGATTTTTTTCGAAGTGGAAGACCCAAACAGTCGATTGCCGTTTTCTTTCCGCCTGATACGCACATATCCATGACTCGTCACCTGTATACGTTTTTGGAAGTACCTCCAACGAATTTTTCAAGCATTTGATGGCACCAATCGACACGAACAGTTTTCTCACAGCATCGATGTTTCCTGGCACAACAGTGGTTTTTGGACGACTTTCACGAGACTCGTCTTTGAGTGAACGTCTAGCGCGTTAAAATACATTGTTCCAATTATAAACACTAGCCAAGGATGGTGTTTCGTCGCCAAAAGTCGAATAAAGTGATTCGAAGCACTGTTGTTGAGTTAGTCCCTTTCGATAATCGCAAAAAATTCACAAACGAAAATTTTCACGCGTTAATTCGATTTTTTCACTGAATTCAATTTTTCAAGTAAATAAAATACAATTTTGCGATGCGAACTGACAGATGACTTCTGAGAAACAAAACCTCCAAAAATGTTAAACTTTTTGACTGATTTGCATACAGTAGTATTACCATTTTCTAAAAACTTTTACGGTAGCCTACGTATAAGTATTGTATTTGGTAGAGTAGTTTCAAATAAACAAGATTTAAATTTTTTTGATGTTTAGGTTAGGTTAGGTTAGGTTAGAATGTCTTACTTCTTTTGACCTTCATTTGAACCAGTTAGAGCTACTTATGTAGCGTCATATATCTCGCACTTTACAGTTTTCGAGATCAGAGAGAGTGTTCATTAAGAACATACCCATAAATGTATGCCTTCTGTGTGCTAAAGCCGGACATGAGTATAGGAAGTGGACTAAAGTCTCTCCCTCCCCCTCGTCCTTACAGTATCTGGAAACACCAGTTGATTCTAGGCTTAACGTCCTCGCATGCTCTCCAAATTTGCAGTGCCCTGTGATAAGTATCCCCATTTAATTCACGTCTACGTAGTGAGATTAGTGCGTCTTTGAGCGTTTCAAGTTTTACTTTGGGTAGACTTGTCTCGCTACACTATACATGTGAGAGTGTTAGTCCTCGTTTCATTCACTGAGGCTACTGCCGCTTTTTTCAGTAGAAGTTGGAGAGATGTACCGTAGGTAGTTCGTCCGCTCTGCAGTTCCCCATGACGTCCGATTGACCGGGGACCCAGACTATCTGAATGTGATATGCTAACTCATCTCGTTTAGAGACATGTGGCTACCCAACGCCGCTCTTGATGTCAGAGAAACTGAATCGAAAACTTGATTGCCGCCTAACTGTCCACATAAATTGCAATATCAATCGAGGATACCACATTATGTCTCAACCAAGTCAAGACCGCCTCAATCGCTATCACCTCCACTTTGTGCATACACTGCAGTAATCAGGGAGACAAACTGATATATCTACTTCCAATTTATCACAGAAGGCTCCAGCTCCTACTTTACCGAGTAGCTTGGAGCCATCCGTAAAGAGCTGTAATGCTGCTGTTTCCAATATCGACCCACTCCTCCAAGATCCTATTGAAAAGCACATGGTTCGGAACCCTTTCTCGAAGCATAATGTTGGTGTAATGTATAGTCTAGTTCCTTTCTTAGCGATCTAATTATCGTTGACTTCCCTGGAGACATTTTCACTGAGATACGGCTGATCTCGAATGGCCGTATTCGCCGCCATCTGCTTACCATAAATATCGAGAGAGGAAGAAGGTGAAAAATAACCTGTCAGGCGCGTGTTGGTGTTGCCATCAGCGCCCCGCTTATAAGCCTACAGGCCGTACTTTGCACCTTCGCAATCTCATTTCTGTAGATTACTTTTTCTAGAGCTGGCCACTACAGACTCACCCATTCCTAAGTATGGGTCCTTACTACGGCGGCGAATAGCCATCGCTTTATGATGGCGTTTCTGCATGCGTATATATAGCTATATTAAGACTTGTTTAATCTTTCCAAAATGTTAGGCTTACAACTAAGCTTACTTTCGAAGATTACGCCCAGAAATATATTTCTCGGCAAAGAGTACTATAGTTCAGTTTTGGCAATGATTAGAAGGGCATTTTGGATTACCCTCTTCACCGTGTTTAAATATTTACCAGAGATAGCTATAACGTCATCTGCATAAGCAATCACTCTAATCCCTTTTCCCTCCAGCTCCAACAACAACCCATTAATTGATATGTTCCAGAGAAGAGGGGGCAAGGCACCACCCGCCTCCTAATGGTGGTTTCCCTCAGCTCCGAGGTAAATATCCTGCTCGCCATCATATGATTAATTAATCCACTTACAGGGTAGTCCACCCCAAGGATTGACAATCCCTCCAGAATTTCCTCCGTCTTTACATTGTAACAGGCGCCCTCATTATCCAAGAACGCCACCATACAAAACTCTTGCCAGAATATTGATTTCTCAATCGTACGTACCAGGGCATGCACCGATTTCCCTTAACAGTACGCATGCTGAGACTGCGCCCAAACATCTATCAGCCCTTCCAAGGTTTTCAACAGAAATGATAATAGAGTTATGGGTCTTATTATTAAAATTGGCTGGAACCCACGAGGATTCCGCACTCAATGCCACAAAGGCCCATGGTGCAAATGGGTCTTAAGTCATATGGGTAGCCATGTAAAGCTTTTTCACGCTTTCAGTGAGCTTTTTCCCGCTTTTTCCAACCAGGGGTGAATAATCGACTAGTTGTTTTGAATTTTCGTTGATATAATTCGGTCAGGACCAGCCGATTTATTAGGTTTGAAACATTCAAGTGCCCATAGGATCTGTTTTTTAGTTACGACATCTTCTGCTATGCGCAATAAAAATGTTTCTCGATGAGTACTATGGTCTCTGTCGAGCCGGTTTAAGACAGTGTCTTTCTAAGACGAGAGGTCTCGGAGACTTCCTCCATTTTATCACAGAAGACTGTCTACGGCCTCCTTTGTGCTTTCCTTACTTAAACTGTGGCTAGCGACTCAGGGCCCCAGCGTCGATAAATCTTTTAGCATTTTCCTATACCTGCTCCAGTTTGTCCTTCTGGGAATCCATCCTAAAGGATTTCCGGGTAGTAGGGTAAACGTTAAGGCTGAATGTAACATATCGATGGTCAGAGAAGAAATGTTCTCCCGCTACTCCCCATTCCTTGACCATAGGATAAATATAATCTGAGGCAAAGGTTAAGTCAAGAACCTCCTGCCGATTTATAATAATAAATGTGGGTTCTTGCGCAAGTACTCATAAAATAAGTCAGCCTTTTCGTTAATGTCTGTGCTACCCCAGATTGTATAATGCGCATTAGCATCACATCCAAGAATCACACAAATCTTCCTTTTTTCAGTTTCGAGGACCAGGTCCCCAGGTTTTCCGGCTGAGCCCAAGCAGATTTGGCTGCCGCCAACCTCTACGCTGACGGCAGTTATGTCACCATTGCTGTATTGAGAGAGTAGAAATATATTTAAATTATTTTTCCAAGAATGCAGGACCTCATTTTCCCAGAATTGCTTGAGTGCATTAGGTTATACCCCTTCATTCTAAAGCCACAGATCCTGTTACTAATTATTCAAGGTTCTTAAATAAAAACCACGTCCTCTCCCGATCCAGTCAGTCCGTGAAGTAAGCGCACCACCTTTGTATGGTGCAGGTTGATTTGAATGATATTTAGCTGCAGCTGGCTAATGTTTATTGGTTTCAGTAGGTTCGCCGGTGTCGTCCTTATCGCCTTCTTTGGTACATGGTTCTGAGATGTGGCAGCCCCCTCCTCCCGCTAGTCTAAAAGGTAATCCTCGTCCGTCACCAGGGAAAGACGGCTGCCCATCTCCTCTCAGCCTCAACCTCCTCTTTTTATAGACTCTGAGAGTAATTGAGCCGAAATCAAAGTCAATGTCTTGACCGTGGCAGTGCATCCCCGTTACATTTTCTTTTGACACATTTGGATGCAACTACCGGTTTTCGAGCACATCGTTGACTCAAAGCATAAAAATAATAAAAAATGCGTTTAAGAGAAAAGTTGTTCGTTTTCGTTAATTTGGCCTTTCACAAAATAAATTCCACTGTTCTAGTTCCAGCTTGCACCCAAATCATTTTTGTTTTTACAACTTATAATAACTTGCTTCTACAAAAACTTGCTTCATTTAATTCAACCATTTTGTTATCTATGTAGAACAAAATTCGTGTTACTTTGGACGTTTTTCAAGGAAGTTATTAGGGACCTATATTTTTTGTATGTTTAACAGTTTGATTCATTCTGATATATGCTCTTTTGTGCTGAAAACTTGTTTTGCAATTCATCACTCACAACTCGAAACACTTTACCACACATATCAATTTGTATTAAAATTATTTAAATTTTTACAATTAATCAACAATCGTCCGGAAGACAATTTTTCGAAATTTTGTGTAACGAACTATATGGGATTCAGTGGATGGGATTTAGTGCGTACACGAAAACACAAAAAAAAATAATAAAGAACATGACATCTACATAAATATCAAATTCCTTGTGAAAGTTAATTCAATCTCTAAAAAAAAACACAAACTTTTAAAGTTTACGGCAACATTAGTATATATATGTATTTACGTATAACTGAGCATATCAAACGCAACATAATTTAAATCATATTATACAGAGTATGTATGTATACCAACTTGGTAACATTTTTAAAGAAACTTTGAATGCGGAAACTTCTACCTTGCGTAACATTATTTTTCTCGGGCGAAATCAGATTACAATTGGATTAACCTATCAGATACAAGGCTCATTCTTCGTAATTTGTTTGCATAATTTACTTTTGGATTCGTTTATGTTTGCCGTCCCTTTGTTGTTGTTGCTTTTGTTTCATGGAAAATGTATTTCATAAGAAAATCTCACAATTATATACAGCGGGATAATAATATACATAACATATGGCGGGGAAAATTTTCACATAATGATAATCGTTAAATTTTCATATCGGTATTTTGTTTTCGCTGCGTGTTTCGTTTGATTTGTGTCATTTTCTAAAAAAAATTATGGAAATGGAAATGAAAATATGCTAACCTAACTTTATAATTTTATATTTTCCGGAATAAAACAAAAACAAAAGAAAATTATTTTTATCATTTCACTTTATAATCAGCAAAAATACGAAAATAAAATTACAGTGACGATACAGTCGCAAGATAACTGTCTTCTTCTCGATGGTTTGGCGCAGCAACACACAAAAAAAAATGTGTTCTGTATAAATTTGCATGATAAGATGATGGCAACGACAATGTCTATGATGTGACGATGATGATGATTATTTGTTATTTAGCATTTCAACTGATGAATTGTTTTGTTACGCAAATAATAATCAAATGAAAATTGCGAGAAAATGTTATTATTCATTTGGATTTTATGTACGTATATATAGCAAAGTATATAGTTTGTCGTACATCAAACGGGCAAGTTTATTGTTTTGGGTAATTTATTGTATTTTAAAATGAAAGATCCTTCGATCAACGCAATAAAATATGTAGAGATTTTTGTAAATAAATCTAACCGATTTTTAATTTTATTTTCAGTGGCATGTAGTACAGTGACGGTAACAAAATGTCAAGCTGCCTTAAGGACGTTACAAGCATTTCCATTTTTTCGACCGACGTGTTTGTGTAAGGAACCAAATATAGATCCTGATTGTAATTATTTTCGTGATTTTTTGTTCGATCATCCGTGTGGATTCGTACTGAAAAAAGGTAAGTGCAAGCGATTATGATGAAGAAATCACTGAGCTGCGGGTTATAAGAAAATGGGTCAAATAAATTTTCACTTTGATATGCTCTCAATATAATTGTTCTTAGTTTTAGTAAGTTAGTAAAATTAAAAATTTAAGTACAGAGTTAAAATGTAATAATTATATCTTGTTGAAAAAAATTAGGGCGTTATTTTCATTTTGTAATATTCAATGATGTCAGATTACGTACGACCCAACAATATTTTATTTTTTTAAATCATATAATTTATTTATCTTGTATATTAAGTCATATAATGAAATGCTCTGTATATGAATGTTGTTATGGGAGCAATTATCAAATAAAATTAACGCCCTAATTTTTATATTTTCCCTTTTTAAATAAACAATTTTTAATTTTTGCTTAAATATAGAATCGGAGGATGGCATATCCTATTTGAAGTTTTTATTAAATCTAAATTTTTCGCATATGTTTGAAGAAATGCTATATTTTCAAGCAATTAACGTGTATTTTAGTAAAAGTGGGCCCTTAATTTATCAAGGCCTTCAAGCATCATTTTGTATTAAATAACTGAGCAAAATTTGAAATCAGCAGCTAACCATTTTTAGATTTCGAAAATATGTCAAGTATTTTGGTGAATTTTTGGAATTTTTAAATTCTTTTAGAATTGCTATTCAAGAACCACAAATTTAATCTAGATTAAAAATTAAAAATTTGTAAGATGTTCGGATTAAAGTGGGGATTTTACCGAAAAGGGAAGGGATACCTGTTTAATAATTCATAAATACGTTACATTAGATCCAAAAAAATGTGCCATTGCTGTGCATTTTTACAATCAAATGCGAATGTTTTCATCGAGTTGGTGGAAAACCTAAAAAACCGAGTTTTCAATTCAAGAAGCCGTGTAATATATACCCTACTGAACTTAAAAATATATGTTTGAAAATAGAGAATATTCAGTCTACCGATGAGACAGGCCTTTTTTTTAAAACCAAGGTCAATCGTGTTTACGTACATTTCGAAACATGTATTTAATACTGCAAATAGTTTTAATGCAGCAATCGATAGAGTACCATTGCTTTCATGCAGCTTCAAGTGATTTAATCCCAAACCAGTAATTTAGATCCCTCGATATGCGGTTTATAGAAAAATTAAGATTTAAGGTAATTATTTGACAACCACATTTGGGAAAGGCTGAAAAATTAAATAAAAATTGCCCTAAAAATGATGCCACACTCAATTGGGGGATAACTGATATAAATATAGATGAAGTGATTAATAGAAATGAATGCAGGCTTAATTATGTAGGATTTTGTTAGTTTCTTACAAGACATTGAAGTAGATGAAGAAGCCCGCATTTACATAGTCTTTACTTTTACTTCCAATCCATGCTTAACGACAACAAAATATTTACCAATATTTTCTATTGGATTCTTATTACTCCAATGGTTTGTCAGAAATATCAGAATATTTTTCACGTGTGATATTGATTCATTTCAAATTCTGTACATTTCAGAATACTGCATATTACATTCTTTTAGACATTGAATGTTTAGAGTAGGACTAAATAGATTTTTTGTGTGACTCGGTCTGATAGCTTAAGTCTTGGCTCTATATAAATCAAAAATTCATAGTGAGAATTTTACATTCAATCACTTAAACTAAAGCATTAATTAAAATAAAATTAAAAATTGCCAAGTTCTGAAATATTGATAATTTTAAATAACATCAACACTGTTTTATGGGTATGAAATAACTTTGCAGCAGAAATTTATTGCTATAGAACTTATAGTGTTATAGAGAAATTCCCAAAAATAGTCATTTGAGACCTCCGTTTGAAATATTTGTATGAACTTCGAAAAATGCTCATTTTTCAAAATCTAATATATTTTTATAAACTGAAACTACATATCTTTGTTTAAAATATTAAAAATAGCCAATATAGTTAAAATATCTTGAATTGATAGAACCGTTTAAAATTAATTATAGGCATATCGAGTTATTTGATTTTAAATTTCGGTACAAGTAGATTTCCAAAAAAAAAAGTCAATTTTTCAGAGATTTGAAATGTCTGAAATATTGGTAGAAAATTTAAATTAAAATAAAACTAATACCGAAAAAAATAGGGCTTTAATTCACAATCAAAAAATATAGTTCGTATTGTAATGAAAGATTCTTGTACAAAAGAGATTAAGTACAATTCCCTCCTCCTCCCCTAAATAAAGTTATGGTCATTTTTCCGCTTCTGTAAACCGTAATAAAAGCCTAGGGCTTACTTTACTTTCTCTAAGTTATAGGCAAAAATTAGTGATATAAATTACAGACAAATGTTGCAAATTATGTAATTTGGTTACAATCTAACCGTTGTGTTAGACTAGAATCTGCGAATGTATATAGGTGTCGAACTTGCAATACAATTTAATTGGTTAGTTAACATCGCAGACACAAATTAAAGGAGTTTTTTCTCTCATATCACGTATACTGATAAATCTAACATAACTGATTCAACTTAGTTTTGGTAGCTTAGTTCATTGTATTAGAGAAAATATAGTCTGAGAATGTAGTTCAACGCTTAAAATCTCACTAACTTATGTACCAATTTAACAAAAAGTATTTATTGTGTTCGCAAATTCTAATCTAACACAACGAATTGAGATAACCAACACATAATTTGTCACACTTGTGGATATATTTATCAATAGAAGCGATACAGGTAATATAACTTTGAGATCATTAAATTGGTCTGTGTTCTACATAGATCTCACCTTTCAGAAAATTTAGTCCTAATTAACCCTTTTGCGCCCTCGATATCACAAATGTAAAATCCATAACATGAAAGGAAACAAAAAATAATTGTTTGCGATCATTGAAGACCAAACCGTATACGTTTGTGATAGCAAATTGACATCGTTTCAGTTAACGTTTTTATTTATATTTGTATGGTGTGGCGCAAATGTTACAATAGATTTTTTATCACTTAAAGTGACTGAAAAATAAATTATCCAATTTTCATGTGAAAGTTGAGTGAGTTAACCCTCACATTTGTCTGTCTTTATAAACGTCCGGTAATACTCCATCAACTGGTCGCACAGGTCGACACCTCTTATATGTAAGAGTTATATTCTTTAATTACTGCTGGACAAGTAACACTAATATGTTTTTAATCAGGTTTACTCCTGCGTTCTAATAAACTTTCTGGTTGGATGTCACAAATAATCGAAGCAATAAGAACCGATTTTGTTTCCTTCCACTTTACGACTCCCATATTGTTTTCGTTCACCGATAATGCAGTAACGAACGGAGTACTTTAAACGATTTTTTGTCATTGCTGAGGATATTTTTAGAAGGTTGGAACCCGCCCTCCAATAAAGAACTATATAAGAAAACAGTATGCATCCCATTATCAAAAACATGCCATTCAGTTTTATTATTTCCACAGGTGTTGATTTAACCTTCACCTTGACTGTATACACCCGGGTATAGGTCTGATTTTTCACGTTTGAATATTTTTGCTGTTTTTTACTGGATTTTAATTTCGTTTGGACTCAGTCACTAAATTTTTGAGTTCTTTTTGAAAATGTAAAAATTAAAATAAAAAATTTAAAAATTAATTCATATTTTCTTAATGCTCTTTTGCATGGGTCAGTAACCTTTACGGGTTTTGCAATTTATTGAACTAATAAAACGCAAAGTAGTATAGTTTTATATTATACTTCACTACCAATTCATTTATACAAGAGTAAATTATGAAAAATCATAGAACAAAAAAAAAAAAACAAAAAAAAAATGTTTCCATGTGGCAATCCTCACACTTCGTTTGCGTAAGGCTGTGCATCTGACAAACTGGCTTTTTACACTGACCACATGAGTTTCGTGTAGGTCTTTTCCGTTTTTCCTCTCTATAACACATATAACATTGACCTTTTTGTGAGAGTCGACCGTCTGCACCTCTATCCATGGTATTGTCTGAAATAAAAGGAAAATTCTGCCGCTGCGGCTGTTGTACAGGGTGTCCGCCGAGAAGGTATACTACTTTATTTTGCTGCCATTTTGGTAAACGTTAGTCTTGACAGTTCATATTTGGCAGTCGTGAAGTAGACACGTGGCAAATTTATTATGGAAAAATATTCGATAAATCAACGTGTTTTAATCGTTAAAACATTTTATCAAAATCAATCATCGATTACTGTGACGATGAGAAAGTTACGTGAAATTTTTGGGAGAAACAACGTGCCAACAAAACGCACTATTTATCGTGTAGTGAATGATTTCGAAGAATGAGGGTCTGTAGGTGATAGGCCCAAGCATATGGGCCACAACGTACTGCAAGATCGGCTGAAAACAATACTGCTGCTCAAGAAAGTGTTCAAAACAATCCATCAACCTCAATTCGACGCCGTGCTCAGGAGCTTGGTCTTCAAAGAACAAGTTTGGCCACAGTTTTGCACAAGGATTTGCATTTGTTTCCATTTAAGATTCAGTTGACACAAGACCATTTACGCCGCCGTACATATGCCAATAGGATGTTACAGCTCGCCCATGACAACCCCGATTTTCATGAAAAAATCATAATGAGTGACGAGGCACATTTTCATTTGAATGGATATGTGAATAAACAGGATAGCCGGTTCTGGGCAATGGAAAACCCTCAAATTACTCATCAGTCACCTTTACATCCATTAAAAGTGACAGTCTGGTTTGCAATTTGGTCAGGAGGAATCATTGGACCTTACTTCTTTCAAAATGAAAACGGCGTAACGGTAACTGTGAATGGGGAGCGATATCGTGATATGATTGAAAACTTTTTAACGCCACAACTGCATGCTTTGGGCTTGATTAACATGTGGTATCAACAAGACGGTGCCACATCGCATACAGCCAGGATTATAATGGAATTACTGCGAGACGTCTTTCCACAACAAGTTATTTCAAAAAATGGTGATGTTGATTGGCCTCCACGGTCGCCTGATTTGACTGCTCAGGACTTCTTTTTGTGGGGATATCTAAAAAGCAAGGCTTATGCAAACAAACCAGAAACGCTTGAGCAACTCAAACAAAATATTCGTGATGAAATTAATGAAATACCGCGTGAAATGTGTGAGAATGTAATGAAAAATGTGAGGCTAACCGAGGCAGACATTTTTCTGATATTGTATTCCATACATAATTGCCGACATTAAATAAAACATTTATCAATATAAGATCCATTCTCTTTCATTTAATCATAAATTATAAACAAACAAAGTAGTATATCTTCCCAGCGGACACCTATTAGTTCTTCAATAGATTTTCCAAGAATGCACTTTGTAGCACTTTTCGTTGGAAAATAGCCCATCACTCATGGTATTTTCGCTCTTTTTATTATAATACACAAATGTTCGCTCAGTCCTTGCAAAAAGTTCCGTCGTCGACCAGTTTTGACGGTTTGAGAGGTTGATGGATTATTTGTAACAAATATATAATATAAGCAGCAAGTCCTGCGGTGTCAATTATATTGAATAACATTGCAAGTGGAAAGCGATTGGTTTTCCTTTTTGTTGTATACTGACCTGGCATTTTGTCCATCGTATATCCTTTGGTTTTTGATGTAATAATGAATTATGCCTGTTATATTTGTGTTTTGGCCCAGAGGTTTTATCGTCATTGTGTTGAGTAGAGATTAAAACTACTGCTTTATTGTTCTTATAGGAACATATGAACATACTACCATTTTCCCTCCAAACAAAGGAATAGAGTTTTTTTTCCAGAGTTGATCTACAGGTTCATAGTTGGATCTGTATTTTCCGATGACAATTAGCAGTCCTATATAAGCCAATAATTTTTTTTCGTGTAACGGTTCCCAGACCATAAGCTTTTTGTCTGAATTAAATTCGTTCCATTTTCGATATATTTTGTCAGCTTTTCTATTGGTGTGTCAACAAATTAAATTTTTCATCGATGTGTCGAAAATAACGCAAAATGGATCCACATCATTTAACATTTTTTTACTTGGTTTTGGACCTACAAATAATGATTCCTTAAGAATATTATCGGCTTGCGATCGCTGCATATTTGGCCCAGTTCTCCCCCATTTGGTTCCATCCATACTGACGTAATATTTTTCTGAATCTTCACGACCTTCTTCATTGTTCTGCGGGCATGTTCACCAATATCGGCATCTGTATTTAATTCTATATATCACGCCTTGGGAATCGGTGTCATCATTAATTCTGCTATTACCTGATCTAATTCAGCATCCGATTCTTCGTCAAGGTGTCTTGGCAAATGGTCATCAGTATCATTAAAATCAGAATTCTGATCTTCCTCTGTTTCTGCATTTAAACGCTCCACTACGCTTTGTAAATTAATTAAAAAAATTAACTAAATCGTTTCCATATAAAATATATGAAATTTCCATATCTACACTAGGGTATTTCCTGTCAAGATGAAGAATGTTTTTTTGCCGACAAAGTGAAGATATTAAAATTTTTTTTTTGAAATTCTGATGTTATCCATTCACTCGCCGGGTTCCGATTCAAATGATTTGTGGAAATGGTAATATTTTTCTGAAAATATTCAATTAACATTTTATCTATTTATTGAAAGAATTATAATTATTAAATACGAATTTAAAATTTACCAATGTTGCTCCATCAACCTCATCAGTAACATTGTCATGTTCGATTTCAACCTCCTCGACGAGCGCTTTATTTATAGATTTAGGTATCAGATAGTTCGGATTGTTCCAATCATCATATTGATTTCATCATCGAAATTAGGAAGCAATTTTTGCACACACAACTAAAAAAAATTGTATTGAATGCGGACCAATTGGCACATTCATGTACAGTGAATTTTTATTCATAAATAAAAAATTAAATCGCAAAATTTATACAATAATCAATTATTAAAAATATTATTTTTATTGTGAAATGGAACGTTAAAGGTTCCAGAATTTGTAAAAACCAGTATTACACTTCCAAAAATGATCAAATTTTAGCCCTCACGGTTGTGACATCTGAGTTTTAAATCATACCAAAAGATATTTAGAAGAAGAACATCTGGTATTATACTAATTTTTGGACATGTAGGCTTCAAGGTATACAGAAAATAAAATATTTGTGGTCGAGCAGTGGAACCATCACAATTGTGACATCTGGTCAACAATTTCCTCAAAAAATATCAAAAGTGGGAAAGAGCTAAAAACGTAAAGCATTATGGCTTTAGATACATGCGTATGAAAATACGAGTTTCAACATTCTAAAAATACTCAAGTATTTGAGTATTTAAATCAATTCAAACTTTTAAAGCTTAAATTGATTAGCTGATTAATTTAATAATGAAAACAGTTATACAAATCTAAAATCATTTATTAAAATGGGTTGGGTTAAGTGATTAAAGCTAAAAATTAACTCGTTGAAAATTTATTTAAATTTAAATTATGTCCATACTGTTATTTTGTTGAACGCATATATAAATCTTTTAAATGTTAAAGCTATCTCTTTTAAATATTTTGTGAAATATTATTTTTAATTTAATAATTTACGATTAGTAGAATTTATGTCTATTTAAATTTTGTTTTGAAATTCAATTGAACATCTTTGGGTTAATTTGTAGTGAAAAACCATAAACCCTTTCCTACTTCGAAACACTATAATTTCACCCACCTGATTGTTCAAAAGAATATCACCAAGATTTACTGTATGCCATGTATCATATATAATGTTTTATGCACACAATATATCACTGTGTATCAATGTGTAAAATTTGAATTAAAATACTATAGATACGAGTATGTATAATATATGTACACATAAAAGATAAAGCATTAAGCACATACGTATTTTATTTTTTTATATAAAATGTCAACAATCGCACAACATTTGTATATAATGTGAAGAATTCAAGACAAAGACTCAGTGTGTGTACATTAAGATATATAAAATAGTAAAATAGACACGATTTTTATTCCACTATATGCACTAACTTTATTTCATCAAATTTATCTTCAATTTTCATCTTACATTATATATACATACATACAACATTCTATATGTATCCATTTATCCATAACCACCTTGAAAATGATGTCTCTATTTAGTCAAGTCGCTGTATTCGTTTTCTGTTGAAAAGTCACGTATGCGTTTTCTGTTAAAATGTGAAACAATTTTTTTTTACTCTTCACACAACACAAATAACAATGAGTTCTGCGTTTCAATTGTATCAAGCTTTAAGTTTATTATAATGTATTATTGTTATTACAGTTATATTATTTGTGACTTTGTGAGCTTTTCTTATTTACTTTAGCATTTTCTATTTGCTTTTGTGCACAATGGTTTGGGTTAATATGTAGCTTTTTCTACAACAACATATTTTTTGGTTATTCTGTGCTTCGTAAACCATTTCTTATTGTGGCTCCGTAAATATATAGAATCAACATTTTAAAATTTGCGTATTTTGGTGCTTTACCGAGCAAATAGCGCAGTGGCTAAATCTGCGACGTTTGGATCGGGATGTACCGGGATCGAATCCCAACAGAGGCGAGGAGCAAAAGGGATTTTTCATAACATCCATTACCTTCTGTTGGAATGTAGAACTAATGGGCCGACCCATCGTTTATGTTAGTACAGGCTAGCATGGAGCTATGCAGTGTGCAGATGGACAAGATAAAAGACGAACCTGAAAGCTAAAGCATCTAAATAAGCAAGATTACGCTACCTTGCAATTAAATCAATCAATGAATTCAATTGAGAAATTATTTTTCAAATTCATCGTAATCAAGCCACCAACAAAATACAAAATTTAATTAGATAATTTTCATTATCATTAGAAACCCCAAGTTGATAAAATAATTATACCGATGAAATTCAGAAAGTTCTTGATTCCATAAAACACCAATGTTAAACGATTGAGAATTGACCATTTATTTAATACTATCGACTATCCGACTTCTTCGATAAACAAAATTTCGTTAAGGACTTCCTGCATTTTTAAATCTGAGTGTTGCCTTAATTAAAAAACAAACTATTCAAAGCAATACCAGTGGAAGATGCTTTCGACTTTAATAAATCAAACTACATATATTCAATGTGTGAAAGTATTGAACGAGGAAGATGCGACATTCATAACATATTTTCGTAGCATATTTTCTTATTTGTCATTTTTGGCTCGTAAGACAAATCATCAAGTGCACAAAGTCACAATTTGTGCCAGCCCCAAAAACACTCCTGTATAAAGTCAGCCGTGTAGTATTGTAACCATGTGCCCTCTATACAAAATTAATTTATTTTGAATTTAAAAAGAATTTTTGAATTTTACAGCTCACGCGCGGTATATTTTATTGGCTCTTTCGAGAAATTGTGTCTTACTTCTTCGATATTTTGCGTCAAATAAAGCAAACAATTTATATCTGAAACATTTGTTCCAGCGCTTTCGCAGGTAGCTTATCAGGAGGCTTGACCATTTCCAACTTTTATAGTTTCATGCCATTGGCATGAAAGATGGCTCGGCCCATGGATTCTGCACTCAACGATCATTACAAGATGCAGATCGAAATCAACGATGAAGAATCTCGTTTGCATCCCACCTCTATTGGGATTCGAACCCGGCACCTCCCGATCCAAACGTTGTAGATTTAATCTCTGTATCGACAAGCAATTCCCAAAGTTATTTTGTAAATTGATTCTAAACCACGGTGACCAAATATCGTTAGGATCAAAATGCGATACGGGTGGTGACAATTTTATAGACAATTTTAGAAAATTTCCTTGAATGCATTTTATTTCAAAAAGAACGGTCATGTTAGGTAGCTGAACGTGCACATTTTATTCTCTTGATCTAAATAATATTATTCTTACCTTCTAAGAAAGTTAAGTTAAGTTATAAAATTTTTAAATTATTTTATTTCTATAATTTATCTCTAGAAATGTGGAATTTCAATGTTCAAAAAATTAGTTTTAAATGCGTTACTCAGGGTTTCGAACCAACGAATTTTCGGGTTCGAGTTTGGGTTCAGGTTTTATTCTAGTGAAGAAAATGCCCGTTCAACACTTACTTTTGTCACAGGGACCACTAACACAATTAGGACAGCTTCACTGCAAAATATTGTTTATCTTAGGGACTCGTGGAAGTGATTTATAAACTTCAAACTCTTGCTTCATAATTAATTCAAAGCTAGACCAGCTGTCCAAAATTGTTTGATCTTGATGGTGTATTAAGTGTAGTTCGCTTTTTTTATTTTACCAGTTCGACCATGTCCGATTCACTTTCTGATGAACTTGCGATTGGAATAACACTACAACTAGCCTCGGCTTCGCTTTGTACCAATCGTATGAAGAATGAAGAATTTGTGTCTGAGCGTTGATTGTGTTGCCGTTGTTTAATATTAAGCGAGATCTGGCAGCTAGATATATTCAGGCATTTAACAATTCATTCATAAAAGTCACCAGCTAATTTTCATAAAAGTTACCAGCTAATTTTTTACTCTTACTATAGGTTTCCATTTCTAATTTAAATTTCAACCAAAGCCCATAAAAATCACCGAGATTTGTGATCATTTCATTTGTTAATTTTGTAATTTTGGGGCCAACATTTTGACTGGCTCAAAAATGTAAACAAAACTCTCAAACGTTTCCAAATCTACCGAGTTGGATAGTCAAGCATAGCTTTTTTACCATTCTGCATTTATCTATTGACTTTTTTATGAATGCGGATGTGAACTAAGAGTATTCGATACTGCCACCTAACAAGTATGCGCCACGCATTTAAAATGCTTCATATTTGAATGTAAATTAGTCAGCATTTTTACCCCTTCCTCTGCATTGTCTTCTACCTCAGCAATATCCATTATCCAATTCGTTTTTTAGCGGTCTCACCGCTTTCAACATATTTCGCCCGTTGTCGGATGTCCCTATTTTAATTTGGCTTAATTTTATGTTAAACGATGTATATTTTCTAGGTAATATGCAGTTTAGCGATCAATGGGATCGCACGTGTCTAATTTTTCTATTGATTTAGTATTTAGTCGAATTATGCTGGTTCCAAGCATCGCTGGAAAAGAAGGTTTGAGCGTAGAAACAGCAGCGAAATATGGCACAACAGTGATAAAAATCTTTACAAGAAAGTTATAACTTCCATTATAAATAATCCGGAGATCCCTTAGTCATAGGGATCTCCGGATTATTTATACCTAAAATTTAATATATTCTGCTCCATGGTAAGATAAATTCGAGTTCAAGAAGAAACCGTGGTGTTATTAAAAAGCCAAATCGTTCAGCTAAACAGAACTTATCCGCTAAAAATCAAGCCACACTGGCCTATGACCAAGTTTTAACAAAATCCAGTAGTTTTGATTTGATGGATGACGAAACTTACGTGAATTTCAAACAGTTGGTAGATGAAGAATGGTATTTTCCTAAATCGTAGTAATGGTCCCGGAAAATAAAGCCACTTAAAGTTAGATAAATTTGGTTACAGAAACGTATATTATCCCTCATTCGTTGACACGATTCCGCAATAATGTTTTGGCCTGTATATAGGAATTCTGTGAAAGAAATACTTGATCCGCTTGTAGAGTTGAACTTCAGATCAATGAGTCCAAAACGAAATACCTGATCTCTGGTTATAGGAAGAATGGCACACCAGATTTTAGTAGTAGCCACCACACGTTTGAGGGAGTGAGAAGGTTCAAATATTTGGGTTCTCTTATCACTCACGATAACAGTGTGGGTGAGGATATTAAAGTGCGGCTGGCAGTCGTTCTTTGTATCCTCTAAGGCCATTGCTAAAATCCAGACACTTATAAAGTGCCGTGAAGCTGAAGCTTTACAAATCAGATCAGGCCCGTTGTTATGTTTGGATGTGAAAGTTGGGCGCTGACGGATGAGTACGAGAGATGGCTCCTAACATTTGAGAGAAGAGTCATGCGTGTGATTTACGGCCCAAAACGCGAAATAGATTGTACCTACCGAGCTCTGTACAATTTCGAGATCAGAGATCTGATGAAGGTCCCCGATATTGTACATGAAGTAAGATCTCAGCGAGTACGCTGGCTCGGTCACGTTCTGCGTGCTGATCCGGAACGAATTGTGCAGCGATCTCTGAAAGAAGAGCCACCATATGGTAGGCGCAGAGGTCGTTGCAGGCGACGATGGCTCCACGATGTAGAGAACGACTTGGCCTCTTCAGATTGTCTTGGACAGTATGAGGACCATGCTCGGGATCGAAACCGTTGGAACCAGATTGTTGACTCAGTAAGAGGCCAGTAATGGCCTTTAAAACTGATTATTATTATAGGAATTCTGTGCAAGTTTAAGCGTAACTTCCGTGGAAAATTTTTACTTAGAAGGTGATAGAAACAGAATTCCATTAGTGTGACAAAGAAAAGGAATTCATTTATTTTAATTTTTTATAGCAAAGTGTTATATTTAAAACTTTAACAACAAAACCCACAAAAAAGTATTTTATCGATGTTCGATTTTGTAGGTTTGTGTTCTAAATGTTTCAATTTGATTCGAACAGATGAAGCGGTATACTTTAATTTTGCCTGAAAAAAATAGTAACAAAATATTTGATTTAATAATCCGGATCAGTCTACTAATCGTTTACAAAAGAAATGAATGACATTTTGCTATAAAAAATTCTGACAATCCAAAGTTATATTGGTGTGTGGCAAACATTACATACAAATAGCATACAAATCAAACAACGTGTGCGTTAGGGCTAACCGTATTTCAAATCGCTAAAATATCGTATAGATTGTCGACATTGCCATAATTGTCGACGTTGACCATAATAATAACCTTGGCAAGTAATCTACGTAATGTTTTACATGCCGACCACCACGTAGATTCAAAAATCATTAAATCATTTCTCGCACAAGAAGTTACATAAATATTTGTGTTGCAATTTGCAGGTAGTTGGCTAGCTTTCAGTAAAGACGTTTCTCGCAACCCAGATAACTATTTGAATTTATTTCTTGGTTTCGTCGAAGCTCAATCAACTGCCAAAATTATCTATTGAAACCCGTTTCACACTAAAATAAACGGACATGGCTCAAAATTAATAATTTATCTACGGAGATTGCATTTTTGGAAGCTAAAGTTATATTCTGACGAAGAGAATTAATTATTGGAAAAAAAATAAGTGACGAACCAATTTGTCACACAGTCACTGTCACCAAGAAAAGAGTGTATATCGCCACTGTGATAGCGCATATCGCCACTGTGATCTCGCATATATGAACATAACGGAGTTCTTCAACGTAAACGATGCATTTGGTAAATTGCCAGTGCAAGTGACTCTGTAGGGACAATAGGCTGTAGCGCCAAAACAGAATATTTTTTTGGGGGGTAGCGCAATATCGTTTATAGTGAAAGACATTTTTGAGTTTTGCCAGTCCTGAACTTTTTGAACTGACTTTAAAGCAACTGGTTCAACTGTTCTAGAGTTTCATTATACCAAATATCCCAAAAAAAATTAAAAGTACATTTTAATTTTTTTTGGGATATTTGGTATAATGAAACTCTAGAACAGTTGAACCAGTTGAAAATTTTCCAAGTAAAGATTATAATCGATCTATTTAAAAATGTAAAAGCTCATTGGAAATCGTTCTCCAAATTATAAACATCTTACTGGTGATTCTTTTTGTATAGTTTGAAAAGACCTGATTTAAATAGACCGCAACACGAATCTCTCAATCTCTTTGTAATACTATAAATCGTAAAACGAAGCAAAAAATACAAAAATTGCTTTAAGGCTCTTGAAATAAATAAACAGGAAGATGAAATAAAAAGGAATACAACAAGAAGGTTGAAAATATCTTCTTTTTTTTTAAAAAGACAATTTAATTATTTTTATATGTTTTTCTTTTATTTTATGGTTTTTATGTTTTGCATTATTATTAGGTGGAGCCGTATACCTCTACAAGGAGTTGGAAATGGCAAAAGATAAAAAATAAATTCAATTCCTTTCGTATTTTACTGAGATTATTCTGTTTCCATTTTTTCTATATAGACCTTAGATTACTAATATAGACTTAATGTTTTGTGTCGGGGTGTATGTACATTTATATATATGTACACACACATATACCCAACAAGACAAATCGGTGCAGGGTGAACAAGACTCAACTTGAGAAAGCGAGTTATTTTTGCTGAACGAGTCTTTTAATTATTTATATTGTATTCCTAGAACATTGAAATGTAAGAAAATACTTTTCGTGCGTTCACAGAATTTTCTTTTTATTTATAACTGGAAGCTTAAAAATTAAAACAAAAGCTTTTTATTATTCACAAAGTGTTGAAAATGTAATTAAGAGAAACAGATTGTGAGTGTTTGAATTTTGTTTTTGTTCGTTCCACAACCATAGACTAATGATGAATATTAGTTTTCTTATTTATACATATACTGTCTCTTAAATCTTGGTTTACCAACAATTTTTCTTTTACACACATTTTTCACACACACACACATACATTTAATATAAGGAAAATTTTGAAAACTTAATTAAATAATTGTACTTACGTGTACCTGCCATACCAGAGTTTATTTCTGGTTAAATTCGTGTGTAATAAAAGTATCATCTCATCTCCAAATTACGAACCAAAGCAAAATTTATAATATTATGTACGCAAGGCCGAAAGTTCATTACAGAAGTATTTTTTGAATAACTTTTGAATATTTTAGAAGCAATTATTTTATTTTTTTGGAAAAATATTTAAATTTTTTTTTTATTCTTGTTTCATTAAAATATAAAGTAAATCTAATACAAAATTGTTGTATAGATATATTTTCAAGGAATTTTTCGATTTTTATATTTTTGTAAACGAAAAATTGTTGTATAATAAAATTAAATAAAACTACAGATGAAATATATAAAAAATTAAAAAAATTAAATTAATTGAATTGTAGATGAGATAATTCTAAGAAAAAAATATCTTAATTTTAATTAAAATTCTTTTACATGAACTAAAAGCTTATAGTCATTTATAATAGAATATTTCTATATTTTATTTGGTATATGGATGTGCTTTTGGGTTTTGTAATGTAGATTTAATTTTGAAACCGACTTTTTTTTTAGATTTTTAGATTATTAATCACAGTAAATACTATGTACTCGTATTAAGTTATTAAATTCTGATTTCTAAAATTTGTATTATATTAATGTTAAATTAAAACTTTAAATATGAATGTCTGATTGTTGGCACCGTATGACAGTATTTTATAAATTAAAATTTATTTAAGTTCATAGTTTGGAAATCGACAATTTTTTATTTAGGTTCTAAAAATAAAATAAAATTGATTACTTAAAAATTACATATTTAACAGTTTTACATTTTACAAACTCCAGAATTCCAGTTTTAAAATTTATATTTTTAATCACCGTTTAAGGAGTTTGAACTATAAATTAAAATACTTAATATATGGTTTAAAAGAAATTTGAAAATAAAATGGAAAATTGGGACAAGGAATTTTGTTAAATTGATGGAGAGCTTTCGAAGCTGCGTTTTTTATTATCAACTTTCTAATGAAGAATTTGGTAAAAATCAATTCGTTGAAATTCTAATTCGAATTAATTTAAATTTAAATTTGATAAAATTGCAAGTTTTTAAGGTACAAAATAGGAATGAGTTTTAATGTTTAAAAATAATCGCTCTTTTTGAGATTTTTATTCTTTTATTTAGGCTCTAAAAATGTATAGGTTGAAAGTTAAAAATTAAAATTTAAAATCTTGTTACAGTATTTCAAAAAACCGAACTTATTAAATAAATTAACTTTAAATTAGTTTCTTAACATTTCTAACTACCTCTGGTGATTGGTTGTGACGCTAATGCTCATCATACCATTTGGGGTGGTGCGAATACCAATAATAGAGGATCCTCACTGTTCAATGATATTTACTCTCTGAGCTAGAGATTTTCTATGTTGGTTGTGAGCCAAGGTTGGTGTTCTGAACTTAAATAGTTAAGGCAGAGTGTGCGTACAATTTAAAATAAAGCCTAAAATACGAATTTCATTACGAATTGTAATCGATTTTTGGCAGCTCATAAAGAATATAAAAAAGCCTAAGATCCGCGCCCCGTGAAAAACTTCTTTGAGGAAATTGATGCTTATCTGTTCTCGCTATACTTAACAAAACTCTAACTTAGAATTATACTTGTAGACTCGATAGTCTTCGCCAACCTTCCGGCAAACTCACCTCCTGCAGGCGAGAAGTTTGTGAACCCAATTTCCTGGGTTTTGTGGTTTCCTCCGAGCTTCCTGACATTTTTGTCGGTACTCCGGATTAGAATTTAGCCCGTAGACTGATCACTACTGATGTTCTACGCTGGAGAGTTTTCTCGTTTGCACCGTTCAAATCGAGTGGCCCTGATGGCGTTTTCCCTGCGGAATTACAGTATGGTTTTCTACCCATCATCACTCACCTGCTCAATCTCACGCACCAGGAGTGCGTTACTATTACTGTACCACGATTCTGGAACAGGAGTAGTGTAGTTTTCATACCTAAAGCTGGCAATTTATATTTTACTGACCCAAAAGCTTTTAGGCCAATTAGTTTTACCTCTACTTTTCTTAAAGCTGTAGAGAGGATCTTCGAAAGACTTATTAGGGATAACTATTTAACTACCTGCCCTCAGAGCTGGCAAGTTGTAACTAGAATCGAAAGATCACATTATTACAAAGAGTTTCTGGTAGGTATCTGCCTGGACATTGCTGGAGCTTTTGACAGCACTTCGTTTTCTTCGATCACGAGTGCGTATACCTATTTTAATATTAATCAAATCATTGTTAGATTCATCGATTCTATGCTCAAGTTGTATAATTGAGACTGACCTAGGTGAGTCATTAGTGTCCGTTAAAGTAGCCAAAACATACCCGCAAGGAGGAGTACTCCTGTGGCTGATGGTTATCGATGTTACCGAATTACTGGTTAAATTGCAGATTGTCACGCGGATGATCTCGTTTTAACAGTTTCTGCTAAATACCTGAACGTCTATAGTGAAAGTTTGGTGTCTTGAAAAGAGATTGTACGTCAATTCCTCTAAAACTGATCTTGTTGTCTTTACCAGACATAGAGACAGTCCTAATATATTATCTGTTCCCGCTCAATTTGGTAGAGCAATTACAAAGAGAAAGCACCTAGGTGTTATTCTAGATCGTAAAAGGACAGTTCTATAAATTATCCTGGAAATTTCACCTTGAATATAAGCTTCGAAAGGCCATTGCTATTATTTGGCAATGCAGAATGGCCTTTGGCAATTGCTGGGGTCTGACCCCCGAAATGATGTCATTCATTTACAATTCACTGGTTCTTCCTTTACTGTCGTATGCATCAGTTGAATGGAAGAGAGTTGTTAAACTGACGTCTTCTGTAGCAAGGCTGGATGGACTGCAGATGAAAGGCTGTAGGGGTATAACCGGTGCTATGTCGTCTACTCCCCTTCTTGCTATGGAGTCTATTCTATGCTTGCCTGAATTACAGTCTTACATTATTGGTACTGCGTGCTCTGCTGCGTTTCGAGTGAGATACATTAGGCCATGGAATGCCTTTGAAACTTGTACGGGGCATAGACAGATTTTTAATAAGTTTAAGTCACATATTCCGGAGGTTGAAATGGTGAAAGATAGGCTATTGACCGAATTTAATTTCCCCTCTTCGAGAGAACTGTGGCTGTATCAGGATTTCTATAGACAGTTGTCTGAGTCGATAGATTTTCTTTGTGGATGGCTCTCGTTCAGAATTCAGTGCAGGGTTTGGATTCTATTGTCCAAAGTATTTGCTCAGATTCTCGGGTAGTCTGGGTAAATACTGCACGGGTATTCAAACTGAATTAATTGCACTTAACCATAGTGCTGGATCGCGTAATAAATTTGTCGGTTCCGAGCCAGCAATTCTTCTACCCTTCAAAGGTGGTAAGGACGCTATTAAGATGCTAGCTTTACTGGAACTTGGACTGAAGTGGAGTTCTACTTCTAGTTGTCGAAAGGCGAATTGGTTCATCATTGAACCCAACCTGAGGTTCGCTAAATATGTGTTATACATAAAAAAGAGTCAACTCAGAATTCTGGTTGCACTTATTACGGGCCATGGACGTGTAGCGGCCGATACAATTAATCTGGCAATCGCCTTAATTTCAATTGTATCGTAATCACTACAATTTCGCGTTTGCCCATTTCCACTTATTGAAGGGGCAACGCGTTAGCATTACAATTATTTACTTCCTATATACAACTCATACTCTTGTTATGTATATAGAACATTTTGCACTCTCGAATACAATATTTTCATGTACAAATTAATCAGGTTTTATGTACAAATTATTGCATCGCTCATGATCTCTAATACATAAGCGCATTATATACAATCATCAATAGACACGTCATTGCCTTTATCTAGATGATTCTCAGACTTCGCATAGTGAAGATACAACGTGGCATCGCAGCATACCGTGGCGTCAAATTAAAAATTTAATTATATGATAATTGAAAATTAATTAATTAAATATTTGTTTATTGAAGATAATAAATTATAAACTAAATAATAGTGAAATATATAGTGTGATAAAAAAATATAGTAAAATTCATAAGTTAAAGTTTAAATTATATTAATAAATTAAATAAGAAAATTGTGTGTTTTTTTATTTATTGGAGGAGTCCGAACCGGACGCAAAGTAAAAGCGTATAGACCTCCTACAGACGTTTCACAAGGTTCATCTCCAACGCATGGGACTTGCTCATTATGATATTTGTGACGACGGTCTGGAGAAAATGGATGACTGTGAAAATGGAGGACTTGGTTCAAACTATTACAGTTTGCTAAGGCTGCAATGTTCTTCTGCGAGTTAGGATAGAACCTCTAGGTTTGCACCGTGGGCCCATTGTGGTATTGAGTGCGAAAGCTCAGTAGGTTCCAACCGTTTTAATAAAATCCAAACGTTTTTTATTCATTAATTATTTCAACAATATTTGTAAATTACAATCTTAATTTCAAATCTACTTTGGATTTTTGTTATTGTTTTATTTAGGTTGTGACATATTCTATTAAATTTTTAAAAATTTTTGATGTACAAATTTATAAACTTTAAATTTCGAAAAAATAAAAAGACTTATATTTAAAATTCTAAATGGTATTGCAATTTATAAATTCAATGCCATATAAGCAATTTACGAATCCAACAAAATTAATTTAAAAAAAAACAAACTAAACTCTATCGGTTAACCGATATCTGTTTAGCTAATTTGTTGAACTTCTGGTTAACTCTGGAAATAATGAAAATGAAATGCCATTTTGAATAACGAATAGCATTTGAGGAAATATTATTAATTAATGCTCGACTTCGATTGGTGGAGTACCACAGTTTTGATTGATGGCAATCCTATATTTATTTCATAAGTAAAAATGGATTTAAGGAAGGCAGGATTTAAAATGTTGATGTTTTTTTATTGTACACAAATTAATAATTTGTAGCTATTTTTGAAATTTTATTTCTATTTTTAAATAATAATTCCTAATACAAAACAATATTTTAAATTTACAAATTTTAAATTATAATTTAATGATTTAAAGTACATATATTAATTTTAAATCAATGGAATTCATTTTAAATCATATACAATAAATTAAGAATATTAAAATTTAAATTCGTCAAGATTTGTATTTCAAAATAATTAGTTTTTATATTATAATATAAGAGATTCTAAAAACTTCAATTTTGGGATTGAAAGTTAAAATTCAAGATAACCAATATCAAGCTATTTTCATTCTAAAATTTTTCCTAATTAATTTCTAAATTTTACTAAATCCTGATATTTTTGTAATTTTTTTAATTCTTGATATTCTTATTTTTAGTATGAATTCGAACATATTAAGTTTCCCTGTAACTCAGTCAGAACTTCAGAAAATTCAAAATTAAAATTGATTTGAAAAATTCAATATAAATACTGAAAATAAAATGTTATTTTCTGATAAACAATTTTGCCAACTTATACCGTTTGAGAAAATTGATAATAATTAAATGAATAATTATTCAAAATTTCAAGCCAATTTAAAATTGTCTAATTCATAATTTTAAATTTATAAATTTTTTCATCCAAAAATTCCAAAACCTAGAATTTAAACTCAAAATTCAACAAAAATTCAGAATTTTCGGTATTAAAAGTACTCAAATTAAAATATAAATTTATAAACTAAAATTTTTTAGTGTTATCGCGTTAAATCGCATTTAAAATTTTAAATTAATTATTTTAAATAAGGCATAAATTATAAAAATTTTAAAATTAAAATTATCCGCCAAACTCTGAAATGGCGTTTTTATGAAATTGATTGACAGGTCCAAAATAATAAAATTTACATCCTCATGTAAAATTCTTATGTAATTCAAAACGGTTGGAAACAAAATTTTTTTAATAATTTTATGAGATTAGGAATTTCTACAAATGCCGTGTTTGAACTCTGATTTTTAAAAAGGACAAAAAAATGTTATTTCAAAGTTTAACAACTATTTGCAATTTTAAATATGCAGAGGTTCCACATCTGATCTTCTTAGTTAAACATTATATGTAAATTCAAAAACATAAGTTTTAAAATTTAAACTATCATAAATTTTAAATTCAATAGTGGATACAATTGCAAAGTATTAATTATTAATTCTTATAAATTTTAAATTCTAAAATTTAATTTAAAATTTGTATTTCTAATTCTATAAATTTAAAATTGAACTTGAAAGTATTGCGTTTTTAAAACAAGTTTTGAATTCTAAAAATTAGATCTTTAATTTAAAAGTTTCTAAAATACAGTTTCTAAAATAGAAAAACAAAATGAACGCAAAATTTTAAGAAATATGGCGTTAAAGATAAACATTAGATTAAGGATAAAGAAATTTGCTAGTTTATAGACTTTTTTAGGTAGCTTTTAACACTGTCTGCTATTTGTGGAAATTCACATTTCAAATTATGAACTAAAAAAAAGTCGACGTCGATGGAAATTAATTTGAATTCGAACAATTTTAAAAATACATTTGAAAAAAAGCCTAGTTTATTTAATCGTAAAATATGAACTTTTTTTAGAGATAAAATACTTTAATATTTAATTCAAAAATATTAAAAATTTCAAGCCATATCCGCAATTTATATTCAATATTCTAAAAATTAAAAGTTGAATATTTGAAACAAATAATTCAACTTTAGAAATGTAACAGTTAAAAAAATGTACACTGAAATTTCAAATATTTTTAAATTTCTAATTAAATAATTGTAAATTCTCAAAATTTTAAATTTAAATAATATTATATATAAAATTGCAATTTAAGAGCCATTAACAACAAATTTAGAAAAAATAAATTAACATTTTTATATGAAAAAAAGGATAGCTACACTTTTCAAATTTATTAAATTTCGCTAATGAATTTTTTATTTAACCCATGTAGATCAAAATTTCAAATTATGAAGTTAATATAAATCAAAGTTGATGGAAATTCGAACAATTTTAAATTAACATTTCCCAACAAATTTACAGATGCAATAAATATTAAATATTTCTAATAATTCTATATAGCTATTTACGAAATCTTAAATTCAATATTCTAAAAATTTAAAAGTTGAATATTTAATTTCAAATTTAACAGTTTAAAAATTATTAAATTGAAATTTTAAATATTAAAAAATTTTTGAAACTGATATCATAAATAATGTATTCAAAAAATTCTAAATTTAGAGAATAGTAATGAATTAAATTCAATTAAAGTTCTGGTCTTTAAATCAAAAAAGGATTATTTCACAGTTTTATAGTTTCACAGTCATTCATAGTTTTAATATATTTGTGAAGAATTTTTGAGTAAACAATTTGTTGTAGTCATAAATTATAAGTTGCAATTACCATGTTTAAAATCGGAACTGTTTATTGATCTTCCAGAAATATTTATAAATATTTTGACATGTGTACACTAGTAAAAATGATTTATAACCCGTGTATCTATATATAAAACTCATTAAATATATGACAAATTATTATTTTATTTGTTATAACAATATTGTCAATTATTTGTCGTTTCAGAAAAAGATCCATATCCAATTGATGCATTACCAACATGTAATCATGCATTGTCGGTGTGTCAACAAGAACGAAAATGTATAAAATTGTTCGAAGACTTTAAATTACATTGTAAAGTACGAGAAAATAAATGTCGAATGGAAGACAGGTAATAACAATAATATTTTCTTTTTTATTTATTGCTTTTTATATTTTTTGTCTTCGGTTTGCTGTGAGAGCACACACAGACGCCAGATAATAATATAGGATGCTGCTGGGAAAAAAGTTCGTAAATAAAATAAATCGAGACACGTTATTGTGGTGCTATGAATATTTTCCCTAATTCATTTTATTGTGTATGCGCTGTTGTCTTCTAATAATTTAAAAAAAATTTTGATAAATTGTTTTCAATCTATTCGCATTTTACCATTAATATATTCTTTATTACTATAATAAACTATATTTCAATTTTTTTCTGCATTGCATCTACCCAGAGACTTGTGCTTGGAGTCATGGACGAATTTACGACTGTCACCCATGTTTGGATGCATATGTCCGAATAATCATATGAAACGTAGATGTGACCGTATCTTTAGTATGGTTAATCATAATCCATGTGTCGGTGAGTAGAGTAGATATCCAAGTATTATTTTATTGTCATATAACATTTTGATTTATAATTTATATGTATATTATAAAAACAAAAGTAAAATCAAGTAAAAAGCTCTTTAAAATTAACACCAAATTAATCACGATGAACGTATTATATACATATGTGTAAGATGTTGAACATATAATTTTTTGTAAGATAAGAAGAAAATAAAGCACAGTTTAGTTGCAAATAATAACCGCGTGTATAAGGAACGAACCCCACATTTATATTTTGTACATTATCTTTTTTTTTTGTAAACACTTTATATAAAGACATTTTAACGCATTAAGAGAAAAAAATAAATAAATAAATTCAAGATCATAAAACAAAGTAGAAGATCTTGTACAAGATGAAAATTTATGTTTCCTAATTAATATTTTTTATTTTATTTTGTTCTTATACATATTTGTGGTTATATACCATACCAGCGATATTTATGTACAATAGAACTTTGGTTTTCTAGTATAACAAAAAAGCAACCATTTTTTTATGTTATATACTTGTTCTTTTGGTTCTTATATATAAACTTTCTGTTAATTTTTTTTTTATATGTTTCATTCACAACACAACAATTTACATAAAAACACATAATTTTTTTTTTCCTGTTTATGTTTGTTGTACAGCATAAATACAAGCTTATATTTATATATAATATATACACCACTAATGGAAATGTTAATCTTGTTTTATTCTGGATCTATGTATTTATGTTTAACTAAATACATAACATAAGGAGGTTATGTTGTTTTGTCGAGTGCGCGCGCGGGGGTGGTAAATCTAATTTGTCATGAAGATATAGAGAGAGACTATACGTGTATAATATATAATGTGCTGAGTGTTTGTGTTAACAAGAGGGTTGTAAATATATGTACGAAAATTAATTCTAGGACTACATAGTCATGTTTACGTTATAAAACATCTCCCGCCTTTTTTATTGTTAGGATATATGTAGTTCGTGTACTTTTTTCTGTTTATGAGAGATTCACGTATAGCTACCAGTATTTTGGTAAATTTTAACCGATTTGATCCGGAGCAAAACGGCTAATATTTATCAAATTATTGGTTTTGTTACTCATAATATATTGCGGTCTGTAATATTTAAAATACATATGTAAGATCTGTTTACGTTTGTGGTTAGGATAATACAAATACCAATTTTACTAGTTAAAGTGGAGAGCATCTAAAAACATATAACCTTAAGTTTTTCATACTCATCTAAATATATCCAACCTAATTGGATGAATTGAAATATTAAAGATATAAATTCATGAGTAATCGATTATTCTAGTCTGATGAGCATATTTCATAGACGATATCTTAATGCAAAATATATATTTTCTGTTTAAATATCAAATTAAGCATAAACAAAAGCCAGACGAACTTTATTATTCTAGTGATACAATAAAATAAATATTGTTTATAAATTTTGAATATTTTTTATCTAATAGCAATATAAGTAAATTTGTTTAAAGTTCATATTTAATTTTAAAGAACTACGCCTACGACTACGCCTTCTATAGCGTTATATAAAATTTTTAAAGTATCAGTCCACGTTATACAAAAACTGACCCATCCCAAATATAATTTCTTGAGTTCTGCGAAATAAAGTAAGAAATTATAAATTTTTGCTAAAATGACATGAATCTTCTTTAGTGGGTGCAACTTAATTCGAGGTGTAACAATTTTTTTGGTTTGATGTCTGTTAAATGTTTAAAATATAAATAGAATTAGACAAATAATTTTTAATATATAATAAAATTACAAATTTATTTTAAATTTAACTAGGGTGAACATTATTTTTTTTAATGTAATGTCAAAATTCCAGTTAAGTATAAAATCTATACTACAGATCCATTTCGGGATTTTTTAAAATTTCAACTTGTGATTTGTAGGCTGTCTAGAAGATTCAAAATTTGGTTCGAATGTTTAAATTCCAAATTTATATCAGACTATGAAATTACATGACATTTTCAAGCCTTTTACTGAAATAATCAAACAAACTAAACTTTGAATGGATCAATTTTTGGAATTTTGTAAACTTACATCAAAAATAGCTTGAATTAATTTCCCTTGAAAATATGTTAAACGTTTAAACGACTGTTACAAAACTATTCAAATTTTGTCAAATTCCTAATTTCTAAGCAATGAATTTTTTTCAATTTTAGACATCTTTGACTGATTGCTCAAAGATTTTGAGAAAATTTAAGCATATGGCTAATAGAATACTACTATAATTTTAAGGGATATTTTGTAATTAAAAATGTACATTAAGGAAATAATCAATTTAATTTTTTTATGTTATTTTATCCATTCATCCCAAATTCCAAAATTTTTTAAAATTCTATAAAGTATTAAAAAAATACCAAGGTTTGAATTCTTTTCAAATTTAAAATATGTGATTCTATAGCATTCAAATAATATGTTTCGGAATTTTGTAAAGTTATACAGCATTCCAAAAATTCCACTCAGCCTGTAAAAATATTTTAAAGTGTTATAAAATTAATTGTTCGAGGAATTAAAAGAAGTAAATTTAAAGAATTGCTTATAATTAATACTAAATTTAAAGAATTACATCGAGCTTTTAAAATTACCCGTTGTAAAATTTGGTATTTAAAAAATTACATTTTTTTTTTAAATTAGCTGATGTTATGAAACTTTTGTGTGAAAAATTTAAAATTCTTACGCAAAGAAGAAATAATTAAAAAATTTTAAAAAATTGAAACTAGACAGTTAAAAAAATGTTAAACTTGTCATTTTCTCGAACAACTTTATTTTGTTGAATTTCAGTTGCCTTTGTCTAATTCAACCAGAAATTTTAACAACGTTCAAGCTTATATCTAGAATATATCTAAAATTTAGTGACGCCCAATTTTCAATTTATCAAATTTTGTGTAAATTATTAATTATGCTGTATGCACTTAAATTCTGAATAATATACAAAATTTCGAAATTTCGTGAAAGTATTATTTTCTGGAAATTACAAATTTCTTCAATTTTCAATTAATATTGTATTACTACATACAATAAAAAGTCTGTCCAATTTCTTGTTACTACACGCCATGAAAAATAAGTTAAAATATCCAATCTTTAGTAGTGTGAAAACCCCGATCTTTAAATTTTCCCATGCGGAGCTGAATTCTAATATTAAAATTCCGAATTTATTTGTTATTTCTAGACATAATAAAATTTTCACAAATATCAGATATCTTTGACTAATTCTTCGAGGTACTGTAAGAAAGCTTGCGCTTGAGTCTAGAATACCAGTAAAATTAAAAGCCTACGCTAACTCTAACAACATAATATTGAAACTAAATTTCTATCAAATTTAAAAAAAAATTAAAATCCGGCGCTTAGTCAATTAAATCTTAATTTTAAATTTTCATAAAGCATTTTAAAATTATAATCATTTAGTTCACCTTTTGAAATAAAATTCATCCATAAAATTACAATTTTCTCTAAAATCTTAACTATTTAAAAGTCTTTTAAAATTTTCAATTCCAATGGAACACCTAAAAAGTTAAAATAACTATACCAAGAGAAAGTAGATAACAATAAATTTATTTACTGAATTTCATTAAATTTCGTTATGCAAGGTTACCATAGTGTAATCGATTTAATTTCGATTTAAGTTTTTAAAAAAATATTTATAAATTTCTTCTTTAACATATTTCATTCTAAATTCGAAAAATTTTAATTTTTTTAAGACACTGAATTTTTCTTAAATTATAATTCACGCCACACAAAATTTGTTCACAGATTTGTTTTAAAAATATCGATTTTTTAAATATCATTATTGAATTTAAAATTTTGTCAAATATTTATGTTATTTAATTTTTCCAAATTTTCGATTCATTTCAAATTAAAATGCTACGACGCTTGCAAATTTTCTTAATTTTTAATAAATTAATTAATTTTAAATAAGTGTTGAAATCCATACACATTTAAATTCTAAATAATTTTGTACTTGGTTTCATGAATTTCGAAAATTTCAAATGTCACTTGCTTTTATAATTAATTTTAATATTTAGTAAATTAAAAATTTAACGCTAATGTTATTATTGTATTTTGACAAATTTCATAATTCCTACGGAAAGGAGAAATGATTAAAATAAGTGAAATACCGCAAGAAAGTAAAATTCGAAATTTAATACATTATTGAAATTTTTTGAAACCTTATTAAGTAAATTATTTTATGTCTAGAATAATTTGATGTTACATTAGAAAAATTTCACAGTTAACAAAAATGTTTAACTTGTCATTTTATCGGACAACCATATTTTTGTGAATTTCAGTTGACTTTGTCTAAATTCAACGAGAAATTTTAACAACTTTCAATCTTATATCTAAAATACCACTAAAATTTAATGTGGCGCCCAATTTAATTTATTAAATTTTCGTTAAATTAATAATTGTGCTGCATGCATTTATTTAATTGTAAAAAAAAATATTAAAATTATAATTCTCTTTTCATTTTTAAGTAAATTTTTTAAATCATTTATCATTTAAAATTTTGGAAATTCTGAATTTTCTTAATATTTGGTGTGGTTTCTTAAAATTTAAATTAGCAAATCTAATTTATACATTAAAAATTTATTTTCAATTCTATTAATTATACAATGCTATCAACAGTACTTGAATATTGTGCCAAGATCGAATCTCAGATTCCATTTTAAATTCTATATCCTCTGTTTGTCCTCTTACATGCTATTCCAATTTAAAATATGCTAAGGTTATCTTCAATACTCAAATATTTTAGCTAGATCGAACCCCCGCTAAATTTTGAAAATCAGAATCTTATTAACATCCGGCTTTTTAAAAATAACTGTACACAAAATGTCCACTTTTTGTTAAATTTGCCTCCAGGAACTTACAGATTTTTAACTACAAAATATTAAAGAATTCTGATGTCTGAAATACAACCAGGAATGGGCGAGGTAGATTACGTTATGTAATATACGCGGTTTTTAACACATAAAATATTACGTAGATTACTTGGCAGTGTTTTGTTCAACGTCGACAATTATGACAACTTCAACAACCTGCGATATTTTAGCGTTCAACTCGAATGAATGAACCTGTTCACCCTGCAGTATTTGTTAAAAATCTTATACGAAGAAACTATATTATAATAAAAACTAGTTTACTAGTTTGTGTTAACAAATACAGCATATTTTTTATATATATCACATCCCTGCAAAATATTAAAAACAACGATAAAAATTGACAAATAATAATTTGATAGTTTTGATGATGAAATAGTTTAGAACTAGTTTACAAAATCACACTATGTCTACATTATCGAAGTCGTCGATATCATGTATATGTAGTCTATAAGGGTTGTCGACGCTGCAATACAATAGGGAAAATCAATTTCACCTGTAATCCTACACCAAAAATTAACATGGTCAAAGGTCGTTGTTTTGCAACGTGTCGTAACAACAGAAAATTTACATCTAATCAATAATGCATGCGTTACGTTGATTTATCATTCCGCATGCTTTGTTAAATCAGCTTTTCCAAACAAATAATGCAGAATGATAAGCAAATTCTGTGGAATCGTAATTGCTCACGACCCCTTTGGCAACATATACCTTTCGATTTTCGTTCCTGTAATATACAGAGACAAACCAATTTCACTAGTCAACCCCACGGTCTTGACCAATACCTCTGGCTCGGATAACATTAAAAACTGACCGAAATGCATCGAAATTCGTATCCAGTAAATCCTTGAAACTTGCATAATCTTACAGGTAACACTGAAAATTGTAGCCAACTACCTCAACATTAAATGTGCTCAAGATTTTCCTCCTGAATGAGGACTCTTATACCTAAAATTATTATTTTCAACTTAATTTTTAATATTTAACTAAATTTAAAATTTAAAATGTACTCAAATTTTGTTAAAAAATTACTTAATTTATCAGACAATTCATTTAAAAACCATTAAAGATTTTGGCTCAAATTCATACTAGAATTCTATTCTGAAATTTCACTTAAGCAAATCCACTCAACAAATATATACCTCGAAGTCTTGTAAACTCAAATATGAGTAAATATTTATAATTTAAATTGCCCTCAAATAATTTATAAATCGAGTTAAAATTTTACTCAACTTCGTAGTACAAATTGTACCCTAACTTTAACTTACAAAGTTTCACTCAAAATATATAATTCAAATGCTACTCAATTCTAATAAATTTTTGAGTTTTAATTAATATTTAAATTGCACTCAAATTTGATGAAATCTATCCGTTAAAATGAATGCAAACCCCGTTTAAAATTTAACTCAACTCCATAGTACAAATCTTTTTTGAATGTCACTCAAAAAATATCACTCAAAATTATAATTTAATAAATTAAATTTTGAACAACCGGCAGTTTTATCTTTTTCCATGTGCTAGGTATTCTGGACAATCATTATAAAGAAAATGTATAGGCTCATGTGCATCTAGCCCTTGACACGATACCTAACGTCGTTGCTTAGGGGATGCTCATTGATTTCCCAATATATTGCTACAGTATTGCTAACAACAAGCTTTATTATAGATCTGTCGAATTATCTTGCAAAATTAGTCGTTTTAGATGCTTTCGATTTTTTTAAATTTTAGGTCATTAACGTTAGTTCATAAAATTATTCATTAATCTTTCCAATCCATTCCACTTTCAATACGATTTTTAAATTAGTTTATTTCTAACTCATTCCAAATTTAAAATTTATTTAAGGAATCCCTTAAAATTTGTTGGTAAGATTTTGCAATGAATCTTGTTTTTAGTTAGAACCGATATTACTTACCTTTAATATTTTCTGGTCTAGCCAAAGTAGAAGTGGAGTTTGATTTCTTTAAATTTCTTAAAGATAGATTATGAAAATATTTTAACTTTGAACTTTTCTAACCTAACCTTAATTGAAAAGAGATTAAAATGAATCGAAAAAAATGTAATACTGTCCCACACGACTCGCATTAAACATAAAACAAATCTGGCGAGCATTATTTATAACTAGTTCACTAAAATCACTCTATTAAATTTCTACATTATCGACGTTTTTTACGAATTATCTACGGGTTGTCGACACGTTGACGTAGAAATTAATAGATGACGCGTGAACGAAATGAACAAAAGGTTAGAAAATGTCATGTACTGAAAGTCGAAATCAAAAATTGCTAATTTCTGAAACTCTATACAAAATCTCAATTTCCTAAATTCTGATTATCCTGCTAAGTTTTCAATTTTCCTAAAGCGATTATTCAAATTTTTTAAATTTTAGCAAGGCCTAGATCATAAAATGTTACTTAAACGGAATTGTATGGGTTGAAACTGTTAGATATTTCTAAAATTAGAGCGATAAAATTTTTCTACTTTCAATATTCAAAATTATTTTAGCGTAAAAATTTAGAATTTTGCTGACTTTAAAATGTTTTAGAGCATTAATCAAAATTCTAAACTAAAATTTAATATTTTGGCCACGTATTTTACAAAATAATAGTGACTATTTAATATATAGGAATATTTTCAAAAGCTTTTAACTTTATTGTTAACCATCAAATCATAATAAATTATAGTTTTGACTGCTTATTTTAAATTCGAAAAGAATCTAAAGACCTTGCATGGTAAAATTTGTAAATTGTTAATAAATTGATAGAATTTCAAATGGAAATTCATAATTATAAACTATAATTAAGAGAAACAAAATTTCGAGAATTTCAAAAAATTTTAATTTTCCTAACTAAAATACAAAAATTAGTAAGAGAAAATATAAATTAAGCTTTTTTCAAAATTTAGCGTAAACCTATAGTATTTGGCGCGACATAGAAAGAAACTTAAGTCTGAAATTTGAATATTCCAACACATTTAAATGCTAAACCACATTTAAATTCGAAATTTTGTTAAATTACAGATTTTTTAAAGTCTCTTGATTTCTGACGTTCAACGTAATAAAAAGGTAATAAAATATCTTTGATATTGAAAATAGAATTCTATGTCACGCCAAATTTCATATCAAATTTTGAAAATAATATTTTCTTACCTTAGTCATATCATTCAAATTCTGAAACAGTAAAAATGTTTTTTTTAAATTTTAATTCACTTAATTAGGTTGGACGATAAGTACGCTATTTACATATCAGTCACATATATATAGTGCTTTGGCTGAATTTGATTTTGAAATCAACAATCCATAAGTTAATAAGAAATAGATTCCGAAATTCTCTCAGTATTTGACGATTACTTTTCAAAATTACAAATTTTTCCTTTAAATTGAAATTCTGAATTTATTTTAAATTTTTATACCGGGAAGACTATCAAAATTCCAGATTTAAAAATTGTATCCGCCTTTCAAAAATATTCTTAAATTAAATAATTTCCACTATTTGTAGCCAACTACAATTTTCTTTAAAATGTTTACTACTATTGAATTATAGTATACAACAAGGTATACTTGTATCCAAACTCGCCTGTCTTATATTAACTCGAAAAGTACTTATTCGATTTTCATTAAACAAAACCATAAGAACTTTAGAAACGTTGATTTAACAACAATAAAATTTTGTTCTTTATCGGTTATTTTTAAATTCGTTGTGATTCTATAGAAACTACTGAAGAAACCCATTACGGCAACAAGCTTTTAACAGAGCTGCAAGAAATAATTTCACTTTTATATAATCTCAGCAGCTCGTAGTCTCAGGAAATATTGTTTATGCTTGTTACGTCTTAGTTGCTTTAAAGACCAAAATTAAGCAATTGTCTGATTTTAGGTTAGTTCATTTTATAAATAAGTTTCATTAGATCAATTGTGATGGGTGAAAATTATTTAATTGAAACTTCACACTTATATTATAACTAATAATCACTAAAAGTCACATCTAATGTTTTAAATTTTTCAGAATTGCGATATATATATACATATATATATATATATATATATATATATATATATATATATATATATATATATATATATATATATATATATATATTGTATATATATATATATATATATATATATATATATATATATATATATATATATATATATATATATATATATATATATATATATATATATATATATATATATATATATATATATATATGTAGTGTGCACACGTATTAAATACAAATTTTTATAAAACTCTTCTAAAATCTGTCTATGAGTCTACGTTAAATTAATCTTATCTAACTAACAGCATTTAGAGCTTTAAGCTATTAAATTACTTAAAAACAAGACTAGTTTTATCTTCTCATATATGTTTTGTAGCAATATTCAGCACAAAAAAAAAATTAACAGGTTTACAATGTAAAAATCCTCTTTAAATAGATATATGCTCTAGCAAACATATCGAAACAAACAGAAAATGAAAATGGAAGTACCTTGAGGCAGGATAATCTGTATAAAAGAATTTTCTTCTGTAAATTTAAAATCGTTATATATAACCGTGGGATAAATAAAACAAGATTAACATAACCAAAAAAATAAAAATAAAAAATAGATATATAAAAGCTTTTAATCATGAATATGAAATTCACAATCTATAAAATGGCTTTATTTTGCACCGTATATACACGTTATATTTATAAGATTTGTTCACCTTTAAAATAAATTCTTCGCACCTTTATATTATAATCATATATTATACCTTTACATATATATTATTATATTGCACATATATTTTTATTAAAATTGCACTTTAATTTTAATTTCAGATGAATTACCTATTAACGATCCTATATTTGATTTAGCCAAGTATTCTAATTATACCAAAAAAAATCAAAATAAAATTTATCCAAAAATTCCGAATTACCTGTATCCCGCCAAATATATTCCATTAGCACTTGCGTCACATCGTCCCGATACAACTGATTTCAATTTTTTTCATGGCACAAATTTAGAGCACACTATTAATAATAACAATAATAATAACAATAACTATAACCAAAATAATAATCAACAACAAAATAGTAATAATAATAATTACAATAATAATTTCAATGATAATAATGCTGTTAAAAAAATTTTAATGCACTTGCACAATTCGAATGTTATAAATCACACAAATAGTGATAACCATAATTATGATTATAGTGGTGGATATAACGATGAATTTTATCGTTCGATTGGTGAGCGAATAAAAAAAAAAAGCACAAACAAAATATTATTTTCCGAACAATGAAAGTTATGGGCTTTAAAAAATGCTTATAATTAATAAATAAATATATATAATTTTTTATGATTTATTATTAAATAATAGTGTAAATTCGATATTTATTTGTTTTAAACAATTTTTTTGTTGTATATATTATATGTGTACATAAAATCAAAGCACCTTTCAGAGCACCAATTTATCTGTGCATGCATCTTTTTATTTTTATTTCTATTTAAAAAACAAAATTGGTTTGCACGTTTAAACAATATTTGTTTAAAATTATTAATTTTTGAAAATTTGGTAAATAAAAACCAACTATTTTTAAGTTCTATTTCAAAAATATTATTATGACCTATACCTTGTAATAATATTGTATAAAATAACAGTTTGTTTCCATATTATATTTATTATTTTATGTTTTAACAAATTCGAAATATATTATTTTTCACCATAAGAAATTTAAAAAAAAAAAAAAACAATCCATAACCAAACAAAACATATAAAACATTTATTCGCAGCACGTGAAATGGGAATTGATGAAAATTTACATTTACGGCTATTGGATGAAAATATGGGAACGGTTGAGACACCATTAATTGCACCGTCGAGCGCATACTATCCACATTTGCAGACCAATGTTATTTATCCATATAATATAACCGGGTTTCAAGGGATGCATCAAAACGGCAATACGATAACAACAAACACAAATAGTAATTATATTATCGATGAGAATGGGTCGAATAGTGTGACGGGTAGTGGGACACATCATCATTCAATCAATGAAAAAGACAGTAGGTTTTTGATTTTAATTTTGTTTGTTTTATAAAAAAAAAAACAAAAAAAATATTTTTAAAACATTTATTTATTGATTTAATTTAATTTTTGTTTTTCTACTAGATAGTATATTTTTTAACTTTTAACACGATTTAATGGAAAATGTTGGAAAGTTCATTTTAAAACCCGCAAAAATCTATTAACCACAATGGGCGATCAATTTACACATAAATTTCAGACACATTTCAATTAAATAAATTCCAAAATTCCAGCCAACGACTCGTTATTTCAAAAATTGTAGTGATGTCGATAAAATTCGAAATATCAAGAAATGTTTAAAATTTGTGTGGAGCAAATTCCTTAACATATTTATGACCAGGATTGGAAAAACAAAATTTTTTCAATTTTTTTTTTCAAATTTGCCACACAGTTAAATATTTATGAAAAAAAATTAGAGCGTTGACAAATGACACAAAATAACGAATATATTAAAAATATGGTGGTTTTAATTTTGAAAAGTAACGAAACAAATGGAGTATCAATAAACTTTAGTTAGCAAAAAGTTGAAGATTTGTAATTAAAAATTCGTCGAAGAACCGATAATTTTGTTTCAAATTAAACAGAAAATCAGAAATTTCGGAAGAAGAGCATTTTCATTCAAAATCGGGAGTAGACCATTACAGTTCAATTGAGCTAGTTATCTGTTCTAATTAATTTAGAAAATCATCAATGAATTTTAATGGGAAGTTAATTTCGGGAATCATCAAAATTTAACTCGATGCGCAGGGTTCCACCGAATTCTCGGTGGGCTGTGTTAAAATTATTTGAATATGGCCTTGCAAACACAAAATTTTAAATTAAATGCTAACGGACGCGTTACAATTTATGAATTTAGATGTTTTACGAAACGTTCTAAAATGAGCTTGTAGATTTCATTAAAAATTGTAGAAACCATAAAATGTACCTCTTCAACGGTAGTTGTGAGTGATATTTTAAAAAATGAATACTTCAAAAAACGTATTCAAGGAATTTTCTGTTTAGTGAGCATTCAAATGTTATGTTATGTTGAAAATGCTTTTCTGGCAGAATCATGGTTAGTGACTTTATATAAGGTGGAGTTTAATTAGTTTTACTTGAAAAACATTATAGTTGAGATAAATAGCATATACCAAGATTGATTAAAGTTTGAATTTTGGTAGAAACTTCACGCTGCGCTATAATTAATTTTTTAGGAAATTCAAATAAAGAAATTCAAATAATTAATCGAAGTTGTAATATTTGAATTGACTAAATTATCACACTAAAATATTAATTTTTTCTGAAAAATTATTTAAATTCGTTCAATTTTATTAACTTATTTGAATTGGTTACAAATCTGTTAGGAAAATGTTTTATTTATTTTAAACCATCATAAGTGCGATGAAACCAATAAATTTTGAATTTCTGAGGAAAAGTGTTTAACACAGCATGGCTAGCATTTTTTTCAATTTTTCAAGCACTTGTTGTTCAATGCTCTCCGTGAGATTCTACACAACTTCCGATGTGACATTGACAGCCATATTGTTCCATTTAAAACGAATATTTTCGGCAACATTATCGCATCCGCCAATCTTTTCACTATTTTGCCAATTATTTCTGGATAAGTCGAAAACACATGGGCCAAGATACTTTGAGATAACATTGATTTAATTAGTCTCGTACCAGTTTATTGTTTCTTTAGAGTAAGTATGAACTAGCTTAATCGGGTCAAAACTTTGGTTTCAGACTAATTCATAGTAATTTATCGGTACATAACAGGGTAAATCTGAGCAAAGCATCGAAATTTGGGCTATACAAGATGAGGATTTGGCTATTTCTTGACGATTATGATGAAACTCGACATGTTGAATGACAATGAGGTTATAAAGTAAATTTTAGATGAAGTTCAGGCACATGACTTGTGCTGATACTTAACTGGGCTGTTTCTTACCCGATTACGATGAAATCCGATATGTCGGATGAAAATGCGGTAGTATACATTTATTTTTGGATTAGGTGCTTTACAATATGGTTAATTGTGAAGGATAAAAAATAATGTTTGTATAATGTTCTGGAATGGAACTAGGCTATTTCTGGAAAGGTTAAGTTTTCAACTGTAGGGCAATCTATCCTGGATAATATGTCTACTATTATACTAATTTACTAAGATGTTAGAATTTTCGTTTCAACCGAACATGTCGTATTACATCCTAATCGGTTAACCTTTAATCTTAAAAATCATTTTTAAATTCTGTTTCTATCGAACAGATCAAATTTCGTCTCATAACCGGTCGAGGAATATATAATAGCTCCATTATACTTGACAATATTCAAGAATAGTATTAAACAAAACATTCCAACATGTGGTTCATCATAATCGGCCAAGGATTAACCTAATTCTGTTCAAGTTGGTCATTTCGCAGAACTTTATTCAAAATTTATTTGAAAATCTCATTTAAGAGCCGCCATGTCGAGTTCCATCATAGTCATGAAAAATATCTGTATGTGTGCCTGCGTATATGTAATTGATTTTTCTGTCAACGAAAACATAAAATCTCCTTCAGATTTTTAAAATAACTTTACTTACATAACATCCTTGTGTTAAAATGCAGCTCTAATAGACTTTTGGTTAAATCTACCCAAGATAACTCGAGATATTAGCAACATAAATCTGCGCATACAAAAAAATTATTTTTCATTAAAATTTTATTTTACAAGTGTTCGTAGAGTTGTGGGCTGCGATAATGTTGCCGAAAATATTCGTTTTAAATGGAACAATATGGCTGTCAATGTCACATCGGAAGTTGTGTAGAATCTCACGGAGAGCATTGAACAACAAGTGCTTGAAAAATTGAAAACGAAAATTGTCAACGAAAACATAAAATCTCCTTCAGATTTTTAAAATAACTTTACTTACATAACATCCTTGTGTTAAAATGCAGCTCTAATAGACTTTTGGTTAAATCTACCCAAGATAACTCGAGATATTAGCAACATAAATCTGCGCATACAAAAAAATTATTTTTCATTAAAATTTTATTTTACAAGTGTTCGTAGAGTTTTGAAAAAATGGATTAGAGGATAAAAAGTTTTGAAAAAATCGCCGGAACCGCAGATGCTGGATGATAGGTCAACATTTTTAATTTGGGTTATGTCATGTAATATATCAAATGAAACGTATTTTTATAAGCAACAAAGAGATAATTTAAAAGGACTTTGTTCAAATTATACGCAGATAGTTTTTTAGAAATTTAAATTATCCTCAATAATTGTTATAGTTTTAACAGATTGATTGTCAGTTGAGAATTATTTGGTGAGCAACGAAAAATTAACCTCTGTTCTAAACACGCTGGTGAGATAAAGTATGATGCACATACAGAATTTTTAACACGTCAGGTAAATATATCGACAACCGATCAGGGGCCTCTGGAATGAACGCGTTACTTGATTGACATATTTTGGCTAATCCATACATAGAGTTCACATTTATGAATTGTTCGTTAAAAATTGACTATATACTATACTCGGCATAACTTTTTTGGATAACTTATTGGCATTGATTTTGTTGGTCATACATACATTAAAGACTTGCCAAGAAATTCACAAATGCATTACAATAAATTTCCATCGAGTTTCACAAACTGAATAAATTGAATTTGACTACCCCTTTTTAAATAATGGCATTTTGTAAATCACCTTACTTCAATATTTTGAAAAAATTGTTGGCGTTGTTATGAAACAAATTCTAATCCGTTAATTCCTTTCTAAATCATTTCCAAGATCACAAGTTGTGTGCTATTTTAATTTTAAGTTGGAATTTTTCTCTGGGAAAGTTTTAGATTTGTACAATTCCTCAGTAAAGTCCATTGATTCATATATTGTTATATAAAATATTTAACAACTTGTCGATATTTTCAGATATTACTCATAAATCCGAAACATTTATGACAGCTTTCTATATATAATTTTTAAAGTTCCCCAATATCAAATTCACTCTACAAAAATTGGATTACAGTAGTTTTGAACTAGTTCTAATTTAGAGGTTGTTGACATTGTCGACGAATTGTCGACACGTCGACGTAGAAATTAAAAAATGACGCGTAAATGCCCATATCTCTGCTGAGTCTGCCTGGGTGTCTTGTAAACAAATTGCAATTATAATTAAAAATCAAATTCTAGTGGCTTTAGGAATGGCTGTGAAACAAATTACAAAATTTCGCCTTTTTGGGAATAATTATTTCTTAAAAGCATTTTTAAATTAAAATTTAGAAGATAGATTATTTGCACCACGACCTAATAACAGTATATCATTCGAGTTAAATTACATACATGTATTCTGCACGAATTTTAATTACTCTTCACATTCGTGACTTTAACGTATTATTTATATCAATGCCATTGTCAAGGTTAACTTTTCTAGTGTCAAAGAAGCCCAAAATTTTGTTAGCTAAAACTTGAAAGAAACGAAAACCACATAATTTATAATCCTTATAAAAGAATAGCTGTATAATTAAATATAAATTTAACCTTCCAAAATGCCAAGCTGGAAAGAAAATCTGATATAATTTTTCTATAAATAAACATAATTTACGTGTTTATACTATACCTATGCCTGCCAAACTTCCTTCGGCCAAAATGTACAAATAAAAAATAAAAATTTTGAAACAGTTCATTAATAATAAAAATTGTTCATTTAAATTTAAATGTATATAATATATATTTATACAGGTTAGAAAAAATAAAAATATACATTAAAATATATCTACACAAATAAATCTAAATTACAGTAAAAAAATAGAGAAGGAAAAATGAGCTTTCCAATTTCCATTCCATTAAATTTTGTTCCACTTTCACCTAATAAAAGTACAAAAAAAAAAAAATTTTTTTTTACTTTGCATGAATTAAAATACCACGAAAAAAAGAACAATCGAATGATTTAATTAATTAATTTAAATTAAATTTTGTTTTACTTATTTTTTTAGTCGAAATATAATATAAAATATTAACCAAATAAATAAAAAAAAAACTTTTATATTTTTGTATTAAACTTATGAAAATATTTTTTTTATTTTTATTATTAATTTACAAAAATAAATTTAAATATATATATATTTAAAAACATTAAACCAAAGAAAAACGAGAAAACATTTAATAAATAAATATTTAATTAGAAATTTGAGTACAGTATAACAAAGTGTAAAATTTATTTAAATACAAATATTTATATATAAATATTTAGAAAGCTTTTTAAAACCAAATACACTAAAATAAAAAAAGCTTTCTGTATATGTTACTCATAATACTAAATATGTTTTTATCACACCATTGGGGTTAATTATTTATAATTAACAAAAAATTAACAAATCTACATATTATGCCTTGATATATTGTACTCTAAAATAAATATTATTTTTATTTTATTATTATGATTTTAGTTTTGCTGAAAGCACAAAATCCACTAAATAAAATTTTTTTGGCTGTTTTTTTTTCTATAATTAAACAAAAAATAAAGTACAATAAAATCTTTTATATAAATTTAAATAAACAAAAAAAACAAAAAGAAAAATTATGTGTACAATTTTTTAGCGGCTAATTAACCAATTACATATTTTATAAATATATACATAATACCCCATATACTATATTTATATATCAATTATAGTGAAATATTTGATGTTTGTTTTAATTTTAGTTTATATATCGTGTCTAGCAGCTGAATATATATATATATATACAATACAAAAGCTTTAATTATTATTAAACAACATTTTATAAATATACATAATGTATATGAAAATATGACAACAACATTATACCATAATATAGTACTTGACTTTGATATATACAGGGTGTTAAATAAGTCGTGGTCTGGGTTGTTAATTTAGAATATTTCTAATTTTACATTTCACGCATAGCGTCTTTTTATTTATATCGTCCAATTAGTTTTGATACCTCAATACGTCTCCCGTTCTGATTGGACATATTCAGAAAATATTAAATACTTTACTTAGAGCTCGAGTCAGATGTTTAATACTTTCTCAATACGTTCCCGTCAGATCTTAGGAATTAAATTTCTAAACCGCTTTAAAGTGGCATTTTTTTAATGCTATCACTTTTGCTTACTTAAGATGCCTTAGTGTCTTCTATATTTCCAATTACTCTCTTTAAATTTTTCTGTTCTTTATAAACTACTCAAATGGTATTACCAAATTTTAGCTTATTAAGTATTATGGAAATAAACAAAATATTTTAATTTGGCTTACTTCCCTTATCCATAAATCATCCTAAATTGAGTTTAAAATAATAAATTTAATTTGCAACAAGGTAAAATTTCCAAAGTCCAACAACTCAAATTGAAATTATAATATCAGATTGCTATTTACGAAAACTTCAGAATTTTCTTAAAAATGAAAAATTCATAAACATCTAATTTCCATATTTCAACAAATTCAAAATTCGAATTGAAATTGAAATTTCAGAATTCAAATGGTTTTAGAAATACAACAAAATATATTCAACAAATTTCCATATTTCAACAGAACCAACAGTTCAATTTTCAAAGTGAAATTTAAAATTATGAATTCCATCGAATTCAAAAAATTAAATCGATAACCATAAACGTCAAAGTTCCATATTTCAACAGATTCAAAGTTATCAAAATTCGAATTGTAATTTGATATTCAGAATTAAAAATTCAATAAATTAAATCAAATTTTCATACTTCAACAGATCCAATATTGTCAAAATTCGAATTTCAGAATTCAAACGATTTTTAAAATTCAACAAATTAAATCAACATTCTTAAAATTGAAAATCTTAAGGTCAAAAATTATAAAAAAATAAGTTTTGAAATTTAGAATTAGAAACGATTTTAAAAATTCAACAAATTAACTCGAACTTTCACGTTTCAACAGATCCCGCATTATCAAAATTTGAATTGAAATGTGAAATTCTTAATTAAAAGGTTTTAAAAATTCAACAAATTAAATGAAAATTCTAAGTAACACATGCAAAATTATCAAAATCCGAACTTAAATTTATAGTTTAGAGTTCAAACTGTTTTAAACAGTTTCAAAATTATCAATATTTGAATTAAAATTTGTAGTAATTCAAAATTCAACCAAATTTAAAAATTCAACAAATAGTATCGAATTTTCAGTTTTCAATAGACCTAAAACTATCAAAATTCTATTTGAATTTTTAAATCCTAAGTTCAAACGATTTGAAAAATTTAACAAAATTAATTCGAAATTCTAAAAAAACTAATCCAAACTTAGAAAATCCGATTTAAACGAAATTCAACAAATTAAACTCAATTTTCATATTTGATCCGATCAAAAATGATCAATTATTAGAATTAAAATTTGTAATTCAGAATTCAAACGGTTTTAAAAATTCAATAAATTACATCAAATTTTCAGATTTCAACTTATCCAAAACAATTCGAATTGAAATTTGAAATTTTCCATTCAAACGATTTCATAGACATCGGACTCCCATATTATATCCAACATTATCCAAATTCTATTTGAATTTTGAAATTCTCTGTTCAATCAATTTGTGAAAAATTCAACAAATTAAATCAAAATTCTTAAAAACAGATGCAAACTTATCAAATTTCTATTTGAAATTTATAATTCAGAATTCAAGCGATTTAAAAAATTCAAATCAAAATTCATAACATAGAATTTTCGTATTCCAACAGACCTAAAAGTTACCAAAATTCGAAGGGATATATGATTATAGTTCAAACCGTTTTCCAAACCGTTGATCCAAAACTATCAAAATTATAGCTGAGTTTTGAAATTCTATATTCAAACGATTTGAAAAATTCTATAACTTAATCGAAATTTAAACGAAAACAGATTCAAATTTATCAAAATTCGATTTGAAATTTATAATTAGACGTTTTGAACAATTCAAGAAATTAAATCAAAATTTATTAACATCGAATTCCATATTTCAATAGATCCAAAAAAATTCAGAATTCAAACGATTTGAAAAATTCAACAAATTAAATCAACATTTTTGAAAACAGATCTAAATTTATGAAAATTCGATTTGAAATTTATAATTCTGAATTCAATCGATATGACAAATTCAACAACTTACATCAAACTTTCACATTTCAACAAATCAAAAATTATCAAAATTTAAAATTCTCAAATTAAATGATTTTAAAAATTCAACAAATTAAATCCAAATTCTAAAAAACAGATCCCGATTTACAAAGTTCAGATCCCGATTTGAAAAATTTGTATCGAAATCCACTAACATCGAATTTCCGTATTCCAACATATCAAAAATTATCAATATTCGAATTGAATTTCAATATTCAGAATTTTATTGATGGTATGAATTCGTATATGAAATCCTAAAATTCAACAAGTTAAATCAAAATGTTAGGACATGAATTCCCATATTTGAACAGATCCAACATTGTCAATATTCAAATTGAAACGACTTAAAAAATTCAAAAAATGTATACATTTTTAAATGATAACAGAATAATATCAAAATTCGAATTTCAAACTTCAAACGGTTTTAAAATTTCAAAAAATTAAATGAAATTTTTACATTTCAAAAGAGCCAAAACTATCAAAATTCGAACTTGGATATCAGAACTCAAACGGTTCTTAAAATTCAACAAATTAAATCGTAAATGATCAATATTGGAACTAAAATTTGTAATTCAGAATTCAAACCATATTAAAAATTCAACAAATTAAATCGAAAATCTTAAAAACATCCATAATTATCAAAATTCGATTGGAAATTTATAGTTCAGTTTTCAATCGATAGTCGAAAGACAAATCAAAATTTATAATCATCGAATATCAGTATTCCAACAGACCCAAAAGTTACCAAAATTCGAATGGAAACTTGAATTTCAGAATTTAAACCATTTTAAAAATTAAACAACTTAAATCGAATTTTTAAATTTCAAATGACTCAAAAATATCAAAATTTTATTTGAATTTTGCATCTCTATATTCAAACCATTTAAAAAATTCAATAATCGAAATTTTTAAAGACAGATACCAATTTATCAATATTCAATTAAATTTATATTTCCGTATTCAAACGATTTGAAAAATCAAAATTGATCAATATCGAAATTACATATTTCAACAGATCCAAAGTTATCAAAATTTGAATTGAAATATGAAATTCAGAATTCGAACGGTTTTAAAAATCCAATAAATTGTATCAATGTTTCAAATATCTCAATTTCAGATATTCACATATCCCAAACTATCAAATTTATCAAAATTCGAATAAACATTTCAAACTCAAATAAAATGGTTTTATAAATTGAACAAAATAAATCGAAATTCTTAAAAAGACATCCCAAATTATTATAATTCAATTTGAAATTTTGAATTCTGAATTTAAGCGGTTTGAAAAATTTAAATCGAAATCCATAAACATCGAATTTCTGTATTCCAAAATATCCAAAATTGTCAACATTCGAATTAAACTTCAGAATTCATAATTTTATTGATGCTATGAATTCATATTTCAATTTCAAATCCTAAAATTCAACAAGTTAAATCAAAATGTATAGACATTAATTCTCATATTTCAATAGATCCAACAGTATCAATATTCAAATTGAAATTTCAAATTCTAAATTCCAACGACTTAAAAATTTCAAAAAATTTAATCTAAATTCATAAACGAGAACAGATCCAAAGTTATCAAAATTCGAATTTCAATTTGAATTTCAGAATTCAAACGGTTTAAAAAATTCAAAAAATTAAATCAAACTTGCATATTCTAATAGATGGATCTATAACAATTAAAATTCGGATTAGAATTTCAGCAACTAAAATCGAAATTCATAAACGTCGAATATGCATATTTCAACAGATCCAAAATTAACAAAATTCTATTTAAATTTTGAAATTCTCGATTCAAACAAGTTAGACCGAAATTCATAGACATCAAATATTTCCCATATTTCAACAGATCTAACAATAAAATATAATATTCAAATTGAAATTTATATTTCAGAATTCAAACAGTTTCAGATTTCTAAACAAATTAAATCGAACGTTCATTTTTCAAGAGCATCAAAACAATCAAAATTCGAATTGAAATTTGAATTTCAAAATTCCAATGGTTTTTAAAATTCAACCAATTAAATGAAAATTCTTAAAACAAGATCAAAAGTTATAAAAAAAATTTGTAATTTTGAATTCTGATTCAAACGATTTTCAAAATTCAAATTAAATCGAGATTCTTAAAAACAGATCCAAAATTATCAAAATACAATTACATCTTTGTGAATTAAAATTTTAAAATTCAATAATAATTTTGATGCAAATCCTGAATTACAACATACAAAGTAAAATAAAAAATTTGAACGTTAAAAAAATTTCTGTTAAAATAAAGTTTTACATTTTTTCAAGCTTTAAAACACTATTTAAAATTTTTTTAAATTTTATGAACCAGGTTATTACAATTTTTAAAATATCCAAATTGTTTGTAAAAAACCTTTTTAAATTTCAAATCTGGGATTATAATCTCAAAAGGGAAGTTTCATGTTTGATTTATATCCGAGGTTTAATGTTTTGTACAGTTCTACAATTTTGTAACTCAATGAAATTGTAAAAGCATCTGGAATATTAAATAAGTGGTCGACGAAAGTAGCTGTCCATGTCAGAGGGACTCCGCTAATTTAAAGTCGTCAATAACCTAAACAAAAAGGTATCGACATTTTTTTAATACTTGAATTTTTAGATAATTTAAAATTCACTTAATTTTATCACTTTTAAATTCACTTTAGTAGGTAGGTACTCTTAAATGAAAATATTGAAACATGTTACAAAGCTTATCTGATATTTTATTAAACTCTCAAGTGTTAAAAATTTCTACAATAATATTCAGATAGAATGTTGACCAACGTATTTGAACAAACATTTTGTGAAATTATGAACGATTTTACTTATTAAATTAAGGTTTTGAAATTCAAATTATGAACTACTTTAAATAAAATACATCTAAATTTGATTGGTAATCTACATAAATATTTTGATTTGAAATAATAGTATCATTTAAAAAGACGATTTTAAATTTAGCCGAATTGTGTAAAGTTAAACTTACATCTTTCCTCAGGAAACTATTCTACTCAAATAAATTGTAACTGCCACTTTTATTGAATGAAGATGCAAAATATCTCATAATCTGTTAATTTAGTACCCGTAAAGCTAAAGTGTTAAAACTCCTGACGGGAAGCAGTTTCAAATAAATGATGAATTTTGTAATTTAAGTTAATCTATACACTGCTCAATAGTTGGCAGCATCAAATTCAAAACCATAAGTGTCCAAAGAAAGTATTATTGCATAGTTTTTCACAACTAGGTCTAATCAAAATTTTAGGAGACAGTATTGTTGACGCAATTTATTGTGAACGTAAGATTCATACCAAAGTCGGTTGCTGACAACTATTAAGTTCTTATAACTTCTACTATTCTACATGAAATGCAAGTCCCTTCAAATTTTTTAATCGGAAGTAAATATCGAGAGGGTAAAACAGGAGAGTGACGTTAATATTTTAGAGGAGAGGAACAGGTTAATGAAATGAGGGTTAAAGTTTTCCCAATATCCAAATTTTAATCGGTGTTCTACGGAATCTATAAATTTGTGTGGTGTTTGAAGAATCTCACAAGGTAGTAACAAATTGCACTCGGGCCATGCTCCATTCTGGTTAACAAAGCGTCCAAGCCAAAAATTTGTGATATCAACTTTATAAGAAAATTTGTGTTTTACTGAATGAACGAATGTGCAGGGCTTGGTTTTGGTCATTAAAACTTATCCAAATTCAATAATATTTGAACAGATTGATACTACAAAATAAAATTATTAAATTATAAAATTTATAGCATGAAGCACCTTGTCATTTAAAGTAGATATCTAAAATTTTGAATATTTTTGAGTTTGAAAATATTTCGAAATTTGTTAAATTTTTGGAGGTGTAATTTTCAAATTCTATTACTTGTTTAAGGTTTAAAATTTACAAAAAATTTTTTTTTAATAATTTAAAAGCCAATTTCGATAATGTGGAATTATTGGAATGTTAATTGGAAATAAAAAATAGCTGCTTTTCGGAAGTATATAAATAGTAGAATTTGGCAAGAGAAAACAAAGAGAATTTATAAAATTTCAACTGGAATGGATCTGAATTTTTAAAATAAATTCGAAATATATTTGAATGTGAATTTGACCATATCTAAAAGATAAGATGAGAATTTGAGTAGAGAAATTTTAATTAAACATCATTACCCCCATCAAACTTTCAAAACCCTCGAACGCTTACAGATTATTTTAAATAACTTTCAACGACCCTCATAAATAAACACGAATGATTCTCTTTCTGAAACCTATTGAATACATAACCCTCCTATTAATGAGAATTAGTTCAATATAAAACCAAAAATTAAGAAAAACCTTTATCGAATTAGCAAACCAGCTTGCAACATATCGGAGCCACCCTGTATAGGCTGTATAGAAATAAGACTCTACTTTACAATATTATTGAATCGATTTTAAAATACTAAGAGTTTATATAGACTCTTCAAAACATTTTTATTTTTGCATTAATACTTACAAATTTTATTTTTAAGTGCGTTATTGTTTTCAAGAGCTGTTTGAACTTTAAGAAGAGGAAATCTTATGTATTGTGTTTTATTTTATTTGTGCTTAAGTTCTTTTTATTCATTAACATGCAATTTTTTCTATACATATATACAATACTATATACAGTACATAATATAAAAATGGAATACAAATTTTGTATATATATGTATATACATACATTTAAATATTTGGATTTAGTCCAATTTGTAATCAACGATGAAATGGCTTAACAACAAATTTATTGTGTTTATTTATATTAGTTTTGTTATCAAAGTTATTTTTTTTAGTGTTATGTTGTATAGTTGTATATTATGTTGGCATTTGGCAATATGTATGCGCGATCTACATATAAATACATATATTATTGTGACTATAAGACTATACATATAGTACATAGCATATATACCAATTGCGGTGTTGATATATTTCATGTATGCACCATAATTTTTTTATAAACTGCCTAATACAATTTTTTATTTAAGTTAAATTTGAAAATATACATTTAGGTTATGTGTTGTTGAACGTGATTGTTGGATATATATTATAATGTTTATAAAGCAATGGGTGATTGATTTTAAAGAAGCGGTGGATTGATGGTGATTTTTTTTTTATATAAAACTACTTAAGCGGTTTAGACTGCAAAAATCAGATAATATGAACTATTTGATCGATTTAATTTATTACAATGATTATTAACCAAATTCAGGCAAAATTCCTTAACTTGAATTTATTAAAACTGCGACCTCTCATCGTGGATTTCAATCTTTTAAAGTCGAAATATAATATCAAACTAATGATAATAAATAATTTTTATTTAAATTTTGTCAGGTAAAATCTAACATAAATCAATTATTTTTTGTGTAGTTGAATATTCAAACGGAAATTCCAATTCATGGTTAGTTGAATGCTACGAGATTATATAGGCAAAATCAAATAAAAACGCACAAACAAGACCTCACAAAGAAATGCGTCAATCTCAGTAGGTCGAAGCTAACTTCTAACTGGAATAGGTTAACTCATTTCGTTTGGATATTATGAGCAGCACCCACATCCCCATTTGTATTTGTTTAGAATTAAAATCATCAGTGAGGCGATGAACGAATAGGATAGAGCTTCGATCTCACATCATCGAAGATGTCAGAATCGTTCAAGAAGTTTATATAGATACTTATTAAACTAAAATAAATCCAATTGATAGTCAAAATGTCAAAAATATTTTATCTTGTAAACATCTAAATATAAATTGTATTTATTTAGAATATCTAAAAATTGGCAATGTTCAACCACTGTTGGGAAATTTTTGACATTAATAAAAAAATGACGCATAGGTACATAAATTAACAAAAAATAATAATTTTTCACAAAATAACTGGAGGATTAAATTCAAAATATATAACTTTGTAATCACTTTACCAAATAACGCGAATGTCAGAGTTTCTTAGATTTCACCGTAAAGTGACTATATTAATAAGATGATAAGAGGAGGAACCATTTGGTTGCAAATATGATAATGCTATTCCATAAAACAGAGTTGAGATGACAAATTTAAAAAAAAAATCGAAATGAATCGAAACTGTCTGGACATCTAACCCAACCATCTGTGGTAATTGTAATAAAGTTATGTATTTATGATGCTTTTCTCACTTTATCTGGAATTATTTTGAATGCAATGCTTTTTTTAATGGCTTCAGAATATGTCGACTTAATTTTTATAGATTCAGTAGGTTTCCGACACTTGTTTGTTCGTATATAGGACAGGAATAAGATGTCTTAACCTCATGATAAGAAGTATTTTGTACTACAAATTATCCTGAAATAAACATTGTGTAAACATTGAGTTGTAGAGAACTTTTGTTGGAAACTAATGGAATGGAACAATTTTCAACATCCAGAAGAGAAGGCTCATTTTCTGAGGATAACAAGGGAAATTATATATTTTGGCTAAATTCTATACGTAAAGTGGAAAATTAATATTTTAATCTGGTGCCAATCTATAAATCCAAACATATAAAATCCTTAAATTATTTGGGCAACTTTAAAAATATTATCGATTGCAGTATTCGATTCGTCTTAAATCCTTACAGCATGGTTCAAATACAACTTCTAAGTTCAATTGTTATTCAAAATATAATAAAACTTTAATTATTCAAATTTATAGAGTAGAGTATTTCGAATACATCGGTCAGTTTAGTATCATACTGTGGATGACCTTCTGAACGTGTCATTTGATCACATTATTAATTGATTAAAGTCTTCGTACCGTTTTATGTAGATTCGAAACGATTTTTTTCTAGGTTGAATTTGAAAATTCTGAAAACCAACAAAATATTGATTATTCGCAAATCTCTGTGGAAAGCAGATCAAGTGCCAATTATTTCAAGCAACCCAACTCCATAAAAAGGCCGACAATTTGCATTTAAAGTGTTTTGTGTAGACGTGCCAGTTCATTTTTTAACCATTTTATAAACTCGTATTCATCTGTTATCATCAATCTATTGCTGTGATATACCAATCACGGCGCGCAGCTGATAAGTAAGCTACAAATACAAGTGATCCAAGCCTCTACTCGTTATTAAAGATAAGTTTGATTATTCCAGCTTATTCTGCGTTTTTCAGTCCTTTTCAATAGAATCCTTTGGGTATTCTTTAGTCCAGCCATATTCAGAAATATAAATTTGACGACGGTATATATATACAGTATAGACGCATGGGTAGCATAACATCCGATATAAATTTACATATATATATGTAAAAGATAACTATCTGTTCGCGCTGTCTGTTCAATCTTCCTTCTAAATTTGAGCAGAATACCCGAAATGCTTTCCTTATCCAGTATAACATTCGGTCATTCTGAGGAAATCAACATTAACAATTCTGATGCTCAACATAAAGAATAACGTATGCTATTTATTTGCAGTTCTTAACACCAGATAAGGTTTACACTTACGTTGCCCTTCATCAACCTTATATGGAAGGTATATTAGCCATTTCACAATAAAGTCTATTATCGTGATCTTATAGGATTCCAACAACAATTCTAATTCCATTTTCATCAAGTAATACTGCGCTCCACATTTTCGTTTTCGTGAATGGCCGTTTTTCTTCTTAATTTTAATTAACGAAACTCTTAATGCCCTCCTCATGATCTCCTAAATGGCTCCTGCTGTGTATTAATCTTTTAATTCCAACCACATCGATAATGATTGAATATCACCTCAAAGTACCTAATACGATACTTTGACAGACAGACAGTTATTTGTAAATTCCGTAATTTTGCACGTTTATGTGTTTTTTTTATACAGGTTGCCATTTATATTTCGGGAATAGAGTACAGGTTGCCTTTTTTATTTCGGGAATATTATTTTTTTAAATATTCTCCATGAAGATCAACACACGCGTTGCATGCGTTTGGACCAATTTTCGAAACACTGTTTGCTCTCCGATTGAGGTACCCCCAAAACATGAATTTTGAACGAATAAACCGCTTCTTCAGGTATCGAAAAATGTTGACTTCGCAATTTATTCTTGATGCGCAGGAGTAAAAAGAAATTATTGGCTACCAAATCGGCGAACGACCCATTAATTCGATGTTTTGACCGCTCAAATATTTAGTTGTTTGTACCGATGTGTGAGAGCTCGCAATGTCGTGGTGGAGAATGATCCATCGTCGGTGGTTGATTATCCTTATTTTGCCCATTTGGCTCACATTGGAACACAAATATCGTCGACTACTATTTGGTTTGGTAAACTCATACGCATAGAGCCTAGATTCGCCACCTGTCACGACGTTATATAGACATGTTTTGAAGACCATGATCATATTTTTTGATCATTTCTTTCGCCCGTGTTGAACACTGGTTCTTGATGGTCAATGCCAAAAATCACAATTTAAAATGCTCACAATTTAGTCCCATTTTTGCACTGATATGAAACTTTAAAATCACTATAACAAACAAAGAGTAAATATACCGTTTAAAATGTCAATAGAGACGTCAGTTACCAGATCGTTTACCAGCATTTTCAACCATTTCCTTTTCATGTATATATCCAAAATTGGTGTGAAGAGTTGTCAGGATCTATAGTTTGGGTGTATCCAAACCAGCTAATTATAAAATTAGCAGAACAATCTAGAATCCATAAGTAACGATATAGCAATGCAAAGATTATAGCAATAAATACTGAATCGGGCAAAGCAGTCTAAGTCGATCAGTAAAAATATCTCAAACCACTATAGACAACATCCTTTTTGGGACATTAGTAAGTGTAAGCGATATTGAATGGAAGCCGGTATAAATATTAGCAAAAATGAAGTGATTATAGACTGTAAAATCAATATCAATAGTATTGAAATATCTAATCCTACTAACAGAATTTGAATATAGACCATTGCATCCGATTATAAAATGATCAATGTTTTAATGCCGGCATTTTTGCCGATTAATTAAAAATTCCACGACCACTTTCAAAGGTCTTTAAACCCTCAATTTTGGTTACTGTTACGAATTAGAGACGTTAACAAATCCAAAGGGCTCCACTATTATTATTTAATAGTTTGCTAAATTGAGCAACATCAATGAAATGTACACAAATTATTCATAAATATTTTTGTAGAGCCGACTGTGAAACATTATTGAGGATTTGATTATTTAAATTCGGTTCATTTTTGTATAATAACTCCCATGCTTTTAAAGAATTTCCCAGGTGAGATAAATTTTTGTGAATAATAACCATGTATAAATTAGAAGCAGTGATGACCTCGTGAATATTAAATTCTGGGTACAAAATAAAACAGCCATCATAAATCATTTCAGGTAGACGATTGTTCTGTTTGCGTTGGTTACGTTTTATGTTCTGCTGTTGCCATATACACTTTTAAGAATTTTATATTAGATATTTTCGTTTAGTATTTGGGGAATGGTGTTTCAAAGCATACCAGTAACTACATATAAATTAAATGTATACCTCAAAGCTTTCATTCATAAGATATACAACTGTATACGAGACCGTAATATGAATAGTTTGCTTTTAACATTTTATTAGTCTATATAGAAATCATGACACTAAATCAAAATCATGACACCAAATAAAAAAATTGCCTCTTTAAACAACAGAGAATGTTTTTTTTAAACTACCATAAATCTGAAGACACATAAATAAAATCGAGACATACTGGAAGTATGTACAGCAAAACAAATATCTCGTTTTTAACTGCAACAAAAAATATTTTCTTTTATAGTCTAGCGACGTGCTAAACGATGTGCACTCATAACACAACACAATATACAATGTGTGAACGATGTATACGGAAACTGAATTTTGATTATTATCGCACAATGGTTGATAATATGTTGTTACACCAGTCATAGAAACAACTCAATCAATCTAAAAAGCAGATAAAACATTAAATTGCGCGAAAATATAACGCTACCCCGCACCCCATATGATATCGTATATGCATAAATCTTCATCACCAATTTAAATAAAAACTCATAAGACATGATCTGTATACAGAGTGTAGGGATGTATGTGTTAGCTATATACGTGTACTCGCACTGGATAAAATTGAATTTTTTCTCGAACGAAATTTCGTACATAATCGTAAAAATTTTCCCATCCATATGTATACGGATATAGATACAAAATATTTTCATTTTATTGCTACTCGCATTCAAATGAAATAAAAAATACAATGTCAACCAAAAGCTCGTTTTTTATTGTAACAATATGACTCGTTTTGATGTCTTTATCTTGATAGTTTTGTTATCTAAACTAATACAATGAAGGTACTCAATTTTACTACTATCATCCGGCATTTATTTGTTTTATCTAAACTATGTATATACACATATACATACATGTATTAAATTTATGCTGTACAGTTTCATGTACATAATATAGTTTGGTTGATATTACCTTATGTCGTACACTTGTATAGTACAAAAGTTGCTGCGTATACATATAATATGTGGGTGGTATTGTGGAGTAAAAAGAAGCACTCAAAATTGAACCAAATAAAATTGTTGAATTGTGAAATAAAAAACCATTTTCATATAAATACATATATGTACATATATTTTGAATGAGCTTTTTAAGCTCAAATTGATATATTATTCTTATGTACGAGTATATAAAAAATATCAAACGAAAAACTTTATTATATTTTCATATGTTAGCGTTTTGTAATATTTCTTGTGGAATGTTATCTAGTGGAATGCTATTTGGTATACAGTCTATCTATATAGACATAGCTATATGAATAGATCGGGCTGTGCTACAACAACAAAAAACAATAACAACGAGTGTTATGAATTTGGTACGAAATGGTTTTGCAGTATTTTTTATGCACTCGGTTTATATGTACAAAATTTTGTGTTATACTGTGATGGTGATGATAAAGTTCATAAATGAGATTTATTACTAAGTAAATTAAGTTACACCAATTATGATATCCATTTTTGGCGATATTCGCAAAAAATATCCACTATTACTTTGACCAATTGTCTAAGTTTGTTTTTCATTTCACTGATGCTGCTCATCAGATTTTTGTGCTCTTAACGGGACTAGGCGAATATTAAATGGTCCATGAACGCAAGTCCAACGTATAGGCCATTAATTTTCAAGTGAGTAGCTTTTCAGGAGCAATAAGGAAAACTCCATTCAATTCGTGATATATCATTACTCCAAATTTTCAGGTACTCCAAATCTTGATATATAATTTTAAAAAAGCTTTTGCAACTGTTGCGGCGGTAATATCCTACATAAGGTAAGCTTCTGGCCATCTAGAAACGATTTATAGCATTTAAAATGTTTGCATATTCATTTTATATGTAGAAAGTGGTCCAACGATGTCCAAATGAATGTGTTCAAAACAACCAAAATGCGGTTTAAATTATTCTAATACTGTTTTCGTGCGGTTAACGTCTTTGTTTATGTTAGGACAAAAGCAACGATTCGTTATTAATTTCAAAATTGTGCCGACAATAGGATGTGAAATGTTATGAAGAGGGTCAAAAGCTAATCGACGTAGTCGTTCTGGAAGTTAAGCACTCAAGTTTGTAAGATGAACTTGTGAGGCGAGTGCAACCAGAAAGTAATTTCTGACGTTCCTCATCAGGCTTCTGTAATTTCGAAATTGAATGGAGATCTAGTGTTTTTCACACCATTATCTTTGCCTATATATATTAAATGTAAACCTTTTTCTGTTTTGGAGCTTATTGCGCTTGTAAGAGATTTGTGATCAGTATGTAAATCGGAAATTATCGACCTTCTACATCAAAAAAATTTACCCGCTAACTATATGGTGAGTAATTATATATCAAATGCAGAATATTTCGTTTCTGCTGTTTGAAGAAAAATGCTAGAGGTTTCTTACATCCATTTTTAAGTTGCTGCACGACTGATTCATCTGCGGTGTTCGATGCATCAGTAATAATACTGAGGACGAGCCAACAGTGTTGCCACTTTAATCTGAGCAAATGCTTCACGATACTCAATTCTAACCAATTAAAATTTGTTGCAGTTTTTAGCTTTCTGAGTAACAAAACTAGATGTGAATGAATCGGCGATAACAATTCAGCTAGTTTTGGTACAAAGTGATGGTAATAATTAACCATGCCAAAAAATTATTGAATTTGTCGAATGGATATAGGCAATGGAAATTCCGATATGCTTCAACTCTTTCCTCGGATCGGAATATTCCCTGATTACTCCTTAGGGAATATTTGTGTGGCTTAAAAAATTAAGAGAATTAACACCAAAAACGCATTTTAAAATTTTGATATTGATTCCAAAATCTGCAAGCCTTTTAAACAGTAGTTGCAAATACAATTTGTGCTCTTCTTCTGATTACGAAGCTGCAAGAATATCATCGATGTATGCAAACACGACGTCCAACCCACTAACTACCTAATAACGGTAATGGTTGTCTTAGCAATATCATCTGTAGCAACAGGTATTAAATTATAAGCCCTGCATATAAGTGAATTTTAGAGAATATAGTACAACAGGTTAAGTTCATAGGGAAATTTTGTATGTGGAGTAGACGGTACCGATTAGCACAAGCTCTTCATTCAAGTCGTTGCTTTTCTTTAATCATATATGCTAAGGACGAGACACTGGAGAACACGATGGTTGGTATATTCCCAACTCCACCACAGCTACTTTCAGACAAAACTGAATAGATAAGATTCAAACCAATTCATTGTGCCTTTAGAGTACTGTGAACTAGTTTTAATCAGTAAAGGAATTCAGTTTAGAATGAAATTTTTTATTATGACTATTGAGTCCAAAACTGCAAATCGTGCGCACAATCATAATTCATTTTTCAAATTAATCTAGAAAAGATATAATTTTTGACCTCCTTCAATATTTTCAAAACTTGATAAAGCAGTCTGGCAATGTTTTTTAGCTAACAAAGTTTGTTTATTTGGCGATTTAGCTTTTAATAACTCGGTAGCTCTTATAGCCTTTCATCAAGTCATAGAATGGGACCGGGTGGTTTACATTTCACGGCACGGTTTAAGTCAGAGATCCCCGGAATATTTTTAATGTATAAATGATAACCTTCTTGTAACGAATTTTATGAAAGTTGTGCCATGTTTTTCATTTTTGTGAGCTGCTCTTTCTACACTGTGACCTTCTTTATACAGTTAACGCTATACATCGTAAATTTAGGTAAATTTTATAATTTTGCAATGGATAAACCGGATGCCAATAGATTCTCAAGGTATCGAGAATTTAATTTTAAACATTTCGGTTAAATCAATTCAAATAAACTATTTCCATGACGGATATTTAGATAATCGACACAAATATCAAAACGAATAATATAGAACAAAGTTCTATTTTTTTGCCAACCATTCTCATATTACCAATAGGGATTCCTGAATACCGGAAAAAATTTAATACCGGTTTTACAAAATATCAATACCGGGATCCTGGTATTAGACACTACATTTTAACAATTTTTTGCCAGAAAATGGGAACGCCAAAAGCACAGGGTATTCAATATTACATCTCCTAATCTTGATCGGATTTTGGAGCAAAAATTTCCAGAAATAGACAAAGTTCTCTCACTTTCGACACTTGAGGGTGTTCTCCCTCACCCCTGCATCCTCGTAAAATTTCAGATCCATTTTCACTTTGGCCATCAGAATTTTAAGATTTTTCGGAACACTAAAAATCATTCGCCAAAAAATGACTTCTGAAATTTGCTTCTGCATTTCCGTGGCCACATCAAAATTGGAGGTTAACATTGAATCCGGGACAACTCCAGTTTCCGTACGGTATCGTCCAGTTCAACGCCACTGTTATCACTATCCATATCATCATCGTCATAATATCACTGCATTGCAAAACTCTTCAGGCCAAATTTACTAACAATTTAGTTATTACGGGTTTTGACGGTTGTAGCAAACAACGAATAAATTGGGTTGGTTCCACCATTATGTAAGTCCAGACAGATCTGTTCGGCGTTGATTGATTCTTGAAATTAATTGTATTTTTAAATTTTGTCCGAATTCATCTTATTTTTTCCAACATAAAAGAAAATGCCGTGCCGGTAGTTAATAAATAGCCGTACGCTGATACAAATGTTTTACAGTTAGTTTAAATCGTGCTAGATTTGTTAAAATATTTTGAACGATTTCAAACTCCGCAACAGATAAACAAAACTTTGTCATTTTTAGATCCACTAAGGCATTTTGGATGCTATCTTTTAACAGATAAAACCTTTCGAACATGTCGACCAAACTGTTCCATCGCGTTTTGGGGTCTAACATTGCTGAATTTACGAATTTCACGTCGAAACGATCATCCTCAACATCACTATCGCTATCAATATAGTGTTCTCAAAATCAGCACCCCCAATCTCTTCATCTAAACCCATTTCATCCACGACTTCGACTTCATCTGCAACATTTTTTTTGTACAGGAAATCGGTCACTGCCAGATGAATTTTATGCGCAAGACATAGCTGATCTTCACAGTTTGTTAAACGAACGACCTTTATCATCACAGCTGCACCATCTGTGACTATTGCCTCAAATTCATAAATTATTTGCCTCAATTGTGTTTTAAGAAGCTGGACACATTTTGCTGCTGGTAATTTCCATGGACTCGAACCAGACCGAATGAACGTTAATGTTTAAATATTTTTTACCAATCATTCAAATTATTCTATGAACTTCATTTTATTTATGTATATTCCCTCAATGTATATTCCCAAGTTCCAAAAATTATTGATAAACTTTTCCAATGATTTGCGTAGTTCTTTCTGAAAATTGTCCAATCAAGTTGAATATTTAATTCTGAGAATAATAAAAGTAGATAGTTTTAAAAGAGCTTTTACTAGGTTCTTTCAAAAGTTAAAACTTGCTTGGGCATATTTATATACATAAAGCTATTCGTTTCCAATCGAACAAATATGTTGTTAAAGTCGGTTGCGTTTAGTCTACTTTCTAAGAAGAAATGGCATTCTAAAGGTAAAACATCCAAAGAATCATGTTCAATGTTTTTTTTTTATAGATTTTAACTTACGGAAGCTAAGAAACATTTTTTCGTTCGATAATCGTAGCTTCGAAGACACCACTTTTCAAGTATTCATCACGGACAACCATGTGTCTTGTCCGCTTTGTTCAATGTGTGCTTCTGTGAGCCCCATAAAAATGCAGAAATAAAAAATAAAAATTAAAAATAAATAAAAAATCTTCGAAAGTTTATAGGGCCATTGCCGTTAATCTTTAGAATCCATTGTACAAATGACTGTTACTCCAAAAAATTGGTTTTAACGTTTCAAAGCAACCTCAAACCTCAAAGTTAATTTTATATGAGCTTTCACATCTCTTACCGTACGGTTTTACAATGAGTATAAAAATTGACCCACAAGCTGATTTCACTTTATCAATTAATTTCAATTTTGATGACAACAAAAGAAGATGGTTTAAATTAGGCATTTAATATCAATATCGATAAACTTTCCAATATAAAAGATTAATTTGTATACTTTCTGATTACAGCGTTCATCTATATGCTCATGTGTATATAGAACCAGCTTTTGTTCAGATTGAGGCAAATAAGCTTTCGGTTGACCGCTTTTTAAAATTGTTGAGCTTTTCCATAAAACCTTTCTTAATTAATGAACTTAACAACAACAACTCAACCATGATTAATATTTCCGTTTAAATATGAAAATAACTTTTAATCATTTTTATAACTTTCACTCATTTAAAAGCATTAACCAGCAGTTCTGACAAGTTGTCTCTGAATGTGAAATTATTTAATTAAGAGTAGATATTACGGCCAGATTTGTAGACGAAAGAAGCGAAAATGGTGGAAGACCGAGGCTAGAAAAATTGTTAACTCCTATTGGTTATCAATTGTAACCTACAAGTGTCAGTCGGATTTTAAAATATTTTTTTGATCACGTTTTGTTGGTCGATTGGGATAGTCAACTGTAAGTCGAATATTTACTGAACAACTCTCTCTAATATGCGATCAGAAAAATACGAATTGTTTTACGGAGATCATCTATTTATTGGAATACACAAATGACTGATAAACAACTAATATTTTTCTAGTCATTGACTGTCAATTTTTAAATGGGCATTCACCCACTTTTTATCGACGAAATGGTTTTTAAATTATGTCTATTTTCCAGCAAAGACCAACTTTAGATTGACCATCATTTATTAAAATTAAGAAATGACCGACATAGTTGAGCTATTAATCGAGATCAACAAAACTAGCTCGGCTATATAAAGTCAGTCAATTGTGAAAATAATCTTAAGTCGTAAGAGCTAAGTCATTTCCGTCTCTTTTTTTTAAATTTCACGAAACATTTTTTTTACTGCAAACAAGAAAACTATTTTCCTGTTTCTAACAAATCAAGAATTAAGCGTATTTTTAAACAAGTAAATAGTACCTATACGAGAAATATGAAGATAAATTCCAAATAGTCTTAAATATTTTTAAAAAAAAATTAGGTTTATCCGACACTATCTACAGCAATTTAATGACATAAAATAAAGTTAAATTAAAATTTGGTATTTGCTTGGCGATGTGTATTAACTGTATAACCTGTATAAATAAATATATTTTGTTGAACTGTTTGTTGACTGTCGAGGTATACAAATAGTTCAATCAAATTTTTATTTTATTTTTTGTTAAAATAACCCGAATGAAGAATCTTCAATTGACTTCATTTTATGTTAACGTATATGTACACGCCGCATTGACTCATCATCAACATGAAAAAAATATTCTCATCTATTTTACGCTGTTTTTATGCCTTCTGCGTCTCCTCCTTAGATGCTAATGGAACCAAAAGTTGATACAACCTGCTTGTTACTAAAATCTAACTTTGTGCAAAAATCTTTAGAAATTTATGACTAATTGAAGGATGGATACGACATTCCTTTAATCGTTTTTTTTGGCCATGGTAACCTAATTCTACGAGAAATGTGCAAATCAACAAAAACATTTTTTTAACAAACCAATATAAGGATGTTTTGAAATTGAGTTTATTGAGTTAGTTAGTCTCTTTGATCAATATGAATACCAAAATTTTAAGAATTTATTGGATTTTTAAAAACAGGGAATTATCCAATTTTCTCGTATGTTAATCGTTGGTTGTTGGAAGGTAACCGGTTACTATTGATTTTATAAATTAATCAATTTCTGATCTAACCACATATTTGAGTGTAATTTTGAACGAGAAAGCTTTAATTGGTAAATTAATTACAGAGGGATCTATTTTTTTTTTTTGTCCTAAAAAAATGAAAATTATCCTGTATATTAGTGAAAAGGGCCAATGCCCACATTTCTAATTTTCTATTACAAAACAATGCAAATATTAGTTTACCACTCATCCCAAAATGATGTTTGATCAATTACATAATTAGTATACTAGAAAGTTTTAATTGTAAATCATTCGACTTTTTCCTATTATAGAAATGAGGGTTCACACTGAAGTACAAGTAAACAGTTTCAAAACTGAAATCGTGTTATTAGTGATGTTCTCGAGTAAATTTTACTGTTAAGATAAATCGACAGCGACACACGTGAATATAATTGCATCATTTTCAAAGCGTTATTCATTATAGCAGGATTGTTTTACTATGTGCAAGATATTTTCAAGACTGTGTTTTTTTCAAGGTTGTGTTAATCGGATGGTAAAAAGTTGGGGAAATAAGCGAACCTATAATTCTGTGTTTTATCCGAGGTCTGTCATTAATTTCGAATGCTTATTCACTTTCCTATATGGAAGACATTTTTCTACAGCTCGATACACTATACCGGCTTCAGTTTATTTTTTTAGATATGCAAATGGGAAAGGTATATATAACAGAAACCAATTTTTAAATAGCGTTACCCAAGCTTAATATTTACCATTTGGTCAATAAAACGTTATGATCCATATAGTTTGGCAAAAGTAAAGGTACAATCAACCTCACAGATTTGTCTCCTTCCTCAGATTCAAAATCTCAAATTCGTTAACATAATTTTCACTTTCAACCAAATCGAATCATTTGGTCTGTTTTACGCTGATTTTCAAGGAAATCTTTAGTTAACTGACAAAAACCATTTTTCAAAACAAATATTAGTACGCGTTTGAATCTGGAATTGGTAAATTGTGATTTCTAAATCTGGAAATACTAACTCCGCTTAGACCACGATTAATTTTTATTTATTTTCAAGGCGAACGAAAATTACTCCCACCTGACATTGCTCTATAAGTGTGTTGCGTATAGAATCACGTGTTAGAATTTGTGACATATACTCAGATCCAAGAAGTATTCTACTTCAAGCATAAACAATTTCATAAAATTTTAGTACAACTGAGTAAAATCTAAATATTGAAAATATAAAAAAAAATTAATAGAGAAATTAACGTAAACAATTAATTTGGTCAACACTCCTGATGAACCAAGACCATAGAGTCACAGTAGACCATTCTTATATTTTGAACAGAGTTATAAAATGAAACTCGTATGATGATTAAAATAGTTTAAAATTCAAAGTTACATTTCTAGCATCGGCATACTAATGTGAACGTTTGAATTTGTAGTAAATCTATTTATGTATGTGAAAAAATCTAAAATTGTAAATTACATACATATGGAATGTAATAAAAATAAATTCAGCTTTTACATCAATGACATGAAATCCATCAAAATTATTAATTCAAATATAGCGTATGGTATGTATATACCTTATACACATACATACATTACTGAACTCATAATATTTATGAATTACATATTCGTATTTAGAATCAAATCCATCATTATTAATATAATTTCCATTTAATGTATGTATTCATAGGTTCGAGTATAACACTATTTCCATTTATTGATAAATTGTTATAAAAATAAATAACAAAGATTAATAATAAATAATTATATAAAATTAAAATTATACCAATTACTGGCTCGAACTGAAAACTTCTACGAATGTACATTTTCTAATTTATTATTCTTATTCAACATTTTTTTTTAAATAAATTATAATAAATTGGATTTACTCTATTTTATATACAGGCACACCACGTATAACGCTGGCTGGTGAAAAGTGTTTAATAAAAACTCGATTAGTTACTCTCTATACAGGCATAATCAACAAACAAAATAAAATATTAACTCTGAAAGTTTGATTTCATTGTTATGAGCTTAGTGACTTTCGCACTTTTAGATTTAACTTATATATACTCAGACCATTTTCATCAGGATCACATACAATGTTTACGAATTTTATTCCAGTTAAAAAACATACTTTCAGATTTTGCGAGCTTTGAATTCAAACACGCGCTCAGAAGAATATATGGTACGAAACTGGAAAGCTCGGGAATCTTCTTATCTAACCATTAGTTAGATTCCATATAAAACGTAGCTTTTCAAAATAAAATTGGGAAAGTTAAACTAGTATATTGTGCTTCCGTGTAAAGCACCTCGTATTGCACTGGCTAGTGTCATTAAAATTCGATTTATAACCGACAGGCGTAAAAATTAAAAACTTGTCTTAACCGTTATGAGGTTAACTAGTGAAAATACTATTGAGCTTTAAGATGATGTTCATCAAGATTCCATAGCATGCTTTACTAGCTTTACATAGGCTTTTCAATTGTTTGCGTGTAACTTTTTGAATTAAAATCCGCGCTCAGATAAACTTACATATTATATGAAGCTGCCCTTTAATGGTCAATCACAACTAGTTCTAACCAATTAGATTTGGAAAGCTCGGGAATCGCATTCTCCATCCATTAGTTATGCTTTTACGTTTGCAAATATTTGGTTTATTCTTTTGTTTCTAATTATCCTTGCAAATAATAAAAATTTCAAATCACATGATAAAATTGTGTCAGAGCTTTTTAAGTTTAAGTTTAAATTAAGAGTTTAATTTAAATTTAAACATTTTACCAAAAAATTATAGACAACAGATTTCAGCAAATATTCCCCTAAGTTCCAATAAGTTGCACAGTTGAAAAAGCTCTCTGTTATTTCAATGTTTTATGGCTTAATTTAATTTCCACCCAAGTTGGCTTAATCGAAAGACCAGAAAATTTACAAAATAAAACTGGCACAATAGTTAATAATAGAAACAGAAATGAGCTTTTTCTCTTGGAAACACTTAGTTTCGTTTGTTTCTAATTTTTGTAACCTCTATTTGTGTATCGTCATCAGTTTTTTTACACGTTTTCAAAGTCAAATTAATAATAAGCATTTTATCTCGTTTTATAAAATTCAATCAGAGCTTTTAAGTTGGTCAGAGTTGTTAAAACGCCAAAACTAATTAATTTTCAAGACGAATTCTAAATTAGCTTTCATGAATTTAAAACTCCATGCCTTTTAAAATTGGTGAATATTTATAAAAACAGAAGAGTTCAACATGTTCCACAAAGTTCCGAAAAGTTCCGCACTTGGAAAAAATTGGTTTAAATGTCGAATAATAAAAGAATTTGATTTGAAGTCTAATAATAAAACCAATTAGAATGAAAAGTGTGGAACCATGATAAAAATTAAGTAATGTGGAACATTTTCTAGCACCCATCGACTTGGATTAATCATTAAATGTATCGCATTCAATCAGATATTCCTATAATATTTTATATTGAACTAAACGCGTACTCTGCATACCTATGTTCTATACTAGAAAAATGAAAACCGTTTGTTTTATTTGTTGAGTACCATCGACAACGATTTCAAGAGACATTCATATACGTATGCAAATATAGCTCGACTTGATTTTGATCAACATTATCGTACAAACTCGAACTTATACATATTTCTTGATGTTTTATGTCAATTGATTATTGATTATAGCTGTATAGACGTATAGACGTATATTGTGTTTGTTGTTTTCAATATTTAGATTTAAAAAAGTTCGTTTCGTTTCGAAAAGAAAATTGTAGAAAGTAAATATTAAATGATTATATTCGAGAAGCTTTTTAGATTTTGAACATTGTACTCTGTATATGTACATATATATGTACATATATACATAGGTACTTGATTTTGTCTCTCGTTTATAAATAACAATCAGAAGAAGAAAACAAAAATATAAATTGAATGGATGAATATTTAAAAGCAGATTTCCTGAATCAATATACGAGTATATAGGAATATAAATTATTAACGAATTGCTTGTTGTTGTTACTATATAGATAGGTTCTATTCTAAGCAGTTGAGGATTATTCTATGTCAATGGAGAAACAAAAATCAAATTAAACAATAAATTGATTTTTTTGTTTCGATAACGTACTTGGGTATTTCTAACGTTTCAACAATTTTTGTGTAACGAAATAAAAGCACTTGGCCAGTTATTCAATGATTAAATTCGAGTAAATCGGATTAAAAATTATGATTAATTTTTTTTTATTCTTTAAACATTAAAAAACCAAAAAACACTAGCAAATAAGTCCTCTAACACAATCAAATTGTTTTCTAGGTATGGTTTTTTGCAAGAATTTAAAAGTTTGAACAAATACATGGCAATCCATAAAACGTTTGGAATTCCAAATTGATTTAAGACTGCGACTGTTCAATATTTAAGCTAAAATTAAAACTAAATGTTGCCGCATCTTACCCCATTTATAGTCGCACCACTGAAACTAGCTACCTGATTATAAAATAATTATAATACAAGCGAAAAATATAAATATTTGAACGTGTTTAAGGCGACCAATACAGTACAAAGTTTTTAACAGAAAGTTGTAAAATTCAACTGCTTTTGAAAACATTTTCTTTACATTTTTGAAATAAATTGTTAGATGCATTTGTTTGGCGGTTTGGTGATTGATCTTGTTTTAACCAAAATTTAACTGCTATTACTGAAGATTCTATGTTTTGCAGCCTTGAGCTCATGAATGATCAGAATTTTACTTGCTTGTGGTATATGAGCTTGCTTATTATTGCCCTTTTGTCAGATTTTTTTAATGTTAAGTAAAGCCTGTTAGGGTACGTTTTACGAACCTTTTTGTAATTTAGAAAGAAAATTTTACATTAATTTAGTTAAATACATATTTATTTTATTTAAGATTTTAAATTCATTCCAGAACAAAGTAAAAACACCAAAATTAAAAATTGGTGAAAAAAATCAGGACTTTGATTTTATTTCATAATAATCATGTACATGTGTTCGATTGGCATAGGATATATATATTCAAATATTTAATGTAAAAATTATTGATTTTCAATTTTTATAAATGTAAATTTAAATTTACTCATCAATATTATACATATTTTTTGTTATGAATAAAAATCAAAGCCCTAATTTTTATTTTTATAAAATATTATGACAATTTAATAAGTTTCAGTAAAACCGGTCCTAATAGTGTTGAATGGAAATTGCACACATCGATTAACTGTTACGAAAAATATAACGTTTTTTCCTTGAGTGGAATCTGTTGGAAGACGTATCCTTTGACACAAAAAACATTCAAAAAATCTGAAATGCGTGCTTTATGCACATCGCCAATTAGAGAGATATTATTAAAGAATAAGAGCTTAAATTTAAAATCAGAAAACTGTTTATGGGAAGTGTTTGTGAATTCTGGAAAATTGTGGTTTTTTCATTTATGCTTGGATAAAGCAACTTCCAACATTATATTTTCAACCAAATTTGATGCACTTAGTTGCCTACTATGGCACTTTATTCAGGCATTCCTGAATTTCCGACAGGCCTATGACTCGATCAATCGAGAGAGTTTGTGGTCTACGTTTGAATACCTATAAATGCCAACAAGATTAGTACGATTGTGTAAAACAACAGTGACGCAGTCTTAATGCTGTGGTAAAGTTGAGAACAGGCTATCGAGAATTTTTACTGTCAACTCGGGTGTTCAACAGGGAGATCTTTCGTAAAACTGAAATACCGCAGCCCTTCATCTTATATCGCCAGTCAAATCAGGTGCTTGCATAAGCAGATGACATATTTGTGATTGGACTAAATAGCAACGGAGTGAAAAAAATACTTGATCCGCTTGTGGATCCAGATTAAATAGTCCAAAAGTTCTGTTGACTAATTAGTCCAAAACAAAATACTAAACACAATACTAACACAAACTAAATATTTGATCTCTGGTTATGAGGAGAATATCACACCAGATTTTAGTAGTGGCCACTACACGTTTGAGGGAGTGAGGACGTTCTAATATTTGGGCTCTGTTATCATTCACGGTAACAGTGTGGGTGAGGATGTAAAAATGTGTCTCGCAGTGAAGCTTTATAAAGCGTTGATCAGGCCCGTTGTTATGTTTGATTGTGAAAGTTGGGCGCTGACAGATGAGTACGAGAGATGACTCCTTTTCTTTGAGAGAAGAATCATAGGAGTGATTTACTGCAAAAACGCGAAGTAGATGGTACATACACACCAAACTCTGTACAATGACGAGATAGAAATTGGATGAAGATCCCCGATATTATACATGAAGTAATATATCAGCGAGTACGCTGGCTCTGTGGTGCTGATTCGGCACGAATTTGCAGCCATCTCTGAAAGGAGAACCACCATATGGTAATCCTTGGCTTCTTCAGGTTGTAGGCAGTATAAAGACCAAGCTCTGAATCGAAACTAAAGCTGGATTGTTGGCTGAGTCAGGGGCCAGTAATGGCCTTTAAAAATTGTTTATTTATATTATTCATTAAAAAACACTATGTAACCAATATGACGTGTTGTTTTTCTGGTAGCTGGGATTATAACACACCTACTGGAGCTGTTAAAGAAAAATCGATCGGGTCAAAAGAGCTCCAGCATTTTTTGAAATTCGGCCATCTGATATTTTTCAGTTTTTGTGAATAATGTATGGAAACCATCTTCTGTAACCAGTATGCCATGTTGTTTTTCTGATAGCTGGAATCATAACACACCTACTGGAGCAGTTTAAGAAAAATCGATCGGGATCAGAAGAGCTCCAGAATTTTTTGAAATCTCGGCCATATTAAATTTTTCAGTTTTTTGACCATAATGTATGAAAATACCCCCCTGTAACCAGAAGTCCACGTTGTTTTTCTGCTATCTGGGATCATTACACATCTAAAGGAACAGTTTAAGAAAAATATTTTTCAGTTATGATATTGGTTATATTTCCATACATTATTGTCAAAAACTGAAAAATTTCATATGGCTGAAATTTCAAAAAATTCTGGGGCTCTTATTAATGTCACAGCATTAATTAATGTCATGTTTTGTTGAACAAAGATTTAATTTAGTAGTGTTAAAACAGCTGTTATCTGGGGTGAATTCGAGAAATGTTACGCCATGTTAGTTCATATACTTATCAAATACAAAATGCTCTATACTTAAAGAATGAGAGCTGGTAGAGCAAAGTTGGCATACTACCTGAACCAACCTAAAATTATTGAAAGCTCAGTAAAGATGAAAATAATTGAGTAAATCTTCTTTATTGAATTTAGATAATAATAACTACCTATAGTTTCTCTTAGTAGTAAGTGCTAGAAGAGCTAGTCCATCCAATGTCATCGCTTTGCTCATATCACATGTTAGAGGTATAACCAACATCCATTATCACCGACATCAATCAAATTGAAAAAAATCAAAAATGTGTGCTTAAAAGCGCTCCACCAGTTGTGTTCCAACTGAACAAATGCCCTTATTGCCATAGTCTTGTTTCTTCCAGCCAGCTATCGTTTCTTCCGACAATTAATTTTTGCTATTTTCTTAGTCGAATGAAGCGGTGGCAGTCGTCGATGGGAGTGACACATATCGTATTCTAGTAGTCTAATGACAAATGGTAGTTCTTGTAAAATCTGGGAATTGTTGTTTTTTCGTTTATGTTTGCATAACATCACCTTCCAACATAAATATTTATTTTTTATTGTGTGACTAAACTTAATGTGATCCACTATAGTGTTTGATCCTATAGGATTTAACATCCAATACCTCATATTCTAATCAAACCGATTTGGCTAGGTTGGCAAAAAAAATCGTTCTTCTGGTACTCAAATATTTTTAAATTCCCACCATACTCCAGATGTTAAACCCCAAAAAATTACATTAAATATTTTAACCGCATCTGTTAAATATTTCATCGGGCTATCATTAGTAGAAAATTTTATAATTCTACATTTTTTGAAGAAAACTAAAGTAATTTGTTTTACACAACTGGAAATTCAACGTATAAAATATTTGGTTGTGAACTTCCCAAACCAGTGGTTTACGGCAGTACGTTCATCAATATACACTAATGTGTTATAATTTTAGTACCATTTAACAGGTAGAACGCCACTGTGCGATAATTGGATTTAATTTCTTTTTATTATTTTTCCACTTCACTACGTTGAGAAGAACTTTTCATTTTAATATCGTTAATGTCATGTATGGTCGAACTCTCAGACGTACGAACAAGGTTAAATTTGCGGTCGTATTAAAATATTGAATTAGAGTTATGTCATAACATCAAATACAAATGCGTGGCATACTATACTACCTGAACATAGTATAAACTATTGAAAGCTCAGAAATGATTAAAATACTGGGAAATTTGTAACTGTTTCTCCTTCAGAGCATTAAGTGATTGAGGGGCTATCCCATCCAATCATCAATTTGCTCACATCACTTGTCCGGATTAAATATATAAAAAAATGCTTTTTGAGCCAACCCATCAGTCCTGAAACTATTAAGAACACATCCAAGAAAAATGTATTTATAAACTGTGCAATATCTAGCACTGGTTGCTTATTTTACGTGTATTTTGTTATGTGAGAGCTTGAATAAGTCAATTAAAATTGAGAACTACTTTTAAATTATTATTTACAGAATTTTATAAAAAAAATAATTTTCTACCAAAATTTAGTTGACCTTGCCAACTACTCACATAGCAAAACACACGAAAAATTGTTTAGCATGATTGCAAGACAATTTTTCGTGTATTTTACTATGCGAGTACATGGAAAGGTCTGCTAAAATTTTTGATTTAATTTTGAAATTTAATTTCTGGAATTTTTATATTGTCAACTGTTAAATATTAATTAGTTTTATATTTTATTTGAATTTTAAACAAATTTGATTTCGATTACGAAATCGACCGGATATAATCAAAAGGTTATAAAGCACTGTGGCGGTAATCCTATGAATTTGTATAATCTAGATATACTAATTCCGTCTACAATGTCTTTGTCAATGCGCCATCAAATATCTATATACCATAGTGTCATAAAAAAATATTTCATGACATGTTTTAATATTTCAGTTTACGATTTTTTAAAATCATAATTTCATCGCACATAATATCATTCAGGTGTAATGATATTTTAATGAGTTTCAACATGAATTTTATCTAGATCAACAAATTGGATTAAGTTTATGTATTTGCCATTTTTTTTTTTTGAAACATCATTAATTTATAAACGATGTACTATACTACAATTTAGTCTATGCCGCATTAAATCACGAGTAGGTATATAAAAAAAGAAAAATTATCAAGGATTTTAAGGTTTAAGTCTTTTCGTTGTTAAGATTTTCTTTATTAAATCTTAATTGAACATTTAGTACCGAACTATAATAAAAAAAAAAACTCACAACGATAAAAATGTAATAACTTAATCTTCACAGTGATGGTAATTAAATAATTGAAAGTGTTAATTACATTTTTCTTGTTTTTAGTAATTTTAAAGTTTATTTATTTTTTCAGTTTTAACGTTATATATTATATAGACGATGTTAATTTTAATGCCATCACATCATATATGAGTAGCTACATATAACTGAAGTATGTATGTACATATGTACCGACGTAAATTGGGACTTATAGATATAAATTATAGGTTTGGTGTAATGAGGATAGAGAAAAGATTAGATAGCAAAAGCTTTACTATATATAGATAATTGGATTCATATGAATAAAAATTTGTTGTTTTTATAAGTAAAGTTAGTAAATAGGTACGAGAGTAAACAAGAAAATATTTCTAATTTAAATTTTAATTAGATAACATTATATAAGGGAACAGGATGAGAAATAATGAATCTACTTTGTGGAAATAAAAAAAAATAGAAATTTTTATACCAAACTAATTAACATTTTAGTAAATATAAAGTAATGTTAATGATTATGTAAATTTATTAGTTTTATTTATTTATTTTTAATAAACATAATTTTTGTAATAATTTCCCCATCATACAACAAATTATGATAAGATGAATATATTTTTTTTTTTTTTTTGAATTATGATTAGTTGAAGGTAAATAAATTTCCATCATGAATTTTATTTTTTGTTGGTTTGTTCTGCCATATGAAATTCCTTAGCATGAAGTTAATTATTTTGCCTGGATTATATTATTTTACATATATACAAGGGCAGGTACTAGGTTACGTAAATATTGAAAACTTTTTACATTTGGCTTTTAGATTAAAGGTTATTGAAATTTATTTTGTTTCGTATAGCTTTCCTTACTGTACCTACTTACATATACAAAATCACTGTACTGTGAGGAGTGGTAGATATGTTAATTTAATAAGTAATTTATAATATATTCAAAATTACATTTTAACTATTATTTGTTCGTAATCGGGTTTCGCCAAAATTTTCGATTAGAAAAGTTATTAATTTTTGTAGCCTTAGACACAAAATTTCATTATTCTCCAATTAAAAAAGTTTCACTTTCCAGCTATGTGCCTATAGAGTATAGAGCATATATTTTGTTAACTAGTTGAGCGTTCTTTAAAAGTAGCTGCATAAAATGAAATAGCACCATTCCGTGGTATAATATATTTCTTCGCAGAGTTCCAAAGCTTTTAGAAAATTGTTTCGAAAAGTTGTATAGGTCTCGTAGAAATAAAATATTAGAAAAATCAAAATTATATAATAAAATTTGATTGCAGTGAACTCTATACGATTTTTCAATAAAAGGATAATTATCATATTTACAGCACTCCCCGCTGATAAAAACCTTGGAATATAAAAAAGATTGAATCGAGTATCGGTTAGTGTAGTCAGTATAGTTAGTGGCCTATACTACGGTCCACCTTACCTCCTGAAAGTCGATCACAGTTGAAATAAATATTTAAAAAAAAAGCGCCTTAAAGCTTTCTAAGTGAACACTTCTAAGTAGTGTTTGGTTGGTTTAACTGTGTAAAGAGTAATTTATTTTTATGTTTTGAAATAAAGCTTTCAAATGCAATATCAAGCTTTAACAGTTTTTTTTTTAAATTAGCTCTAATTCCATCAATAATGAGAGCAAGTTAGCTTTTAAAAAATGTACTTCCTACAAGCTTTGAATTTTATTTAAATTGGTGACGTAGCTAATTACTTTTGACAGAAATTTTTAATGAAAATCAAATAATAATTTCTCAATTGATATTAAAGCACAGGACTCAGTTCGAAAACAGGTCGATACAAATAATAATATCCTAAGACTATTTTATTAATTATGAGTCTAAATATATACATATTTGTAAAATAACCAAAGCTTTTGTCATGGGAGTCTATAGCCAATCACTATTTTCAAAATTTAAAATATCGTTAGTTAAAATGTCGATACCAGAGTTTACCAAATTGTTGGGGATATGTAAAAATAATGCTCATCGTTGTTTTTTTAACATAATAACTGACATTGTGGCCAGGGACGGGCGAGGTAAATTACGCCTTGGACTTTGAGAAAGGAACATCGCAGTCGCGGCCATCATTGTAATCAGAAGTAATCTTTATAAAATAAATGGCAAGAAATGTTCTTTCGAATGATAATTAAGTTTCCATACGATTAAATTGAATTCTTTTTCTTTTTGAACAAATCATCTCTATATAGATTTCGTTATTATGGATAAAATCACGTACCTGTTGTTTGCTGCTCCCTGTTTCTGGCATAACTACCGCTGTGACTTTTTCACTTCAGCACTCTTTCCACTATACCCCAAAATTTTCGATACATCGAAAACCTGTGGACTCTTTGAGATATAACATTGATTTGATTAATCTCTTTCTCTTCTGTTGCTCGTGTGAACGAACTATATGGCCAGAACTTTACTGTTGAATCGTGTTGAAGAGTTAGCGGCAAAACACGTCGTTAAGAAAAATGAAACCAAAACCTGGCATCCAACATAACACATCAACTAAATTTTGTGAAATTTTTGACATCAGTCTGGCACATATTATATCGAACAAGTTTGGTTATCTCAACGATTTGGTTTTTTAATAACTCGGTAGCACTCATAGCCTTCCTGAACTCGAATTCGTTTTACCATGGAGTGGGGTGTGTTATATATAATGGCACGGTCATAGTTAAATTTCCCCGGATTATTTTTAATGAAGGTTATAACCTTTTTGTAAAGATTTCTATCTTGAAATCGTGGACTCGAGTTCAAGACTCGTCAGCGCCAATAATTTTTTAATTTAATTTCTGCTGCAAAATTGGTTCAACACAGCTTCTGTTGAAATTTAGATTCAATTTCTGCAATAATAAGAGCCATCTCTTGTGCATGACCGTAATGAAAATTTATGGCGATGGCAAAATAAGCATAGTCCATTTCTGTTGCTAAAATTTTCAACTTTTTCTATTGAATTGACAAATATAAAACATTTCTATATACCATTATGTATATTCGGCGGTGGTACAGTTAACAGAGTCATGGCTTTTGCATTCGTGTACTCGAGTTCAATTCTCGTGGGCGTTAATACTTTTTTAATTTAATTTGTTCGGCAAGTATGAGAGCCATCTCTTGTGTATGACAGTAATGAAAATGTAAGAGCCATCTTTTGTGTATATGCCCGTAATGAATTTGATCTTTTGTTGTGCATGATTTGAGCTCCTATTGAAAATCTGCATCTTGAAGCATCTTAAACAAATCGTGTAAATCAGATTTGGCGGCTACAAAGTTGGTCCCATTATCTGAGAACACAGTTTTGTATAGTCCTTTTGTAGCTATAAACCGACGAAATGCATCGATGAATGAAGCAAAAGTGAGATCTGAGGCCAATTCCAGATGCACGGCTTTTGTAGCAAGATATCAAAAACTGCCAAATATGTCTTAGTCGGAATCTTTCCGCGTATGCGATAATGGATGAACAACGGTCTTGCATAATATATACCAACGTTAGAAAATGGTGGTGCTGGATTGACTCGTTCTGCTGGTAAATCTGCCATAAGTTATCATATAGGAAATTTTTGTTATACACGGCAACACATAACCTGTAAACCTTTTTCGTAAGTTGTTTTCCGTTTATCGGCCAGTAAGATTGTGGTACGGCTGCTAAAAGTACTTGTAGACCAACGTGCAAGTACTTTCTGTGGATGAAACTTATTAGTTTGGTGGTAAAATAATGATTGCTTGGTAGTAATGCTTAATGCCGTGATGTAGAAAGAAATTTCGGCGAATTTTAAGCGACCACCAACTCTAATTATGTGTTGTTGATCCATTAATAATGAAAGCGATTTTAGTAATGGATGTCGAACTTAAAAACCAGGTTTTAGTAATCCCTTTTATTCTATTAGAAAGCTGGTGGATTGAACCAGGCGTAGAATTGTATTCAAACTATTTTGTACTTCTTCCGTATTCAGAGGTCCAATTGTTCTTGAGTTTTTAAATCGGCAATTGTGGATGAAATGAAATACATAACCCATTGCATTTTGTATTGTCACCAAAGAATTTTTACCATGTATTCGATCCAAAATATCATGGCCGAGTTCAACGCTTGCAGTCACAACAGTAACGTGTTTTTTCTCGATAACCTCAGTTAATTCTGTAAGTTGTTATGAATTATTCCAAGCCTCAATTGATGAATGAAGAAAATTAGGTCCAAACCACCAAAGTTCAGAATTCAATAATAATTCAGGAAAAGTCCCTCTTGAAATCAAATCGGCTGGGTTTAATTTTAACTCTACGTGCAGCCATTTATTAGAATCGGATCTTGCTTGAATATCGGACACACGGTGTGCGACGTAGGTTTTCCATCTGGAAGATGACGATTTAATCCAATGAAGAGTTATCATAGAATCCGTCCAGTAATAGCATGCTTCAATCTTGAAGTTTAAATTACTAAAAACCTTTTGCATGAGTTTGGCCAAAAGTTGTGCTGCACACAATTCAAGTCGAGGCAAAGTAACGTGCTTCAAAGGAGCAACCCGGATTTTGAACACATTAAATTAGCAGTGTAACCTTCCTGACCTAAAAACCGTACATAGATGGCGGCACCATAAGCCTTTTCACTGGCATCAGCGAAACCATGCAATTGAACTCCTGGATACTTCTCGCTACCATTGAATAAATGACGTGGAATGTTTAAATTGGCTAATTTTGGGAGTGCACCTAGAAAATTAACCCAATAAGTATGGTATGTCATTGGAAAAGCTTCATCCCAGCTAACCTTTAATAACTTTTGTAATAATAACCTCTATTGGAGACACTAATCCAAGAGGATCAAAAATCTTTGCAACTTGGGATATGATTTTTCGTTTAGTGGCAGTTGAGGTTATTGCAGAATCTAAATTAATATTGACACGAAAATGATCGGAAATTGGGTGCCAGTACATCCCTAAAGTTTTTATACCAGTTTTGGCATTTATTAGATATTCCGATTCACGATCGTCTTCTGGAATTTCACTAAGAAGCTCCTGATTATTGGAACACCATTTACACAAAGTTAAATTGGCACCATGCAAAATTGAAGTAATAGCTGTTTTCAAGATTGCTGCTTCTTCTACGGTATCAGAAAGCCAATTCAGCAAGTCGTGATGATTTTTATGTGGATGACTTATTCGCTGTCGGTTCACTAGATTGAGAATCGAGAGCAAGTTGTAATAAACAGCGTATTGCTAGATAGGTGCTAGATTGGTGCCGAAGTAGTACCATATGTGACAGTCTTCAATTTAAGTGTTTGGAGCTCATACGATGTTGGTCATTGGTATGGAGTAGAATCTGCCTATACATCTTACATATGTCAGCAGTAAATGCATGGATGTGTGAACGAAATCGAAGAAGAACAGCAAATAATTCATTTTGAACAAAATGAATGATTTCATCAATAAATCATTAATGGAGTAACCGCTCGACGATTTTGCTGAGCCGTCAAAAATGACTCTCAGCTTAGTTGTTGATGAATCGGGTTTCATAACATAGTGGTGTAGTAAATAATAATTCATAGATTCAACATGTTTCACCACTTCCGTATGATTAAGCGTTTGATATTCCTTCATAAAAGAATTATATTGCATACAAATTTCTGGATTGTTATTGAGTCGTTTTTCGAGCATTAGAATTCTTCGTCTTGCTAAAAATGATGATTCACCTAGCAATTCTGGACTGTGAACGAATGGAAGCTTAACGATAAATTTGCCATCGATGTCTTTAGAGAAATTCTCTTGGAAATGTTTGTCACAATTGGACTTAAGTTATGATTCATGGTTAGTATGGCATTCCTCTATGTTCCAAAATCGATCTAATAATTCATCTAATTGCGGTTCAGAATATGCAATTAAGTTGCAATTACTGTGATCAAATGATGAAATTGAAGTTCCTCCAGCTACAACCCAATCTAATTCCGCGTTTTGTAGAATAGGTGATTCATCATACCTAGTTTAATTTGACCAATGGATTGTAGTTTGAAATAAATGTGAGGCTCACAGAATAAAGGGTCGGCTAGACTGACATTGCCAGGAATTGACCATCTAGATGAATCAATTCGAACTGATGGTTGCATATTTGCAATTCTATTGAGTATATGAACGTCAAGTCTTGCAGAGAATCGATTTATACGTGAGTGTATAGTAATTGTTGAAGCCCTGGATGACGAAGTAGAAGCACAAGCAATGCGCTTCATGTTTACATGTGAAGATCGAGTTTTAACTCTTAAACGCTTAATTAATGAATGAGTAATATAATTCAATTGTGAACTTGAATCGAGTAATGCTCGAGCTATAATTGAATGCCCATCTTTATGACGAATCTCAACCAATGCCGTAGCTAGAAATATTGTAACAACTAATGGTGGTCAATTTTAATCTACAAGTTTAACTCGGGTAAAATATAGGGTAATTCGGCCACATTTTGTCAGCAAATTGTAATAGTCAACTGTATAACTGTATAAATTGAATGATATTTGATTTATCTCGTCTTATCGTATGTAGGCAGAAAACCAAATTTTGTGTTTCGGCAATTATTGAAATAGGAAAATGACTTACAAAGACGAACATTATTCAACTACTAATTACTAAAAAATGTAAGTGGGATTTTGACTATATTGCGGAATTTCAGAAATGACCATTAGAATTAAATAGAATTCTGGTTTCAAATATATATACTGAAGCTCAAGTAGAAGCTTTATTAACTCCCCGAAATTACTTTAATTTAAAAAATTTCATCAAATTCAGACGATTCACGAGTAGATGCTGATTGATGTCAGTATTGGGTTGCGAATTTTTATTACTGTACATACAAAAAAATTAAATCGTAAATGTTATATGTTGAGTTTTGAGTATAACAAAGACATAAATTATTTTATAACTTTAAAAACAAAAAATATTAAATTGAATCTGTAATATTCCGATGTTCATACTCTATACATGTATTGCAAAAATTCGATAGAATTTCAAAAACATTTCTTAATACCACATATTGTGCCATTATAAGAATAATCTTAAAATACATGTTGGTCCAGACATACTTATACATTAATATTCCAAAAGCATTAGATGGAATAGGGGTGCCCGTAACCAACATACACACAATAAATATTGTTTAAAAATAGAAATTGTTTGTGCCTTGTAAATTATCTTAATAGCTACTAACCATGCACCAAGACAATTTTCCAAGAAAATTATACGAATAGTAATGAATACATTTGAGTTATATAAGCTAAATTTATGATGATATTTTATCCTCGAACACAATTTGGGTGCAATGAATGCTTGGCATTATATAAAAGAGTGTCGGTCGTCGACTTTATCGCAAAATCAAATTTCTTAACTGATCCGCTAGTAAAATTATTTTGTTTAATTTTTAATTTCGATAAACAAACTTATTACCTGCATTTCGTTATAATTTAATTATGCAATTTATTTTTAATGGTTCGTCTAATTTTTTTCAATTTATTATTTATCTATTATATAAACGTTGTACATAATATATACAATTTAGGTGTAATTCTCAGATATTATAATTGAAATTATTTTCCAGGTTTGCTAAGTAACGAAGAAACATCATTGAAAGTACCATACCAGGTAAATTACATACATATCCATAAAATAAGATAAACATGAAAATTATTTATGTTTCGGTTTTTCATTCTGTGTTCATCTATTTGTGTTATGTACGCCATATATAAATTATGTTATATCAGACATACATGAACTTTCAATAGCAATGTATATGTGTATATACCAAATGAAATGTAATAAAAAATTACATGTACATATTGGATATACATACATACATATATCGTATACCTATATATGTACCTACGTACAGATACAACATATAGAAACTCCATCTTCAATTTACTTAAAATAAAATTATTTTTTCTAATCATGTCTAGAGTACATGTCATATAGCAATGGAATCATGTCGCAGTGAATCATCATGTTTATCATCTTTGCAAAATATGCTGCTACATTGCGAACCACATCGTTGCAATCGTAACTCTTGCATGGACTCGGTACAAAAATTTTATCGCAGCTCGAACGAGGATATTAGCCTGGATTCGGCATTCTGTTTGTGCAAGTAAGATTTGCTTATATATAAACATTTGTCAATTTTACAACATTACATCATAAATATTTAATTCAATAGAAAATCTCAACAATACAGTCGATACGATGTCTGCATGATTGCACAAGAAAAATTGCATCCAACGTGTGCCCAGCGTCCGCCCGAAAATCTAAATCAACCAACATCGAATGGTGTGGTTTATCATCCGTTGCCCGCTTGTCATACGGTCGCCGAATTGTGTAAAGAAGAAAATGAATGTCGTTTAAGATTGGAACTTTTTGAACAGTCGTGCGCCATCGATAGTGTTACAAAAAAATGTGCGGGCAAAACAAATAACTGTAGACTATCAATGTTAGGAATATTTGGTACAACCTTACGATCGGCGTGCACATGTCAAGGGGTGGATGCTCATCAAATGTACGAATGTTTGGGATGGCAAAAATTAATTTGGCTTAATCCGTGTGCGGTCGAGTCACAACGCGATTTTCACATGAAACGTCTAGCCGAACTGGGATTGTTAACGACCAGCACCACGACCACAACAACAACGACCACAACACCAGCACCGACAACAACACGAACAACCACAACTACGACGACGACGACGACAACGACGACACCAGCACCAGTTCGACATTTTTCGAAGCCCTTCAAACCAGTTGTAATATTGATTTTCTTAGATCATCCCGAAATATACCTCATAAAATATTGTTTAATTCACAGATTAGGCAAACAGAGCCGCCAATTGAATCAAACTACATAGACGAAACGATTCCAGAAACTCTAGTACAAAAAGGAAACAGTCGACCAAATGGAATAAATACATCGGTGCATGAGGAACATCTGGCTGTGCTGCTGACCAGTGAGACGACGACAAAAATCGATACGACAAGCACGACGACCACGACAGAACCGACCACCACATCAGTCCCAACAAGTATGTTACCATTTAAAACTATATACAACACAAACTTTATGACTATAAATTATTTTCTAGAGTACTGTGTAGTTCAGAAACCGCATCAAAATGATCAGTACATTGCAGAGGGGCAAAGTCAACGGGTAAATATTTCACTAGCCCATTGTAAAGTATGCGTGGTTAACCAAAACAATTATATATATATTATTGCAGATTTTATTGGACGACCTCGACTGCAGTGAACTGTGTACGTGCAGTCAAGGTGCTGAGCCCTTAGCGCTCGCCTGTCACGTACTATGCGTCCCGCTGGCACCATGTCGAACAGCACTCGCCTATTATAGTCACGCAGCGCCCGCATATCAAGCATTCCGTGGACGATGCCTATGCTATTCGGGCAAATTTATTTGTATGAGGCCACCGCCCGGTGAATATACACTACCGGGTGGTGTATTCCTTTTACTAGGCTACAGTTCAACGGACGAGGCTCTATTGAGGCCGCACACAAATTTAGGGGTGCAAGATGCTGTGCGATCGCTACACCATTATTTACAGAAACATATAAATAACGAGGTAAGTGGAGTTAATTTATTATAAATATAAATAGACGGAAAAGTTTGCGCAAGTTGTACGAATCAATTTTATTTTATTGCTATAATCTTGCGATTTATTTAGTTGTTATCGATTTATTACACCTCTTTCACGTTGCTACAATATACGTGACTGTTCTGGCCATTTATCAATATTTATGCTGTTTTTTTTTTGTGAATAATTTATTGATATAAATCGTGTTTGTTACAAAATTTTCAAGGTTATTGATTTTGGGCTCCATATATATACATCGCATATTATCGTTGTAAGAAGAGTCATAAGACGTAAAAATTACTGTAGAATTGACAATGTTGGCATGAGCCGTTTACTTCAGTATATAGCTTGCTATGGTCAGCCCAAACCTAATATTATTGATGACGTATAGTGTTTTAAGCAGTTGCAAATATTTAACATTACACTAAAATCGAGAATTCGATAAAGCTTTTCAATATTTGACAGTTGCTAAGAATTATAATTTAATTTTCATAAGCCCAAAAATTTGACGGGTTTAAAATATTTAATCTTTAAAAGTTGTCAAAATTCTAAATCTCAGAAACGAATAAAATTGATTTCAAGTTTCAAATTTCTGAATTTTATATAAAATTTGAATTAAGTGAATTCCAACGAAATTCAAACTTTTGAAACGACCTCATGCCATTTCAAATCATCATTAAATTTTAAATGTAATGCATTGGACGTTTCATTTGGAAATGTCTTCCTAAATTGATGTTGAATTTCGTATCAACGACGAATGTATTGGTAGAATTTTTAAAATGTATGCATTAGCTGAGATTAGACGTTGTAGTTCTCAAAATTGAAAGCCATACACAACATTTATAACATTTTGTAACATTCAATCAAACCTACATAGCAAGTCAGCTTCAAAGAGCCGTATACCTTATTATAGGTTAGGTTTCTGTAACGCTAATGCTCATTATACCATTAGGAGTAGTTCGAATACCAATAATAGAGGATCCTCACTGTTCCATTGTCTTTACTCTTCTGAGTTAGAAATTCTCAATTTCGGGTTGTGAAGCGAACGTTTGTCAACTCGATTCGTAAAGAAGTGATTGATATCAGTTTGTGCTATATACCCATCGTTGACCTTATTTTAAATTGGATGGTGATGGATGATATAGGTTAGGTTAGGTTAGGTAAGGGTTGCCGTCCTAAAGGACTAGCATAGACGCAAAATTGGTCCGTAGCTTACCACATTCAAACTGCTTCCTCTTCACTCGTTAAATAATCCTGAGAAAAAACAAGAATCGTTGAAAGTCCCGGACCTCGATCTTACTAAGAAGATAGTGAAGTCGTACAAAGGGGAAGTTCCCATAAATTTTGTTCTACTGTATGCTAGACTAGCACAGGTGCAGAGTAGATGGAGCACAGTTTCCTCCCCTTCATCATCACCGCAGGTGAGGCAGAAATCATGGGCAGGGGCACACAGTCTGCTCGCATGAATCTCAACGAAATAATGTCCCTTTAAACAATGTTTAAAGCTCCCACGATCATACCAAAATGGTGCCGACGAAGCGATATCAGTTGGCCGGATCTAGAACGGTCAAGTCTAGGGCAGATCTGAATGGTTATTACATATGAACTAGCGTTAGACCAGCTAACGTTTGTTTCTTTTATGGCTTCTTCCTGAAGCAGCAGTTTACATGAAGCAAGCGGTATTTTTATTTTCCGCCTGCTTTGGGTTATTATGCGTGCTGTGCTCTTGCCGGCCAGCTCATCTGCCTTTACATTCTTTGCGATATTGAAGTGCCGTGGCACTTCATCTCATTTAAAGATGCCAGACAGTTCTGAGCTACCTTTGACGTCAGGGAGTATGATTGTAGCGTTTTAATACCAGCCTGGCTGTCCGTAAAAATTCGAATATCCCTCGTAGATATTACATTATTCTTCAACCGTCCATGACTTCCATTATCGTGATAAGTTCAGCTTGAAAAATACTGCAAAAGTCGGGAAGACGAAAAAAGAGGTTAACCCCTACTGCCTTACAGAACACCCCGCAGGCAACCCCTCTATCCCTTTTTGAGCCACCCGTGAAGAAGCTTAGCGCCTCATTGTCCATAACCGGTTCGTTCACCCAGTCCTCTCTGGTGGGAAACTCAGTTTGGAATCTCACCTCAACAGATGGCAAAGGGATAGCGTAGTCACGAGTTTCCGGAATACATCTGTTGCATAGGATAGAAGAGTGCTCTATATTGTTGCAGATCCACATAGATATGGATTTGAGCCGATTGGCAGTGCAAGATGCGGGCTGCTCGGCCGGAATATCCAAGGGAGTCAGATGAAAGAGATTCTCCAGAGCTTGAGTAGGTGTGCTCCTGAGATCCGTTTTTTGTGGGTTTGCGTTCAGTCCGCGACCGCGTGCCCACTTTCACCGAAAGATTTAGTAACAGGTCATTAATTTTTCCAGGTTTAGTAACAGGTCATTAAAATTCCAAAGAACGGTGGATAAAACCCCACCATGAGGTGTCCCTCTGCTCACGTATCTGCCGGCAGACGTCCCACCCAGATAAGCTGTCGAATATTTGTAATGATATTGATGCCGCTCTTATTAATGAAAGCAGCACTGCTGATCTTACCGCGGTGCTAATCAATCTTATGTATGTTGATTCATGTTTCAAACTCGTCATTGCAGTAGCCTATTTATCCTATGATTTCACCTCGCTGCTCTTTCAGAGAAACTGGTGAATCTTGTAATGCGTGGTGTAAGGTATAACACTTCCTCCCGTAATTGGTTGTGACACTAATGTTCATCATGCCGTTTTGGAGTAGTTCGAATACCCATAATAGAGGATCCTCACTGTTCAATTATATTTACTCTTCTGAGTTAGAGATTTTAAATGTTGGTTGTCAGCCAACTTTTGTCAACTCAGTTCGTAAAGAACTGATTTATATTAGTTTGCGCTCCATGATCATCGTTGACCTGACTCTAAATTGGAGGGTGACGGATGATATTCTCAACTCTGACCATAGGTGCATTTCTTTTACTATTAACTTTAAAAAACTACTGATCAGATCAATCACAGATCTTGATTTGCAGGCAACTGTACTAACGAAACCAATATCGACTGCTTTTGAAAAGTCTTGCTCTTTTATTAACAAACAAAAAAAGCATAACAAACCCTTCTGGTGTTCTGAATTTGAAACGTTAAGGAAGAGTGTGCGTAAAATTAAAAATTAAGCCAAAAATACAAATCTCATTTTGGATTGGAATCGATTTTTGGTAGCTCAAAAGGCTTATCAAAAAAGCCTAAGAACCGCGCACAGGGCTGCGTGAAAGAACTTCTGTTAGGAAATTGATAGCTTATCTGATCTCGCCAGACTTAACCCAACTCTGGTTAAGAATGATACTTGTAGATTCGATGGTCATCATCTACCTTCCCGCAAACTCATCTGTGGCACGTTAGAAGTTGGTGAGCTACTGTTGTCTGCCCACTTTTCTGAGTATGACATTGTTGATTCGGGTGTGGTCACCTCCAAGTTTCCTGACATTTTGGTCGGTATTCCGGATTGGAACTTAGCCCATAGACTGATCTCTATACTTATGTTCTACGCTGGAGAGTTTTCTCGTTTACACCTACCTCCTTCTTTTCTTTTATCACTGTACCACGCTCCTGGAGCAGAAGTAGAGTAGTTTCATACCTAAGACAAAGGTTTTGTAGCCCATTGGTCTAACCTCTACTTATCTTAAAAGAGAGCATCATTGGCAGATTTATTAGGGATAACTATTCAACTACCTCCCCTCTCAGTAACATACAACATGCTTACAGAGCTGGCAAGAATCGATAGATTACTTAATTGCAAAGAGTTACTATAGTACATAAGTACTTTCCTGGACATTGCAGGAACTTTTGATAGGATTTCGTTTTATACGATCACGAGTGCGCATTTCAATTTTAATATTACTCAAACCATTGTTAAATACATCGATTCTACGCTTAAGTCTCGCATAATTGAGACTGAGCTGGAAGGCTCATCAGTGTCTGCCAAACTGGCCAAAGGCCAGGAGAAATATTCTCACTCTTCCTGTGGCTGATGGATATCGAAATATTATTTGTTAAATTGCAGCGATCTGGGTTTGTCGTGCAAAGCTACGCGGATGATCTCGTTTTAACGGATTCTGGTAACTACCTGAACATCTTATCTGATCTTACGCGGAACGCCCTTAATAAAATGGAACTTTGGTGTCTTGAGTTTGGTGATTTGACAAAGCAGTTTTTATTTTATATTTAGCCCAAAGGTAGCCTATAGAATCCCAAGTAATCTCCCGATGAGCAATTTCAAGGTCGGCTAAAACTTTGGCCAGAATAATATAACTATTTAAATATTACTGGGATGAGTTTTTTTATACCAACTGTATTGTTTGTATATGACAAAACTTCTGGGATTACCTGAATGTATAAAATCCTATTTAAATATTTTTCAAAAGTCGGGCATGGATCTTTTACGCTTGTGTTGTCAGATATATTTTTAAAAAATCCTTGGAAACCATTGCCAAATCATCAGCAAAGGTTGGTGCTCCATACAAATCATAATTTAGAGAAACAGCATATATCTCGTATTTTATCAAGATGGAAATAAGAAGAGCCTTGGAATATGCACCACAGACAAACCGGTTAAAATTATACGACAAAGTTCATATCTTATTCCATCAGTCAACAATTGAAAATTCAAGAAAGTAATTCCATCATCTTCCAAGGATGGTTTAGGCTTACACAAAAAAATACCGAACAAACTACAATTTCAACAGTTTGAGGAAAGGATTAGTAGAAAACCCATTCAATGATTTTGCCACCTTTACGCAGTCGACCTGTATCTCTCACGATCTGAATTCATTATTTACGAATCACATTAACATTTTTTTCCGAATAATGGAATAGTTAGAGACGTCCTAAGATTTAGCAGGACGTTTTTTTTGTTTTTTTTTCGGCTACGATAGCTTTTATTGTTCTATTAATTATTTAAAAATATTGTTTTGACTGAAGAATTTGAATCTAACTAATGTCAGAGTTTTACTTATCTTGTCAAATGAAATTATTTGGATTTCACAGTGTTGCCAATTTTAGTGTAAAACTAAAATCATCAACATAACTCTTTGCTGTATGAGTTCTGTCTTGAACATGGTTTCTCAACCTTATAATAATTAATCATTGCCACTTTCAGTTTACATACACATTATTAACGTGCTTTGCAAATCATTGTGTGTGTGTGTGTGTGGTTTTTTATAGGTATAAAGCTAACGTACCTTCTGCGGAAGTATATTCATATACATATCATATTTTAGCTAACATTAGCAGTTCATACCTTTGAGGAATATTAACAACGGATGTGTGTTAAAGCATATATAAGGTTAAACATAAATTATAATGCTTTGTTTTAATTAATTCTTGTTAAACGGTATATTATATACATATAAAACAGTATACTTCCGTACCTGCATATATAGAGGGATATGAGATTTTCTTAGAAATTTTACAGGCACAAAAAAAAATCAATATACATTTACATAACATTCACAATATTAAATGTATTTACGTATATGTACACAGCCTATATATAATGAATCTCATAACATAATTAATTATTTTCAGACAACATGTACCCTAACATTATTCAACATGACTGACGAAAATGTAATACTATCAGCTAGACTACCATTAGATACAAAAATTAATTCTCTCGAATTACTTCGACGAGAAAAGGTAAGTAGATTTTTTTTATTAACTAAAATAATTTAATTAACTTAATTAAAATTATGTACGTATACAAATTTTTTTTTTTAAAATTAGGAAAAATGTACACCAATCTTAGATAAGTTAGCCCATCAAATAAATTCACAACAAAAAGAATTAACCGGACATCCACTGTTAAGCATATTTAAAATGGCCGAAGTTCAAGTGATTTGGCCCGAACACAATAATTCTAATCACATAAATAATTTTTATACTAGCTCTAATTACATTTTTATAACATTAATTTTATTTTTTTATAGTTTATTACAAAATTCTAATCAATTAATTTATTTACGGTGACTTTAAATTAATGGTTTTAGTTGTACAAAACAAAAAATATTTTGTATAATTTTTTATTAATTTGATTCTATGATTAATATCCGGCCAGATTATTTACACAAAAAAAAATTTATTTTAATTATTTCAGTTATAAAATTAGTTAATTTTTTAATTTTGTGAAAAGGTGCTAAAAATTAAAAAAAAAAAAATAAAGTTTGTACGGAATTATATTATAAATTATAATAATTTAAATTATTTATTTATAAATAAATAAATAAAATGATAAAACAAAGACATAAAATGAAATAAAAGTATAAAACAAATTAATAATTAAAATAGAATAATTAATAACAAAATTCTTTATTCATTTAAGGAATAAAATAATAGAAAATGAAATTAAAATTAAAAGTTATATTAAAATTCATAATATACGAAGAAAGTCCGAGGTACACCTGGTGGAGCTTTAAAGTTTTTAAGTCTATTATTTAGGTTTACTTTGTAACCAAAGTTATTATCTGTAGATTCTCAACTGAATGGAGAGACGTATATCTGCAGTCTATGTGTCGTGCAAGTTATAACACAAATTATTGCCTCCGTCTTCAATTTTTTCCAAGCTTTACTGTTGGATGTTGTAACTACTTAACTCATAGGCCACGGAACACATAAATTTGATATTATTCGAAAATTTTAAAAGTTTACTTTCAAATTTTTATTACTCAACTAGAGTATTTATCACACAAAATTTCCGGATTGTCATAACTTAAAAACTAATTCATCAAAAAATTGGGCAGTTGCTATAGAATTTAGTCTCAATAGGAGGGACGGGTTTAATTTTTAAATAAAAATATTTTTTTTTGCTTAATCGATGTGATCACACTTTGTTTAAATTTAAAACGACTTTTGGGCAGAGGTGTGGTTCAATTTTATATTATCAACACATTGAATTTCCAGCTTGAGTTCAAAAACTGTTGGTATAGAACTACGATTTCATAAAACCTCATAAAAAATAGTTGCATGATGGCAAATCACAAGATCTTACTAGCCAATGACAGGTGTATCGTTAACATATTGTTGATGGAATCAATTAATTTTTTATCGCGCAAAATGTCAAGTGTATCGTGAGTTGTATTAACCATGTAAATCGAATTTATTAAAAACTTGTATTCAATTTTTTTTTATTTTATTGTCATTCATATCGGTATTCCAATTCCAGTGGCGAAATGTGGACAAATTTCGGGCTTCCATCCATTAATCTCAAAAATATATTATTTCTCGTTGGACGCAATTCTTACCGACGTTTTTTCAGAATATCAAAATTTTAACTATAATTCTGAATCGTTTACCAAATTATATTTGTCTTCTTCTGTGGTAAGCCAAAATTGTGAAATTTTAATTTCTAATAATTTTAATTTGTATTTTAGTAACTTTTAACTTTAAATTTATTTTAAAATCTGAAGTTTTGTTTAAATCTGAAATTTTATTTGGAAAATTTGATCCAATTCTGAAAATTTGAGAGATTTTTGTTTTGAATAAATCATTTATGTTATATTTTATCAAATCCCAAATATTTACCAAATTTTGTAAAATGTTGCTCGTTAGATTGGGTCAACAATTAGAATTTAAATAAAGATTAAATTTTTTATTTTAGTGAAACTTCATTTTCAATAATACGAGGGCGGAGCTAGGAGTCTGGTAAAAATGAAACAAGAAATAATATTTTCAGCCAAAAAATAATTTATTTTTCAACGGGGTCGCCTTTTAGATCGATACACTTAGTCCAACATTTTTCCAATTAATTTTTTCAATTTTTCAATTCATCGATGATCTCCTCATTAGAGCCGAATCTCTTTCCGCCGAGTAATTCAAAGCGTAATTCATGGATTTTGGCCATCTACACACGTGTGCACCCGTGCAATGCCATGATGGAAGAGAACTTTTTTTTCGCCAAATGCGGTCGTTTTACTTTCAAAACGTCGTAGACAGTCGTCCACAGTTATTAAATGATGCAAAAGCTCATTTTACTCCGCTTGAACATCGCCAAACCTGCCTCTAAAGTTGTCACACGTGTACGTTTTTGATCGATTGTAAGCAAACGTGGGACCCAACGTGAATCATTTTAATCAATGGTGAAGTGTTCCCATAGAATTTATCAAGCTTTGTTTTGGTTTGCGTAATGGTTTTTCCACGCAAAAACCACACGTAATTCACTTTTTTCCATGTTTGCAAAGTAACAATGGATTGTCTATTTTCAATGGCTGTCAAACCAGAACTAAATGACAGATCTGTCTGAAAATTTTAATTTGGTCTAATAACAGATGGTATTGATGGTTGCACCTTCTGTTGCAATTTTATCTGACTTCTCACTAAGCCTTCATATTTCGAGCTTCAATAATTTAAAGACTTTACGGTTTTGTTTTAAACATTTTTAATACTTTCGATGCATGTATGAATACCATTTTGACTTTTACGTTTAAAACAAAATCTTCACATCGCAAAGAGCAAACATTCTATAAAAAATGTATCTTTCTTGAAGATGTAATTCCAGAGATAGTACCAATCAAATAAAAAAATTTCTACATTTAAATCAGTCGTTCTTATTGGATGGTACACACCCGCAGTTATATTTTAAAAATTTACATAACATATTTTGCTCAGTTCCAAATACAGAATTTAAATGAATTTTAAAATTCTAACAAAAATAACTAATAAATTTTCCAAATTTTGAGAAAACAAATTCTTTAAAATTTTAATGTAAATCAAATAAATAAGATCGGCAAAAAAAAAACAAGAATGCGAAGAAAATTACAGAAAAGAAAATTCCAACACTTAAAAGTTTAAAACTCCAGAATTTATTCAAAATTAAAATATTATCATCAAACGTAAAATAAATTTAATAAAGATTTCAAAAATTTTATTTAAAAACTGTATTTAAGAAGTTTCAGCTAAAGTTTTAGAATTTGTGAAAAGAATTTGATAAAACTTCAAAGTTCCGTCAAAATTCAGCTGAAAAAAAAAACGATTAGAAGTACTTATGAGTAGGTTAAATGTAGGATTTTCCAATTTTTTAATGAAAAACTGATCTACCCCTACTGTAGTAACGCATGACTAGAAGTAATAAATGTAGTGGCCAAACCCGTACAAAAACACAATTAATACACTAATAAAAAAATTAAAAAATTCTCGATACCAAATTGAAGTCGCCTTTTCGAAGCACTCACATAGTAAAACACACGAAAAACAATCTTGGATCAACGCTAGACAATTTTTGGTGTATTTTACTATGTGGATGTTTGGCAAATGTCGACTAAAATTTGGTACCAAAATTTTATTTGTTTATAAAACTCCATTTACAATATTTTTTATATAATAAAAAATAAAAATTAGGCATCAGTGGAAATACGGATTCATGTTGTTATAGATACATTTTGGATGGTCAAATGTACGTTGTGTACACTAAATGTATGGTTTTGCACTGCCCATTTTGCCTTATTTGCCTTTTTTCCGCGTCTGCTAGTGTAAAAAAATGTTTGATGTTGTTATTTTATCAAAATATTCTAGTCTTATGATTCGTCTGGACTATAGTGGTGATATCAAAATGTAAGCTGGTATTATTAGTGGTAGTTTTAGAGTTAGACACAAATAAAATTTGAAGAAATACAGAAAATTCATTCTGAAATTTTTGAACGAAACATTTTTTAAAGATTCATAAAATGAATATCCTTCAGATTTGGTTATCGATAAGGTCAACTCAACGTTTAGCAAGCCTTTAAAAGAGCAGGAGAAGTAATTAAATTGCAATGGAATAAGTCATCAAATTTATAGTCTGTAGTCTGATTATGGTCGATTAGCCAAATTTCCCAAAAGACATGAATGAAAAATGTTGAGCTTAAAAATTTGGTAAATTTTATGCATGGGAAAATCCCACAGTTTTATAGTTAAAAACTTTATATACAATATAGATGGCGACATTTATGCGCTTGATATGTTAAGTCATTCGGTTCCGGAAGTCAAAAGGCTTACTAGTGTTCACTTTAGTTTCATACTCTACAAAAGTAGGCTAGCTTAGAATAGAATGGTCTTAAATAATTATTTGTTCGAAAATATGATTTAAATTGAATGAAAAAATGAAATCCACAGAAATATTCGAACATCCAACGCAATGCAGACACTCTGCAATATTTTTTTCCTTTTGTTATAAATTTCAGATATTCTTGTACTAAGTTAAATAAATACAACGAAAAGTTAGATTCACTATTTAATTTGTCCTTGAAAAACTTCAGTTTAAAAAAATAAAAATAAAAATTGGAAGCACTTAATCTAATCAGTACCTTGAGACTAATTTAATATTATGAGTTAAAACTTCAGAGCTAAAAATATAAAAACTTGTTAACTGTTTTAGAAAAACTTTATAAAAAAAAAACTTAATTTTTGTTTTACAAAATTAATAAAAAAGAATAAATTTAATAACTGTTAGGAAAAAAATCGTTAGTTTTCTAATTAAAAATAAAATTTAAAATGAAAAGTTAAAAACAAAAAAATATATATTTATTTTAAGTTATATCATTTTCTTATCATTTGTTTTTTTTTAGAAGACAATAAACGTACACACATATTAAGGACATACATATCTATAATGTCTTCCACTATTGTCTGTTGTGTAATTATATATACATACATAAATATAAATTAATTTAATAATAAAATACTATAAATTTACTAAAAAATAATTATAATAAATAAATAAATTATTTAAAAATATATATTAGATAATAAAAATAAATTAATATTGTAAATTATATAAATACATATATTATAAAATAAAAATTAATTTAATGTTCTAGTGAAAAAACAAACAAAATTAACAAATTATATCAAATAAAAACCAAACACACATAATTAAATTAATAATAATAAAAATACATAATAAAAAAAATAAAATTATTAATTATAGTTTAAAATAATACATATCAATTATATACAAAACAACCGAATATTTTTTTTTTTGTTTTTAATTTTAAGATTTAAATTATTTTTAATTCATTCACACAATAATATATTTATAAATATATATTATATTTAAATTCATCAATTATAATCTTTATTATTAATTAATATTATTATTGTAATCGTATATTGCATTTATTATTAAAAGCCGATGGCAGAGCTGATCAGTCAGTTTTTGTCCTAAACTGTTTAATTTAAATTTAATTACAATATATTATATTATAAAATTGCTCAAAGTGTTCAAACCATTCCGATATACATACATATAAGTAATTTATCAAAATAAATTTATTTAATTTTATTAATTATATTATTTATGTTTAAACTATAAAAATAAAATTTTCTGGACCACATTTTAGAGATAAGAGATAAAAAAGCAATATTATTTTAAAAAAGAATGTATTTAAACAAAATTAAATTTCGATGGTTAATTAAATTACATAGAATTTTGTATTATTTTTTCAAAAGTTGCGTACAAACAAGTAGTTCGAAATGGTTAAAATAAAAACCAATCATCTGCATATAAATCTTCGACCTATATCTTATTTCAAATAATACATTATACTAAATACCAAAAAATAAAAATTAAATCATTTCGAACAGTTATCAATCATTTCTCACAAAAATATTGTACTAACATACATATATGTATAAAATAAATATTAAAATATAGAAACTTTAAAACAATCAATATTATATTACTAACAAATACAATACTGAGTGTATAAAACAACAACAAAATATGTTCAAGTATTATCTGAAAAATGTAAAATCCTTAAACAGACAGAATAAAACTATATACGTTTGAACAAAAATAGAAAACAAGATATGCTTCATATAATAATATAATAATTAATTAAGAATTAAAATTAAATACAAAATAAAATTGTAACATTTGTAAAATATTAAATAAAAAGTAAAAAAAAAAAAATGTAATGAAAATTGTTTTGTTAAAAATGAAAAACTATTTAAAAAAAAAAACAACAAAAAAAAAATTATAAAAACAAAATAAAAAATTATTATAAGTATGTGAAAAATACAAAACAAAAAAAATTAAATATAAAATGACAAATGACAAAAGACAAAAAATTATAATTAACAAGTTAAGTATTTTTATTTCATAAACTTTGCGAAAAGGTTATGGGTTGAGGCATACAGAGTAAGTATTGAAAAAATTAGGGTAAGTTAAAAAAAATGTGTTATTTTAATGGGACGTATATCCCACCCAGCAGAAAACATACAAATTATATACTGATGTATGTAAATGGATTGAAATCGTGAGAATATATATTTGTATTTAACAGTGATAAATAAAAATTAGGGCGTTGTTTCTTCTAATTTAAAAATAAATAAATACTTAATGGGTTACAAATTTGGAATAATAATTGAACAAAAATCAAGGTGCATTTTGAACAAATTGAACATTAAGGGAATCATAAAAAATAATAATTATTATTATGAAATAAGACAACGCCCCAATTATTTACAATTTTTTACGTTCTCAATTAATTGTTTTACGTATTTTTTTTTTTAGACGATTGGGAAGCCATTTTTCTCCGGTTCTGATTATTGGTTTACTGTATTTGTGTTTCGGTTTATAACTGTGAAATTTTGAACACTCAGTCAAATATTTTTTTACGTTCAAAGTGTGTAATTATTTTAATTTAATATATTGTTACGAATGGATTGAATGTACGAAAATAATTGTTGATCAAAAATCTGCGTAACGATGTGCCAAACGATTTTTTAAATATTTTTCCAAATATTTCGTACCCATGTGACAATATTGATTCAAATATGAAGAAAATCAATAAGCAGTGACAATATTTGAACCGAGTGGCTGAGTTGCCGAGTCACCGACGAAAACTCATAAATACAGCGGAAAAATGTCACAGAGGTGTTCAGAATATAGAATTCGTATTAATCTAAGTTTGCAAAATCGCAGGTAGAACTGCCTGTTATGGTAATATTGTAAAGATTTTTTTAAGGCATATGTGAGTAAAATCTTGCTAAACGTTATCAATATAATTTGTATAGAAAAACAAATTGGTATTTTTAAAAATACGATGTTCTAGTTTAAGATCAGAGGATTTCATATTATACTGAGTACGGATCGTCCTGTCGAACTTATGTTGAGGATGAACATTAAATGAATCTAAATTAAATTTTTTAATAAAAAAAAGACTACTCTGAATTTCTGATCCTCTACATTTTATGCACAAACCCATCAAATGGCGAACATCTAGATCATATAGAACAACTATTAACATTAGATTACTCACGTAATGATTTCTAAATAATAAAGTTCATTTTAACTTATGTTAACTGTTATAGATTTGGTAACGATAAAAGTATCAACAGATTCAGGTAACGAAAATTGTTCCTAGAAAAATTACAAGCAGGAAGTAATGATGTTTAAAGCGCTTGTCCTATTTGCATGCTCCTGTAATCTATTAGAGGCACGAAAAATAAATAAATACAACCGCGTACTTAACTTAACTCTATTTCGAGCATGCAATGATTGAGCAAAAACTGATGATTTTAGGCCAATTTGCTAGCTGCTCTGACACACCTATTTATCATGAAAAATCGTTTCCAACTGGTAATCAAATAAAAAAATAATAAAAGAAGTTGGGCACATATAATTAGGCCTTCCATCGTTTTAAGTAAATGGAAAATGGAAAACAAGGTTTTCTAAATTTACAGGTAACCCTATAAGGTTGAGTTGGTCTTTGCAATGCGAGAACTTTATTATATAAAATAGAATGATAAAAGCTAATGAAACGTCCGATGATACTTTTTTTTATCATTATCATAACATGGAATAGAATCGCACGAACTAGAATCGAAACGTACGTATTATTAAAGCTATATAAAAGTTAAAAAATTATTAAATAAAATAAAATATAAAGATTTCGAAATCAAGAGTCCGGACACTCTGAAATATATTTGTATACAAAGTTTTGGTAACAAAATTTTTATGTGTGTTCGGACGTAAAAGTTTCAAGTTCAGTTTTCTTATTAATTGGTTATTGCCATAGATATATAGAAACATAGTTCAACCTAGTCTCCACTATGTAATCTAACGAATCTCACTGTTGTATAACACATCCTTAAATTCACATACTCGATTTCATTAATTTCTAGTACAATTTCATTGGATAAAGTTCTCCGAGTTCTTCAATAACTACAAGTATCAAAAGTAATAAGAATCGGTCTTGCATCTAGGGACCGCAAATTTACCGAAATTTTCATTTACCGGTTAGCCATATGCCGTCAGTGCCACATCTAAAAGCATAACTCATGTGGAAATAATATTTAGAATTTTAGATAAAATAAATAATAAATAATTAAATTTTAAGGTTTTATGAAATTCCGATGAAAAGTTTCCTTAATTATGGCGGGGTTCGCTAACACCACGATTTTTGTTATAACAGAATTTTGTTTAGTGAACATTGTGAATTTACTAATTTCGAGCGAATTTCATTTTCATGGCCTTACTATTAACAAATGTGGGTATATTCATTTATCGGTTTTTGCAGCCACCATCTATGAGGCATGAGTAAGTAAGTTAGTATGAATACCGTTTAATGCATTAGAGGGAAGAAAAAATTAAAGTTACAACAGGAAATGTGCCGCACTATCAACGTTTAATAAAGATAAACTTGCACACAGCGGAATGGAATCTTACTACTCAGTTTAAACTTCAGCCCGAAGTTCCCGAAGTTAGCTATAAACCAAAACTAAAATGCCTATATAGATTGGGACATGGTATGCTAACTAACTATACCTCTGGTTAATTTAAGAGATGTACTCACTATCAATCGACAGTAAAATCGATTCTTTAAATGACTCAAAATTGTATACTGCCCCATAGCAGTATATGAATGAAAGAAAACTACAAACTTTCAAAATTAATGCTTTCATTGCGCTTGTTATCCATTTCGACCAAACAGAAAAGCCGTACTACATTTTCCAAAAAAACTCATAAAGGACTGACTGTAATTATAAAACGAATAGCGTTTGCATGCGGCTAACATCTTAAATTGAGAGAAGGAGCATCAACCAAAGTTCCGTTTAGAACTAGAGCCAGACGAGAAAAACGTAAATGGAAAGCACAGTATATATGTAGAGAGACAGCAAAACCTAAAAAGTTTACTGGATCGCAAAAAAAACAACTGCATCGAACAAACACTTCGAGAGCTTTAAGACGAGATCGAATTCTGTAGGTCGTTAGAATAAAATGCGAAGGTGTTCTATGAGTAAGGCTAATTTAATCCTTTTGCTACTTTGTCAATGAAACGCTCCACAAGGTCACCAAGTGTTGCTGTCATTCTGGGATACCAAGAGTAACGGAGAAAACATGGTTAGTGCCGATTGTCTGCACTGCCCTAGTGAGTTTATGTATTCGAACGCGTTCTTTGCGTTTCTATGATTTTTCCGGATCTAAACGCCGTGCTGGTTTAAATTATAACTGTCCTTCATGATTCGATATGCAAAACGTTTTCCAGACTTTCTAAAGTTAAGGTTCTGGGCGCTGAGCTTTCCGTTTAACTAGATGCACTATATTTTATCAACTATCAGCTCGTTAATTTGGTCATCGTCAATCTGTTAAGCCACACTGTTTGCAAAGCTTTTTCATTACTGCTGTTGAAGGATCCACCAACTGTTAAAATCGACAATAAAACATAGTATGTAGGGCATTCTAATTTAGTCTCTGAAAAACTCAATCGTTTTACGAGGTCTAATTTAAGGAATATTTAAATTTATGTGGCTTCGAAACAAAGCGTGTTGCCATCGCTAGCAAGTATTGTGGTTTACCCATGGTTAAATTCATTTTTTTTAAGAGTTTTATTACACCCAAAGCTCTATTCTTTACATTTTTTCAAAGATTCAAGGAGTGTTAAATTTTAAAGCAAGAAGCAATTCTAATATTTAAGAAAAATGAAGTTTTAAAATAAAAAAATGTAACCTTAACAAACGAAAGTTTTAGATTTTTAATATCGGTTTGTGGGGGATGTTTTTATAATTATTGCCAATCTTATATATAAACATTCGGTATCGATTAACATTCATCAATGATCCAGCTATAATCGAATAGGCAAAGTTGGAATAGTTTAGTTAAAAAATGTTAACGATACTCTAAATTCGATCCTTTCATAATATACAAATTTAAATTCAAATCACAAACTATGCGTATATATCAAATTAATTAAACACAATTTAACTAGGAAACCTTTTTTTTTTTAGGTTTATATATCAAAATACGAATATCTATAATAAAATTCATTAAGTATAACAACACTATGCACATATCAACAATATTGATGGGCTATATAGGAAAATATAAACTCTAAAATAGCAATCAAATTTATTCGAATGAACATGACATTCAGACGCTTTCACCTATATATAAAAAAAAATGTATAAATGTTACCTTACGGCAATCAAAAGTATAACACAAAGAAAAAGTTTATGTACATAGCATAAAATCAATATGGTTTTTTATTATTGTGGTTCGATTGGGACTCGGAAATATTTATCGCAAATAAAACAAAAAGATATCCTCAATTTAACCATTATAGTATACACATGGGAAATGCGCGACTGGGCCAATGTGCTGTGCGATTTTCAAGTGGATATACCACGCACGAGGTATTAACAGTATACGAAATGTATAAAGTTTATATGTAAAATTATTCAACCTGAAATAAATGTTAAAGCAGAATTTGTGTATATCGAGAAGCTTTTATAAAGCTCGTGATAATTTATTATATATTTTATGTATGTATAGATAAAGCACATCATTTTAACATATATTTAGTTTTGTGCTTAATACTACACAATTTAAAATGTCAGAGCTTTTTCCCAAACCAGTACATTCATTATATATGCATTAATTAAATTAATCTTTTATGTACAAAAAAAAAAGAAAAGCTCTGGGTAAAATTTCACATTAATTATTATTTTGTGTGTTCACAGAAACCAAAAAATTTTTAAATGCTAAGTCAGTGAAAATTTGTGCATGTTCACACAACAAATTTGTAATGTATACGTAAAAAAAATGATAATTCATGTACATAAAATAAAAATTCATTGGTTGTAAATTAAATGCTTTTTTCAAAATTAATTTTATATATATTTTTGGTAAAAAATAATAAAAGCTCATTACGCTTTTAAATTTATAATACGAGTGTGGATATGTAGAAAAATTAAAATATAATAAATTACTTTAAAAACTTTTTCTTTGTTGATCATTTTTTTTTGGGCTGTTTGTGTTGTTGTATACAACACACTCTGCAGAGTCAAAAATAAATGTTTGTGGAATCGTATTTTTGGAATGATGAAGAGCAAATTTATATCGCAGTTGTATGTTGAAATATTAAAATGTGGTTAGAATGACTGGTATATGCGACCATTTATTTAAAAGCTCAGGAGCATGCATATATAAAATAAACTAGAATTGAAATAGGAAAACTTTTTAATTAATTGTACTTAAGTAAACTGGAATTATATAAATGGCCGGTTTAATATGCAATATTTAAGTTGATTGCATTTTTATCGTTTTAACAAATATTTTTATTTATCTTCTCATTTTCGGTGAATATTGTCATACTGCACTTATAAGGATTTAATACAGGTAAAAAGTATGCAAAGGTTATAATCTAGAAATATGTTATGTTAAGTCTTGTTAGCTCAAATTGTTAGCTCAATTGTACAATAGATTGAGTTCCCTTGGCAAGTTATGGGGATGTGTTTCCAGTTTCGGAAGGTATTTCAAACTAGTCTCTGCAGTGGTTGTGATTTCGGATTGTTTAATTTCACCGCTGGACACATAAGCTTAATAAACATAAATGTTATGTACTGCGGTATGTTGATTTATTTTCATTAATATTTGTGTCATCTACAACTATTGATGAGATTACCTTACCAATGGTTGGAACAGATCAGCAGTCTATACAGCGAAAACAATACTGGTCCCAATGCCTTGTGGAACTCCTGCGTTAATATCCCTTAGTTCAGTATTTTGTTTAACCTGATACTTTATTTGAAACAAGTAGCTTTCAAGGACAGCATGAAATTATGAAGAAGAATTTTAATCTTATATTTAAGAACCATCATGCCATACTTTGTCGAAAGCTTGCGCAATGTCTTGGAAAATTATCGAATAATTTTTTTATTTCTAAAGTGAGTCTCACTGCGTTTACAATTCTGTGCGCCTATTCTACAGTACCATGGTGGTCTCGAGTCGGGTTCGATGGTCCTTCGTATACGCTGGTAGTTTACAGCTTTTGGTGTGAATTTTTTTAATTTGGTGTTAATACTTTTTTGAAGTAGTTTGCGAAAACTACTGTTGTCTTTTCTGTGCCACTTCTGATCCAATGCCCATCTGGTGACGTGATTGGTGGGCTTTCCCATAGTGAATAATTTGTTTTTTCAGTCGCCAAATGTTCTGCAGATCTTTATAAACCTAATTTAATTTCGATTTTAGTAATGAAGATTTTTGCTAGCAAATTATTATGCAATAAGTTTTTAGGAGCTGTTAATATCTGGTGTGTCCTCTTTTGCTGCTATTCCCATTATAACGGGTGATCCAATAAGAGCTTCCGGAAGTTTTTTTGAAATAAAACGCATTAAAATCAATTTAATATTCAAAAAATTTATTTGTGACGTAAGTTCGGTTTATGAGATTTATGCCAGTTTGCACGAAAATATTGGCTAATCGGCTGTTAAGCTAACATATAAAATTGCATTTTTGACACCATTTCTGGCAATGCAATCTGATTACAATTCATTTTTATATGGAAAAGTTAAATATGCGTTGGTTAGCATAACAGCCGGTTAACCAATATTTGCGTGCAACAATGTTTGAAAATAATTTCTCTTAAATGTTGTCCGCGATTGGCTCTCAGATGATCCATTCTATGAGTCCAATTTTCGAGCACTCTTTCAAGCATTTCGGCTTAAATTCCATTAATTACGCGTGTTATGTTCGCTTCTAATGCAGGAATTGATTATGGTTTATCAATATAAACAAGTGATTTTAGATTCCGCCATAAAAAGTAATCTAACGGCGTCAGGTCACAAGATCATGGGGGCTAATTCACGGGTCTCTTTCTAGATGGGATGTTCACATATAAATTTTCTTTCAATAAATCGATTTTTGTTGATACCACAAGTCGGCTACACCAATATGTTGAGTTTTTGGAAATAATTCATTGATCATTCCTCTGTATCATTGCGTCATTGACGTTTACACGCTGTCCTTCTGCATTTTTAAAGAAATACGGTTCGATGATGCCACCTGCCCTTAAACCGCACACAGTAGTGCATTTTTCAGGATGCATTGGAGCTCTTGAATCTCTTCTGGCTGTTCATCAGCACAAATACGACAATTTTGTTTGTTGACGTATCCATTCAGCCAAAAGTAATCCGAAAAATAAATTTTCTCATAAGCCGCAATTTTACTATTCAAATACTTAAAACAAGGGTCAATTAGTGCGCGATTTTCCTTATACATATGCTATAGCCCACACCTCTGGAATACCGTTTTGGTATGGTATGGTTTACTTGTAAAATGAGTACAAAATGGATCTATTCTGCGCCAAAACGGTTTCTGATCAAATTTAAATTAACACTGTATAAGAGATCACCGCAGGTGTCTGTTAAACGTCAGAGAATAAAGATGGTAAAGACCGCATAATGGTTGGGAGTAGACTTTAATTAACATTTCAATATCACCTCTATGACCTATGCATCTGCTGGATGGGCTGACGGGATGAATGGTCACCATCGAAAGACTTAGTCAGCGCCCAAATTTGTATTCTGCTTAGGGATTAGATAGGCTAACAGAGCGGCATGGCTTGATGCTGTTACTGTATATTAGCTTGAGTAATAATTATTGATATAAAGGGTTTTCCAATAAGGACTTTTGAGATATCTCGAACATTTTATTATTGGCTCGAAGTACAATCAATATAACACGTTCATCGAATTTTGATTTCAATAAGTCGGTTGTTAGGCTCGCTGTGTGACATGTCGCACCGTCTTGTTGAGACCACTTATCATTAATGTCTATAGCTCATGCAATTGACCAAAAAAAATAACGGTGCAATATGTCTCTGTAGCGATCGTCAACGAAGAAAAACGGTCCAATGGCACCACCTTCATGAAAACCACACTATACAGTTATTTTTTGTGTATGAATTGGTGTTTCTTGAACCACATGAGGGTTTTCAAATGGCTAATTTTCATATATATTCTGTGTATTGACGAAGCCGTTAAACCAAAAATGCGGTTGATTGTGCGCAGTCACCGACTCGGAATTTTTGTAGTAAATTTTAATTATTTGTAAATGTTGTTCGTTCGTGTACGTCACACTGATGAAAATGTTATATTTACTGAATGTTTTGACACTGACAGTTTTGTTTATTTGTTTAAAGGGGTTTACAGTGAAAGTTCAAAGTTGTCAAGTCCCAAGCGGAAACCCCGATATTACTGAAAGAGAAAGTTGCAAACTAAGAGGAAGACAAGACGTGAGATACGGCAACTTTCAAATTTTAGGTGATCAGATAAGCCAAAATCTGAGGTCACTAAAGAAACAAACACGCCGAAGAGCTTCGATAGCTCAATGGCAAGGCTGGTGAACCCACACGGTGGTGGCAGGTCAACTTGTAATTTAAACATAATATAAGAGACGGCCCCTGTAAATGTGGTTAAATTGAGGAGACAGTAGACCACGAGCTATATGAAGATAGAGCACAATTAATAATGGAACTACGAGGGCAGTACAGCCGGGCAGTAAAATGGTTTTAATGTTGCATATCAAGCGTATACGCATTCTGTGATATCGTTATAAGCGGAAGGTATGCTCAGGTTCCAATCATGAAAAGTTGTACGTATATCTATTTTAAAGATTTTAAGCAATTTTAAAGACAAATTTTAAAACATATGACAATGACAATGACACTAGCAATGTCGTTTCATATATTTCTTCATATATTTCAATCTTGGAAATTGATTAAAAAAGATGAGTTAGCTCCAATGTTTGTCCCACAGCAGTTTGGTGTTATGGTTAAATTACTAGCCAAACTTAAGAAATTGCAAAACAATAAGCTAAGTTACAATTTTTTTTTTAATTCTCTTAGGTGGAAATGTTGTAATCTTATACAATGGTGATTCACCCAAATATGAAGCCACAAAAAGTTGATATCAATTAATGAATCACCTCGAATACATAATATAGACATATACGTTTATTTGCTTTTCATGGGAATCTATGAGACAGATTATTTGAAAACTACACATCAAATCACCAAATTCGGGTGAATTATCCTGAACTTGTTATAGTGTTCTCCAATACCTACACGTGTTTCGAACACATCATCCATACCATCACCATTACCTTCGGCAAACTTATAAGTACTGTAACAATTCAGTTGTAAGACACATTTTTGTCACCTTTTAATTTAAGAATATTGAATTATATTTATTAACGATTGGAACAGATTTACAGCAAAGTCACAACAAAAATTCAGAAAACATACGATACCAGCATTCTTGAAGAGACAAAGTGAAATTCTGTTGTGAAATTCATTACATTAGCAACAAAATATTTATGCATGATTCTCAAATAAAATTCTATAATTGTACCCCATGACTTATTTCAAATAAGTCAACGTATTCGACTTATTCAATATGGCGTTATTAAATAAGTCATTTGTCGGTCTAATTTAAATCGAGACTTATTTCAGCATATATAACACCTCACTTAATTAATTGACAGTTCATAGTTTAGTTTAGTTCTTGTGCAGTTTAGGGAGTTTCAAAATTATTATTAAAATGGTGTGGTAAGCTTCAATTATGTTCACATCACAATCAAATAAGTTTCACATAGACGAAACATTCATGAAAAGTCATATTTGTAAGATGCCAAATAAGTGGTGCATTGGACCACAGGCTAAGTAAATTCCAGGGGGTTTCTATTTTTCCAGAACCAAATTCGTCAGAAGAAGGTTTTAAATTTAATTATTCCAATCGTACTGACTAAACAATTAAATTATTAAATCAAGTTCCAAGATTATAGACAGGTCTGATTAAGCAAGTATTCAGAACTGTGGCATACAGTTTAGTATACGGGGACTGATACTATACTCACGCAAGAATTATTCAAATTAGAATTGCTTTACTTCATGGGCCTACAGTTTATATCTAAAATTTGAATTTAAACTTCCGTGCAAATAATGTTATAGCTAGGTACCAACTCGATTTCGGAATACGCCAAATGTATAAAATTACTGCTTTAAAAATTTTGTGAACCTTGTTGAATAATCTGAATTATTTGGAAATTGGAAATTCCGGATCTTTTGAATTCGTCAACATTAAATCTAAATTATTTGGAATTGTATGGTATTGTGATTTCTTAAAACATGTTATTACCTTGGATTCCATAATAGGAACTCGGATTCTATGATTTATATTGATGGTCTGTACTATTGTAGTGCTGCAGATATAAAATTGTATTCATCGTATTAGGAGCTTGGAACTAACCTAGAAAAACTACATCAACTGACTCTAGAAGCAAATTCAATAGAAATTTTAACAAAACAATATAGTAGACAAGTATGCGACTCCAAGCGGCAGGGACGAAAACAGCTTTTATCTGGCCATACATACAGGTAACGGAAACTTTAACAGACATTTTTTTACTAAACTCGTCATACTCGTACGTTAAGACACAAGCTACAATTTATACATTTTATTGGATTGACATACTATTTTCTTCAATACTTATTCCACAGCCACAGGGAATTTTTTTAGCAACCTTGTGGAAGCTTTCTTCGAATTTTGTTCTGATTTCTGCAAAATCAACGATTTCCAATTTTTCTAAATGGCAGACTAATAGATTTGCCCTGCTTGTAAATTTGTCATCGGGATATAATTTGGAAGCCTATAAGCTACCTCTGAGCCAAATATAAAAAAATGCTGCCTCGTCAAATGCTAAAGTTTTGGCCGATATTTCTCATGGGGATATTATTTAGGACTTTTAGAGGTAGCCTATACCTCTGAACTAACTATGAAAAAACTCAGCCCCGTCAAATTCCGCAATATCTTATCCCAGACTAAACCAAATTATTCTGGCCAAAGTTTCGGCCGGTGTGGAAATATGAAAAAATTCTGCTTCATCAAATATTCGCAATATCCTATCCCAGACTAAAAGATAATATTCTGCCCAAATGTTGTGGCCGGCCTAGAAATGTTGCCAAATCAAATTATGACAATATCCTATCCCAGACTAAAAAATAATTCTGACCAACGTTTTGCCCGGCCTGGAAATTTCTCATCGGAATATTATTTGGGGCTCTATAGGCTACCTCGGAGCCAAACATTAAAAAATTCTTGAGTGTCCAATTCCCGCAATATCTTATCCCAGACTATATAAAAATTGTTCTGGCCAAAGTTTTGGCCGGTCTTTAAATTTCTCATCGGGATATTATTTCGGACTCTATAGGCTACCTCTGCCGAAATATAAAAATGTCTGCCTCATCAAATTTGCGCAATATCCGATCTTAAACTAAAAAAAATTATTCTGGTTAAAGTTTTAGCCGGTTTAGCACAGGGAACATTTTTAGCAAACCCTGTGGATGCTTCGGAAGCATATTGTTCTGATTTCTGCAGAATTTACGATTTCCAATTTTTATAAAATAATGGCAAACTAATAGATTGTGACAAGTTTTGAAAAAATGTAAGAGATCTGTCGATGTTCCGATTCCATAAATATCGATTCCCAAAAAATTTACTTCAAAGATTCAACTTAACAGAAGTCAGGCTCATATTATGCTGATATCGAAAAGCTATAATATCGTAGAGTAAAAAAGATTATTTACAATACAATCTATCAATGCACATCCATTTCTGTCACAAAAAGTACGCTTTGAAATGATTAAACACAATTTCTTGTCGATGTCACAAATGTTTTGAGAGACATCGAATTGAATTAATTTTTTTAATTTTAAATTGTGCAATTGCCAAATTTTAGTTTTTTAAAATCAGTTGCTTAACTCTGTTAATGGTCTAAATATTGTTAAGATTTTTAAATCAATCTACGCCGATATCTAAGATTTTTAAAAATTAAAAATGTTCCAAGTTACAAAATTTAAAACTTACTTTTAGATTAAAAATATCGAAAATTTAAAAATTTGAAAATTCCGATTTATAACAATCGGACATATTGATAGATAATAAAATTAAAATTCTGGATTTTTGTACGTACAAGTTGATCTTACAAATCAAAAATCGATAATTTTAATTTGGATTTTAAAAATTGTGGCTATTCGTTTCAAAGTTCAACTACAAATTTAGAATTCTAAAAACCCAAAAAATTTTGAAATTCAAAAATTCTAAAGTTTACTTTAAAAATTTAAAGTCGAAATTCATAATTGAAAAACAGTAATTGGCAAATTTACACGTTAAGTGATTGCAATATAATAAAAATACTAGATGTTGGACCATGATATAGACAACCGCATATAAGCACCGTATTTATCATCTTACAATCTCTTTCGTGTATATACGGTACACACTCCATAGTTTATACGACCACCAAACCAATATGTATGTAAGACGATATACAACAATAATTGTTTTGTCATAAAAATAAAAGATAAATTCCTAGCCATAAATATTTTTTTTAGGATTGTGGGGGAGGTAGACTTATTTTGCCAAAACCACAAGCAGTTAAAATCAAATAAAATTCGATTTTTTTAACATTATAAAATGGAAATAATAATAAAAATTGGAAAATTGTTTTTCTTATTGTTTTTTTTGGAGAAGAGTTAAGAGCCACCGCAAGAAAAAAAACAAATTTATTTGGGTATATACATATTCCATCTATTTAATGTTGAAATTTTTATTTTAATGTGTTTTTTTTTCGGTCTGCCTGAAACCAGAGATTTTCCGTACACGCAGAGGGTTTAAAGGTTTTGATTGTTTTTCGGAAGTTTTATAAAGAAATAAAATGGAATCAAAGTTTTATGCTCCATAGAGATTGTGTCTGTAAATTTTAACTTATTTTGTTTGTGGTGTTTATTTGCGCCGTGAATTTCATTTTGGATACATATACGACTGTGTGACATTTGAATCAAACGATTTATGAAAATAATTCTTAAGAGCTACAAAAAAGTATTTAAATTAACCAATTATCTCGTAGCCATGTTGTGCCGCCATCATTACCATTAAATAACACTTAACACAGTAATCACGTACTGAAGCAAGTATTCGTTAAATGTCATTAGGAAAAAAATTCATTTTACTGATTTTACAAAATTCCATTCTCTCGTTACAAAGTATCCATATAACCAGATTATAATATTATTTAATCCTTCATGATCGCATCCTTTATTGTCATGTCGTTGTTCGGGGTTGAAAGAGATTTTTCAGTCTAAGCACTATACATATATACTATAATTTTATACAATTTTCATCATTTTTCCGTTTTTCTCGAAACCACAGTTTTCATTTTTATCTAACATCGATTACATTATGTAGCAAACGTATATAGATAAAAATACACATGCATGCATACATGGATGATATGCGGGTGAAATACTGAAAATGGTGGCGGATGTTTCGCTTAATATTTAGTTTTGAATATATACATTAAATAAACATTAAAAACCAATTTCTATCTCGGATGTTTAATATTATTATGTTGTGATGTAATTAGAGTGTGCAAAAAAAACTGTATGTTTTGATGCTTAATGACATCAAAGTGTTAAAGTAAGATGTATTTAAAATGATTTTGTTGATATATATTGGTATATAAACTTTAATTTAACTATCGGTTCGGTACGGTATCATACAATCCATTAAGAAAATTACAACATTTACAATTTATTTAAATCACCCCGCACGACTATATGGTACAATATGGTTGGCTGAATAAAAATGTAGTGAGCTTTAATGTAATGTATTGTATTTTTTTTCTACCTGCCAATTTTGTAAACTCTCACCGGGAATATGCTTAAAAATACGAAACGATTTTAAAATGTAACTAAATTCAAAATTCCTGAACACAAATATTATTGAACCATTTAAGGCGCTTCTTAAGTTATTTTGTTAAGTCTCCCATGGTTCATTTTTAATACAATGATATAGGCAGGAAGAAATTAGAACTATTAAGTTTTTAAAATTTTGAAAAATGAATTCATTTGGGTCATTGATCTGTTTAGAATTTATTTTGGGATTTAGCACGTTTTTCAAGAATCATCTGGAAACTTGATGTCAATTCAAGCATTTAAAAAATATTTCGGGCAATATACAGGAATTAAGAACAGTTTGAAATTAACATGTCTAAGATTATTGGATTTAGAAAAAAATTATGTCTTCTTTGACATTTAAAAAATTGGTTCAAAATGTTTGAATGCATGGGTTGTGAACACTATTTATACACATTTGAACATTAAGATGTGTATTAACATGTTTTCATACAGTTTTTTTAATTTTGTAAATTTTCATGTGTTATCGGTGTTCCCAACTCCATGACACATAAAATCTGAATTGATGTTAAATAAGAAAACATAAAGATTAAAATTCGGTAGTTTTGGCTACTGAAAAAACTCTGCTCCGTCAAAGTTTCGCAATATCCCAGACTTTTTCCCACTAACGTTTAAAATAGTTGTAAAAAAAAATTATTCTGGCCAATGTTTTGGCCAGCCTGGAAATTTCTCATCGGAATATTATTTCGGACTCTATCGGCTACCTCTGAGCCAAATATGAAAAAATTCCTGCAATATCCGATCCCGGACTAAAAAATAATCATTCTAGCCAAAGTTCTGGCCGGTGTAAAATTCACATCGGGATATTATTTAGGACTCTATAGGCTACCCGACTAAAAAAAATCTTTCTGGCCAAAGTTTTGGCCGGTCTGTAAATTTCTCATTGGGATATTATTTGGGACTCTATAGGCTACCTCTGACCCAAATATGTATAAATTCTGCATCGTAAAATTCCGTTTTGAAAAAACGTTTTACACGGCCCGGAAATTTCTCATCGGGATATAATTTGGAAGTCTATAGTCTACCTCTGAGATAATATAAAAAAATGTCTCGTCAAATTCCCGCAATATCTCATCCCAGACTAAACAAAAATTATTCTGACTAAAGTTTCGGCCGGTCTGTAAATTTGTCATGGGGATATTATTTAGGACTCTACAGGCCTCTCCCATCCCAGCCTAAAAGAAAATATTCAGGGTTCGAAATTTTGCCTCATCAAGTTCTTGCAATATCCGATTCCAAACTAAAAAATTATTCTGATCAGAGAGTTGCCCGTCCTGGAAATTTCTCATCGGGATATTATTTGATACTCTATAGGCTACCTCTGAGCCACAATAAGAAAATTCTGCCGCATCAAATTTCCGCAATATCCCATGCCAGGCTAAATAAAAATTATTCTGGCCAAACTTTTGGTCGGTCTGTAAATTTCTCATCAGGATATTATTTAGTACTTTATAGACTGCCTCTGAGCCAAATATGAAAAAATTCTGCTTCATCGAATTTCCGCAATATCCCATCCCAGACCAAAGTTTGGCCGGGAAATTATTCCTCATCGGAATGTTATTTGGGACTCTATAGGCTACCTTTGACAAATATATGATAAAATTCTGCATCGTCAAATTCCCGTAATATCCCATCCTGGACTAAAAATATATCATTCTGACAAACGTTTTGCTCGGCCTGGAAATTTTTCATCGGGATATAATTTGGAAGTCCATAGTCTACCTCTGAGCTAAATATAAGAAAATGTTGGCTCGTCAAATTCCCTCAATATCTCATCCCAGACTAAACAAAAATTAATCTGGCTAAAGTTTCGGCCGGTCTGTAAATTTGTGATGAGGATATTATTTAGGACTCTATAGGCTTCTGATCAAAATATGAAACAGTTCTGCCCCGTCAAATTCCCGCAATATCTTATCCCACACTAAACAAAATTATTCTAGCTAAATTTTTGCCGTTCTGGAAATATAAAATAATTTAGCTTCATTAAATATCAGCAATATCCCATCCCTGACTAAAAGAAAATATCTTTGCCAAAGTTCGTTTGGCCGGCCTCGAAATTTTGCCTCATCAAGTTCTCGCAATATCCGATCCCAGACTAAAAAATTATTCTGACCATAGATTTGCCCGGCCTGGAAATTTCACATCGGGATATTATTTGAGACTCTATAGGCTACCTCTGAGCCACATATGAGAAAATTCTGCACCAGCAAATTTCCGCAATATCCCATGCCAGGCTAAATAAAAATGATTCTGGCCAAACTTTTAGCTGGTCTGTAAATTTCTCATCAGGATATTATTTAGTACTTTATAGACTGCCTCTGAGCCAAATATGAAAAAATTCTGCTTCATCGAATTTCCGCAATATCCCATCCCAGACCAAAGTTTGGCCGGCCTGGAAATTCCTCATCGGAATGTTATTAGGGACTCTCTAGGCTACCTTTGACAAATATATGATAAAATTCTGATCGTCAAATTCCCGTAATATCCCATCCTGGACTAAAAATATATCATTCTGACAAACGTTTTGCTCGGCCTGGAAATTTTTCATCTTGATATAATTAGGAAGTCTATAGTCTACCTCTGAGCTAAATACAAGGAAACGTTGGCTCGTCAAATTCCCTCAATATCTCATCCCAGACTAAACAAAAATTAATCTGGCTAATGTTTCGGCTGGTCTGTAAATTTGTGATGAGGATGTTATTTAGGACTCTATAGGCTTCTGATCAAAATATGAAACAGTTCTGGCCCGTCAAATTTCCGCAATATCTTATCCCACACTAAACAAAATTATTCTAGCCAAATTTTGGCCGTTCTGGAAATATGAAAAAATTTTGCTTCATCAAATTACAGCAATATCCCATGCCAGACTAAAAGAAAATATTTTGGCCAAAGTTCGTTTGGCCGGCCTCGAAATTTTGCCTCATCAAGTTCTCGCAATATCCGATCCCAGACTAAAAAATTTTTCTGGCCAGAGATTTGGCCGGCCTGGAAATTTTTCATCGGAATATTATTTGAGACTCTATAGGCTACCTCTGAGCCACATATGAGAAAATTCTGCACCATCAAATTTCCGAGATATCCCATCCCAGAATAAATAAAAATTATTCTGGCCAAACTTTTGGTCGGTCTGTAAATTTCTCATCGGGATGCTATTTGGGAGTCTATACGCTACCTTTAAGCCAAATATGAAAATATTCTGCCCCAACAAATTTCCGCATTATATCAATTCAGACTAAAAGAAAATATTCTGGCCAAAGTTTTGGCCTGCCTAGAAATTTTGCCCCATCAAATTCTCGCTATATCCTATCCCAGACCAAAAAAAAATTATTCTGAGCATCATTTTGCCCAGCATTTCTCATCGGGATATTATTTGGGTCTCTATAGGCTACCCCTGAGCCAAATATGAAATAATTCCGCCTCGTCATATTCCATCCCAGATGAACTTTTACCTGAGTAAGTTAATTAAATATAGTTATAAATAAAAAATTTCACATCTGCATATTATTTGGGACGCTGCCTCTTAGCCAAACTTTAAAGAATTCTGCCTCATCGAATTTCCACAATATTCCTTCCCAGGCTAAAAGAAAATATTCTGGCCAACGTTTTGGCCGGTCTGTAAATTTTTCATCGGAATATTTTTAAAACTTGTATTTTTTTTAAAATCCTGGGATGAAATCCCAGGCTAACTTCAATGGGGTGTATGTATGTTGTGAAATATTCAAAATTCATGTTGAATGTTATCTGCACTCTTGACCCAATATTAGAAGCTTAAGTTAAGTCTATTTATCCCAATATTTTAATTCTAAAAATCAGAGGGTTAAAGTAATCTAAAAAATACAATAATTCGATTTCCGATGCTATTTTGAAAATCGTTCCATTCTTTTTCTGGCATATCCAGGTTTTGTAACATTGGTACAAAATTGTTATTCTAATTATATTCAAAATGTCCTTCCCAATGCAATAAAAATTTATTTAAAATGCGACATGAAGTTAAATTTTTACGAAATGCCTATAGATTAATAAATTTTCCAATTATAAATTTTATTTAATTTTTAAATTTATTTCGAATTACAGTAAAAAGTGAAGAAAAGTACGTGTAAGAGGAAGTTCAGGATTAACTAAAACCATTGGGTTATGATTGCATTGTTATATCAAATATTTTTTTTTATTAATTTGAAATAAATTAATGATATTAAAAGTTAAATTGAATGTTTAAATTCAACAATGCAAAAAAGCTTTCGAAAAATCTCGATTTACCAGTTATTAAGAAAAATTAGTTTCATTAACAGCTAAACCTGTTAGTATAGAAATTACATCATTGGCAATAATCGCTTAAGCTTATCTTAAGTATTTAAAATGAATCAAAACCAAAACCAGAAAATAAACTTTTTAAACTGAAAAGCTTTTTTCTGTAGAATTTTTTAATCGTTCTTTAAAAAGGAAAACATAGTCGATATTATTTGTTAACATTTTATGTAAGACGGTTCGAAAAGGATCCGACAAAATTTATTTTCTTTGGGTTTTTTTCCTTTAAATCAATTTTGATTCATTTGAAGTTACCTTAAAGATGCATGCATTCCTTTTAAACACAAAAGCTTCTACTATATTACAGCGAAACGAATTCAACTTGCTTGTGTTGTTGTGAATTCTAAATTGGAAACTTTTATTTTTCTCCTTTGAATTTCAATTTTACAGTTACAGAACATCTATAAGATATATGAAACTTTATGTTATGTATATATATATGTATTTATGTATATGTACAGAAGAATTCTGATGGGAAAACAAATGGAAAACTTTATATGATTGATAACGAAAACTAAACTTTAAATAAAAAAATTTATCGTATATAAATAATGGAATAAGATTTCAATAGTTCAGAAATTTGCTTTGTGAATATCAATTTGTTGTATTGATAGAGGGATATTTAATTGGATCGAATTCTATATGTACGAGTATCGTTTAGCTAAATTTCAATAAAATATATCGGTCAATGTACTCAATTTATAGTACTCGTACACTAAAAACACAATATGTGTCATTTAAAATATTCATGATTTTATGTATGATTGCCACAAGAAAAATTACATTTATACCCAATATACTATAAACCAACAACAAATTTTCACGTTCACCTTTCATGATTAGTTTGGGAAAAAGAAAAATTGATAAATTGGGGAAAAATGTAACTTTTGTTTTGTATTACATTTTTCACGAACATTTTCTAAATTTTTGTTTGATAAATCAAAAGTATTGATTTATTAGCGAACATTTTTATATATTTGGTTTAGGGCTGACAAACCGCAGAAAATTAATCCAATTAGTTCTGTTTTTTTGGTTTGGTCTTATTCATATTTTTATTTATTTGAAGAAGACATCTATATAAAGCCAATCCAAGCGTGGGTGGCATAATGAGAAATGAATATTGTTTATTATACGCTAATGACATGCTATATAGGAAACTGAAATAACTAACGAGCAAAACAATTTTTTAAACTATCCAATTAACCTTTAGATTGTATATTAGCGTAATTTAACAAATCATTAAATTAGAAAATTAACTTTTATATATGACAAAACAAAAATTAATTAAGAATTTCGCGGTTTTAACAATACAAAAAATAATCCAGAAAGTCATTAAATTTATTTATTATTGTTGCCGTAAGGCCCTATTGTAATTTTATTACTAATGGGCGCTATTCCTTGGCAACTACACGATATATTCTGTATTAATTGTAACATGGACATATCAATAAATTGCTGTGTTAGAGCGTTTGAAACCATTGTTCTAAATTTGCATGAAAGATGAAGCTTTATACCAAGTTAAGTACGACTTAATTGTTTATAATTTGAATTAAAAATTATTAAAATTGATAGAAAAAATAGCAAGACAGAAAACTACTTGCTTTATTGCGTAATGAAACAATTATGGTTTTGAGTGCAACACAATTTAGACATAACTATACATTTCAAAAATTGGCAGCCAGCAAAACCAATGTGGTAAAAATACAATTCACGCAGTTGATGGTCTGTCGAATGTCATAGAATGAGTTTCTTATGTAGATGTCTGTTCGGATCGGGACCGCAAAATGCATAAATACGCAACTTCATGCATAAATCACGCTCAGAAAATGGGGATGGCGTATATTTCGTTGCGCAATTTCAAATTTTTAATCTTTTAAACGTAGTTAAGGAAAGCGAATTTGGAAAATATTTCCAATTTCGATGGAACTTTTAAAAATCTAAATTTCGTACATAGTTCTATTTATTTGTATTGTTAATCAATATTTCCCTGACTCTATTGTTTTCTACATTGACGTGTCGGCAACCCGTAGAAAACGTCAACAACGTAGACAACGTCGATAATGTAGACAAATCCTTAATTGGTTTTGTCAATTAGTTCTAAACTAAAGGGTGACCAGATTTCTTTAGCAACAATGGTGATTGTTTTATAGAATGTCTCTCAATGCGTTTAAATATCTTTTCAAAAAGAGCGGCATTTAAAACTAATCGTGCTCTAATACCATGCATCTATACTTCAGCTTCATGTTTATAAATTAAAAAATTATTAAATTGACCCAAAACAACGACATATAGCATAAGATAGTGTGGGGCCCACTTTTTAACGGTGGAACGTTATAGAAAAACTCGCAGGAAAAGGAAAAATCGTTCACATTACCAACACTTGTTCATGTATATAAAGACCAACAACTTTCCTATTATTGTGGCATGATTGTACTGTCCACCAAGACATTCTATTAAAAATAAACAATACTCAAAGTTTTTCATGCGTCTGGGAAAAACGTGGTGACATCAATGCGAAGAATACTCACTGGTATTCTAGATTAACTACAACTAAAAGAAAAGAATTAGTGATTGCCATTAAAGAAAACGGATGTGAATCCATTTCAACTGCAAAACCAACATATTGGCAACTGACCCTGGAAAAATACCTGACCTGATCGGTTTTTTTATAACCAAAAGTATTTCTGTACTCTGCTTATTTCACTATCGCCGTACATTTTCATTGCTGCTACAACCCTCTTTTATATTTGGCAATTATTTGGAAAAATTTGAAAGTTTTAATAAAAGCTAGTTGAACTAATTTGTAAAATGAAAATAAATTAAAAAAATGTTAGTCGCGAATGCCGCTTTAACTCACGTCCACTAATCATTACTTATCTTACTTGACCACTGCCGTAATTCCATTACTGATAAATCTATACTCACCATTTGAATAAAGAAAAATGAACAGAATCTGAATTGAATTAAATTTGTTTTTAGTTTTAATCGTGACAAAAACCCAACTATACCTATTTGTTATCCTTTCAGTTCGTATAGGGAAACTTTGTATTTGGACGCTATTCATGTACTGACTTAAACTTTAAATATGTTTGGTCAGTGGTCAATATTGTGGCCCGCCTAGAAAACCGAACCAAGCATCAATGACTGGAACAGAAGTTTTATAATTTTTAAGAATATAAGGAAGGATAGCTTGTCAGATTTTTAACTTCTCCAAAATACACTGCTTGGAATGTCATCGCATTAAATGTTGCACAATGCAGTTCAGTTAAGTTTCAAACGATATTAATGTTGGGACATTTTCGGTTCAACTCAGCTTCTGTTAAATTAACACCAAATACTTATATACGGTGGTAGGCGAGGTAGTAGAGTAATTAACTTTGGATTCGTGGAGCTAAGTTCGAGTTACATTAGCGACGGTATTATTTTAATTTAATTTCTTCTGTATTAAAATTGGTTCAACACACAGCTTCTGGGGGGAAACATTTTCACATTTTTCAAGTAGTGGCATATATACAAGATGGGTATATAGCGATTGTGAAATAAACGCAGAGTCCTTTACCTTTCAAAATGTTTAATATTTTCTATTCAAATGACAGATATAAAAGATTTGTATAGCATGAAATATATATGCGGCGGTGGTCCAGGAAGGAAAGACAGTGCTATGGATTTATGGATCTAAGCTCGATTCTCGATCGAGCCAACCATTTTTTGATTTAATTTCTCCTGTCAAATTGGTGATGATGAAATAAAATTACTCAAATCCAACTCAGCTGCTGTTCAAAACTTTAATATTCTCCATGTAAAAGTGGCAAGTATGGGTATATAGAGCAGTAATGAAATTGTACGGCGATGGTCAAATAAAGCAGAGTCCATTGCCGTTGCTAAAATTTTCAAATTTTTTAGCTATAAACGATAGCAATATCACTATTTATTTGTATTGTGGTGGCTCGGTGGTAAAAGAAGCCGTGCGATTAGATTATAATCATGACATAGTTTGAGCCTCAAATATATATTTTTAATTTAATTGTAATTTGGTTATTTTTAAATCAAAAAGCGATTTTTTTAAATTTAATGAGAAATGTGTGGTTGCCCGCTAAATTTGTTTACCCTTAACCGAGGTTTGAACACTGCACAACATCCACAATTCCAAATCCTATGAAACCGCTTACTTTGCCACCTCACCATTTCCATATATAGATTTGCCGCTATCTACTCATCCTTTATATTTGCCAAATTAATTAAATAAATAAAATTAAAAATTTATCTAATGCCAAACCGAGGCTTGAACTAAAGTTCGCAGTTCCAACTTCAACGACTCTGCTTACTGGACCATTGGCGTATTTTAATTTGGTGATATACAAATCTTTTATGTTTGCCAATTCAATAGAGAAAATTGAAAATTTTAGCAACAGGAATGGACAATTCATTACGGTCATACACAAGAGATGGCTCTTAAATTTTCATTACGGTCATACACAAGAGATGGCTCTTATACTTGCCGGAAAAATTAAATTAAAAAAGTATTGGCGCTGACGAGACTTGAACTCGAGTCCATGATTTCAAGAGCATTGACTCTGCTTTCACGACCATCGGCGTATTTAAAATTGGTGCAGAACATTGATATAAATCATTAGATGGCACAACTGATAGAAATCTTTACAACAAGGTTATAAACGAATTCGAGTTCAGGAAGGCTATGAGTGCTACCGAGTTATTGAAAAACCAAATCTTTGAGTCATTTATTTTGTCTCGTCTGCAGGCTTCTTAATAATTTTTATTCATGTTGTCTTGCTTCAAGATGATCCAAATTGCAAAATTTCGTTAATTCTAAATTGTGTATAAAACAAAAAACCAAATATTAATTTCATTCAATTCACAAATTAATTAATTTGATTTCTATACATTTAATTAAATTTAACTTACCTTTAATATTGTTCAGCCATTAAATTAAATAATTTGTTGTTTATTTACGTCAAAAATCGATGTAAGCAACATATTAAATAAAGCACTTTTCATATTAACGCCTCGGCTTTGCGCTGCGAAATTTTTTTTTTTTTATTTATAGTATTTAACTTTATAAATTAGATTTATTTGGTTAAAAATGTTAAGTTATATAAAAATTAATAAAAATAATTATCAAATAATTAAATTATAATTGATAATTTTGAAAACTAAAATATTTGATGCAATGAAATTAGTTACGAGGCGTACGCAATGCGTTTCACACTGCGATCCACACTTGACTTCAACATATCAAAGTCGCGCAAGGCGCTGTCATTTGTCAACCTTACAGCTAATTTGAATGTTTTCCGTTTTATATATATGTATATCTAATATGGATTTCGTTGACAATATTGAATTTATTGAAGAAATAAATTTTGAGGACTGTTTAATATTAGAAGTCCAATCAAATACAATCTTATATGATTTGTCGGATATAAACTATAATAACCAAAGAAAAAAGGATGCGATTTGGGAAAAAATTTCCGAAAATTGTAGTCGATCAGGTAAGTAAAATTTGCATAGTTGGTTAAAAATAAATATTTGATGTTAATTTCTTATTCCAGTCAATGAATGTAAGAAACGGTGGAAGTCGTTGAGAGATCGATTTCGATATCTATATAGTAAGGAAAATAACACAACTAGTGGACAGGCTTCTACTAAAAAAATTGAATGGCAATATTATGATGCCTTAAAATTTCTAATACCAACAATCATTCAAGCTCCGTAAATAATATTAATAAATTGTATATAGTCTAATATAATTTATTAATATGTTGACCAATTTGTATAATTTTAGAGCATTCAGCAACTATAATGAGAGTAGTATAGTTCTTCAGAAAGAAGAGTAGGGAGCAGCAGTTCCTCTTCATACACAGCTCCGGCCTCGAGGACCGGTAAAAGAAGAAAAGATGAGCTGGAAGACTCGCTTCTGCAATATCTGCAAACTCCTGAGGAAGAAATCGACAGTGACAAAAATTTCGCTCTCAGTTTGGTTGACACATTGAAATCCCTCTCAAGAGAAAAAAATGCCCTAGCTCGCATTAAAATTCAACAAATTTTATATAATTTAAAATATGACGAATTTTAGTAATTTTAGCCTTTATATACATATATATAACGTACATATAATATATCCACATATATATATGTATATATATATATACAAACTTTTAATTTGTTTATGCCGAAAAAAATAAAAAGAGTGCGTAATTAGTTGGATTACAATAAAAGTGTATTAAAATAAATTACATGAGATTTTTTAATTTATAAATTGTTCTTGCCAATTTACTTTTCCTTCGTTGACAAACCATTCAGCTAGTTCTTCTCAATTATTTATTACTTCAACTGAACTAGGTGATGTAGATGATGTTGACCCTGTGGTTTTAAATTCTCGAACCGGAAGTCGCTGAGATTGTCTTAAAATATTATGTAAAACTACACAGCACATCACTATGTCTATTGCGTAGTTCGGTTGAGCAAGCATTCTTACTAGTAGTATTCGCCAAGTGTGACACAATATCCCGAAGGCATTCTCTATCATTCGTCGAGCACGAGATAATCTGAAATTAATTAATTTTAGTGTGTTAGTACTAACTAATTGAAGCAATAATCTAAATTGATCTGTTTACCTATAATTAAACATTTTTTTTTGTAAGTTAGGTTTTTCCCTCCAAATGGTCTTAAAAGGTTCCGCTTGAGTGGAAATGCCTCATCAGCAACCAAAAAATATGGAAATTTTTTATTACTATTCGGGAGAATGTCATCTTCAGGTATTTGAACTCCCCCGTCATTATTTAACCATGCTTTTCCAAATTCTGATGCAGCAAAAATGCCCGCATCACTATTGGAACCATATCCACCAACTTGAGCCATCGTAAATCAATAGTGTGCATCACAAACTGCTACGAGAACTATAGAAAAATGCTTTTTATAGCAAAAATATTTTGATCCGGATTTTCGGGGTTTAAACATTTGTATGTGTTTCCCATCCAACGCTCCTAGATAGTTTGGCATTTGCCACAACCGGTAAAATTCATTTCCAATTTGTTTCCAATCGTCAGTGGATCGGGGTCCCATGTAAATTGGCAGTAACATTTTTACTATGGCAGCAGAAACTTGTTTTACAATACCAGAAATAGTAGAAATGCCCATTCTGAAATCTATTGCTAATTTCGTAAAAGAAATGGCATGTGCTAAATGGCTGTACCGATACAATTAAATCATCTATAAGTATCTAGAGTAAAATTTTTCTAAATTTACAAAAACTTATATTAATGTAATACATAATTTTTCTTTTGCGCTAATGCTCGTTCGGAATTTTGACCCTGGACCCTGAATTTCATTTTTAATGGCATCCATTATCATTTCAAAAGTATTTTGTTCCATTCGAAATAACGTAAAATATCTAAGAAAAAAATTTATAATTATTGTGACTACTGTTTAGGAAGATACAAATTTCATACCTATCTGGATATTCTTCCAACTGTTGACATAAAGTCCAGTAGTATCCAAACGCCTCTCTTTTTGATTCCGTGTTAAATTTGTGCACCCAACAAGTACGATTTTTTTTCTTCCGTATAATTATAAATAAATAAGTAGCAATTATTTTTTTCCTTAAAAGATTACTTCTTTTTATAATTGGCATATTTGTAATTTAAGTTATTTATTATTATTATTACGTCAAAATTTGTAACTTCGCCACGACTTCACAAATAAAACTAAATTATATTTGACAGCTGCAAAAATAAAACGACGAAGCGTCGCTCTAATATGAATGAGTGATAGGCTTCGTATTTGTGGAATATGAAAAAGTCGAGGCGAGGCGGTAATATGTTAAGTGCTTTAATGTACTTAAACAAAACTATAAGCTTTAAGCCTAACCAATTTTAAGAATTAGATTTTTCCTTATTAAAACATATACTACGGTCAATTGAATTGTTGTGGCATAATGACTTGATTTATCATTTTATTTAAAAAAATTAATATTTGTTTCTGGTTTAAGTTATTCGATTTTATCAAATTGTTTTCATAAAAATTTTGAAAAATGCAAGGTGAAGAAAGATGATGACAGAATAGAATGGCGAGGCCGGTTGATGAATTGCCAATAAGCAAATTGCATTAAAAAATAAGCAAAAGTCCAAAAATATTAAATTAATAATATTATGCCACATAAAAATAATCAATATTTTTTAAATGATAAATTAATTTTAACTCATATAAATTTAAAATTATCTTAATTAATTAAATTATTAAATTGTTATTGTAAATACATATAAAATAATTATTATCATAACTAAGCTACATTGTTTATTTTTAACAATTGGAAAACATTGTCGAAAACACGAAAAGTCAAAATAATAAAAACAGAACGAAAACAAAATACAATTTTCTTTACAATTTTCCAACTATGTACATAAAAAAATATTTTCTTGTGACGTTGATTCTAATTTTGTTTCTTGTTCTTTGCAGCAATTTGTTCACTATGAATCCAACAATATTATTTTATTAAAAATTTGTAAGAAGAACATAATACAAATTTTTAATTATACATTTTTTTGAAAAGTAATTAAAAGTCTTGTACATTTATAACCGTTTACATATTTATTTAAAAGTTTTTTAATTGAAATTCAATAGCATAAAAACGTTCTGATGTTTGTGTAATACCAAAGTCAATTTGCATACGGCTATATAGAACTTTAAAAGACTTATTCAAAATTAATTTCTGAAATGAACCAAAAACTGTATGTTATGCAATAATCAAATTTCTATTGATGCAGTTAGACCTCAACATTTATTTGTTTCAATGAATTAACCGATATAACCGAGTATATAATGCTATAATTGATGTCTTAACTAGCGGCGGGCGGTATTCATGCGGATTGTTTATTCTGAAGTATTTCCAGAACTAGGTATTTTGGATATATTCTAATTTTTTCTTGGACGCCATCCAAATAGGCGTTATACTTAAATTTGAAATAAACATCAAATTCGTCGTTGTGTTGTAAAAAAGACCGCTTGTCTGCCTCCAGGCTTGATTTCAATATTTTAAGCCAGTCATCGAACCAAGGAGGGTGAACACTTGATACTTTGTTATAAATTGGTATATAGAATTTAAAGCTTTGGTGTATGATCTCATACATACATACGCATCGTTTGCATTTACAATTTCATCCCAATTCACTGCTTCTAAATAAACTTGCAGATCAGTGTGATTTGTCTTCTTTAAGTTGTATTTTATTTGTGGGAGGTGTTTTGGTTAGGCGTACAGTCGCTCGTCTCATTTACAACAAATGGGTTGTTGGGTGGCTCAGTTACTTTAAACATCTACTTCATTCGTGAAGACAAGATCTAAAAACCTCTCCAGATTATTAGCAATGTTGTTAATTTGGTTTAAATTGTTTCCAAGCATTGCATCAACGAATAGAGATTCTACCTCTGACTTTATATTGCATGGAAGAATGCAATTAAAAGATTGAAGTCACCAAGTTCAAGGAGTAAATCGGATGAATTTGATGTATTAATTACTTCTTCAATCGAATCGACACAGGTAGCATAATAATCACTGTTTGGATTAGGAGGTATGTACGCTGTGTATAGTTAAACATATAACGTTGATTAATTTTAATCTTCACGCAAATCTGCTCAACTCAACTGCATGTTATTGCAGCACTCATTAGTTTAGAATGCACGGCTATGATTACGCCACCGCCCGATTTTTTGGAGCTAGTTTCAAGATTGCGATCACATCTATAAACAACATAGTCGTCACCACAATATTCATAGAAATATTGATTCCAGGGTTGAAGTTGCTTTCACCGATTATATCAATCAACTATAGTTTGTTTGTAGAACAAAGCAGTAAGCTTTTAATGCTTTTGAAGCCATTTACTAACATTCTGATAATAAATTGAGCACAACCTTGTGACTGATTTACTTCCTGATGGTTTAGTTTCCTTCTTTTCTGGCTTGTTACATCGGTTTATACTAGATTTGATAGCTGTTGACTTACCACAAGTGAATGTAGTCTGTCATTCTCAACTGGTGAAAAATATTTAAAAGAACATGTGTGTCGCGATATAGGAATTATAGCATGAAGCACACTGCCAAATAATTCACGAAATTTAGGATTTGTTCTTACACAGAACACAATTGGTGATGTTAAACCATGAGCTTCATGGATCGTCATGACTCTACTTGTTGATGATATGGTGAGTTGAGAGCATAATTATTTATCCACCTTGGTGAAAGTTAGATAATATATAATATCTAAGATAGGGATCATCGATAATATTGATCGCAAATTAAAAAAATTGACAGAGGTTTCCACGAAATTTTTAGTGCTGATATTAGAATAAAATCCCTTTAGAGCAAACGTACCATCTACAGGATATCTATATATAACATTTAACGGTTCTACGTTTGTTAAAAATGATGCATGCATCGTCATGTACTCATCAATGAATACGCGTTTCATACTCGAGGCAACCATTTACCAGATAAGAAGCAATTATTTTATAGTTATATCTTTAACTTTGTTGAAATCCATATTTTCTTTAACCCCACGAGAAGCAACTTTTAATTTAATATCAGCTAGTCCTTCTTTTGTGGCGCATATAACAAGATATTGTAGTTTATAATCCAGGTAGATTTACCACAACCAAGAACTCCTTGAACATTTGTAAGAGTTGGTATCGTGATGTTTTCCGTTTTGTACGTAATGTTTGTACGTCAGGAGATCCAACATGATTTCCGTACACGATCAACAGAATATGTATCTGTGTGATGTTAAAATGTTATTGGAGTCCTCACAGAATTTAATCAGGTTTTCACCGTCAAAGCCAAATTGATATTTTTTAATAGGCTCTTGTATAATGTTGTTGGTATGATTGTCGTATACAAATATATTCAACGACTATGTGAATGCTCTTACTAATTGCAGAGCATTAGTTTTGCTTAATGAATTCGATTATTTTATTGGGCATGCCTATGTTCCCCATTTCACAAAGTACGTTCCAAATTGCGTTTCTCTGTACCAATCCAATGCGTGTTATATGCCTTTGAAAGTCTTAATTAAAGTATTAATTTTGTTCCAATCATGCGGCTGGTTTAATTTTAAAATATACTGAGACCAGTTGCAAATCGCACTGTGTATGTATGTGACCTTAATCTCGTTTCAACGCCTTGTAATGATGTACGGCATTTCTTCTGCCTCATTACGTATATATGGTTCATCTGCGGTTCTTGGTTATGAAATCAGTTGATAGCTAGATCCGTGTTGTCTATCATGTGAACTTTATCCTATACTATCCTAAAAAATAAAAAAAAATTATTAGGAATTTTTAGGAAAAACTTCACGCGCTTGTTCAAACATGTGATGTTTATCCTAAATCCTAAATATCTTTAAATGTGTGCGTTAGTATAATATACTTTATTCGGATTAACCGATAAAAAAAATATTTAGTTTTCACAAGAATTTTCACAAAAACAATAATACAAATATATTAAATCAAAATAGCGCCAGCACAGACCCAAAGAAACTGTTATTATAATAATAATTAATTTAAACACCTTTACAAAAGTTGTAGCGGCTGAGGGTGTTTTTTATCCAAATTTCGATGATATAGGTTAAAATTTCATATGAAACGAATTTCCTAAATTTTTTCCGACGCCCAGAAATACTAAAAGTAGTTTTGAGTTACCATGAACTTAGACTTATAGAAAAACACCACCATTTCAAAAGTTATAGGGGCTGAGGGTGTTTTTTATAAAATTTCGATGATATAGGTTAAAATTTCATATGAAGCGAATTTCCTAAATTTATTCCGACGCCCAGAAATATGGTAACCAAAAACCTAAAGTAGTTTTGAGTTACCATGAACTTAGACTTATAGAAAAACACCACCATTTCAAAAGTTATAGGGGCTGAGGGTATTTTTTATCCAATTTTCGATGATATAGGTTAAAATTTCATATGAAGCGAATTTCCTAAATTTTTTCCGACGCCCAGAAATATGGTAACCAAAAACTAAAAGTAGTTTTGAGTTACCATGAACTTTTTAACCTATATCATCGAAATTTGGATAAAAAATACCTTCAGCCCTTATAACTTTTGAAATGGTGGTGTTTTTCTATAAGTCTAAGTTCATGGTAACTCAAAACTACTTTTAGTTGTTGGTTACCATATTTCTGGGCGTCGGAAAAAATTTAGGAAATTCGCTTCATATGAAATTTTAACCTATATCATCGAAATTTGGATAAAAAATACCCTCAGCCCCTATAACTTTTGAAATGGTGGTGTTTTTCTATAAGTCTAGGTTCATGGTAACTCAAAACTACTTTTAGTTTTTGGTTACCATATTTCTGGGCGTCGGAAAAAATTTAGGAAATTCGCTTCATATGAAATTTTAACCTATATCATCGAAATTTTATAAAAAACACCCTCAGCCCCTATAACTTTTGAAACGGTGGTGTTTTTCTATAAGTCTGAGTTTATGGTAACTCAAAACTGTTTTTAGTTTTTGGTTACCATATTTCTGGGCGTCGGAAAAAATTTAGGAAATTCGCTTCATATGAAATTTTAACCTATATCATCGAAATTTGGATAGAAAATACCCTCAGCCCCTATAACTTTTGAAATGGTGGTGTTTTTCTATAAGTCTAAGTTCATGGTAACTCAAAACTGCTTTTAGTTTTTGGTTACCATATTTCTGGGCGTCGGAAAAAATTTAGGAAATTCGCTTCATATGAAATTTTAACCTATATCATCGAAATTTGGATAAAAAATATCTTCAGCCCCTATAACTTTTGAAATGGTGGTGTTTTTCTATAAGTCTAAGTTCATGGTAACTCAAAACTACTTTTAGTTTTTGGTTACCATATTTCTGGGCGTCGGAAAAAATTTAGGAAATTCGCTTCATATGAAATTTTAACCTATATCATTGAAATTTGGATAGAAAATACCCTCAGCCCCTATAACTTTTGAAATGGTGGTGTTTTTCTATAAGTCTAAGTTCATGGTAACTCAAAACTGCTTTTAGTTTTTGGTTACCATATTTCTGGGCGTCGGAAAAAATTTAGGAAATTCGCTTCATATGAAATTTTAACCTATATCATCGAAATTTTATAAAAAATATCTTCAGCCCCTATAACTTTTGAAATGGTGGTGTTTTTCTATAAGTCTAAGTTCATGGTAACTCAAAACTACTTTTAGTTTTTGGTTACCATATTTCTGGGCGTCGGAAAAAATTTAGGAAATTCGCTTCATATGAAATTTTAACCTATATCATCGAAATTTGGATAGAAAACACCCTCAGCCCCTATAACTTTTGAAATGGTGGTGTTTTTCTATAAGTCTAAGTTCATGGTAACTCAAAACTACTTTTAGTTTTTGGTTACCATATTTCTGGGCGTCGGAAAAAATTTAGAAAATTCGCTTCATGTGAAATTTTAACCTATATCATCGAAATTTGGATAGAAAACACCCTCAGCCCCTATAACTTTTGAAATGGTGGTGTTTTTCTATAAGTCTAAGTTCATGGTAACTCAAAACTACTTTTAGTTTTTGGTTACCATATTTCTGGGCGTCGGAAAAAATTTAGGAAATTCGCTTCATATGAAATTTTAACCTATATCATCGAAATTTGGATAGAAAACACCCTCAGCCCCTATAACTTTTGAAATGGTGGTGTTTTTCTATAAGTCTAAGTTCATGGTAACTCAAAACTGCTTTTAGTTTTTGGTTACCATATTTCTGGGCGTCGGAAAAAATTTAGGAAATTCGCTTCATATAAAATTTTAACCTATATCATCGAAATTTGGATAAAAAATACCCTCAGCCCCTATAACTTTTAAAATGGTGGTGTTTTTCTATAAGTCTAAGTTCATGGTAACTCAAAACTACTTTTAGTTTTTGGTTACCATATTTCTGGGCGTCGGAAAAAATTTAGGAATTTCGCTTCATATGAAATTTTAACCTATATCATCGAAATTTTATAAAAAATACCCTCAGCCCCTATAACTTTTGAAATGGTGGTGTTTTTCTATAAGTCTAATTTCATGGTAACTCAAAACTACTTTTAGTTTTTGGTTACCATATTTCTGGGCGTCGGAAAAAATTTAGAAAATTCGCTTCATATGAAATTTTAACCTATATCATCGAAATTTGGATAGAAAACACCCTCAGCCCCTATAACTTTTGAAATGGTGGTGTTTTTCTATAAGTCTAAATTCATGGTAACTCAAAACTGCTTTTAGTTTTTGGTTACCATATTTCTGGGCGTCGGAAAAAATTTAGGAAATTCGCTTCATATGAAATTTTAACCTATATCATCGAAATTTGGATAAAAAATATCTTCAGCCCCTATAACTTTTGAAATGGTGGTGTTTTTCTATAAGTCTAAGTTCATGGTAACTCAAAACTACTTTTAGTTTTTGGTTACCATATTTCTGGGCGTCGGAAAAAATTTAGGAAATTCGCTTCATATGAAATTTTAACCTATATCATTGAAATTTGGATAGAAAATACCCTCAGCCCCTATAACTTTTGAAATGGTGGTGTTTTTCTATAAGTCTAAGTTCATGGTAACTCAAAACTGCTTTTAGTTTTTGGTTACCATATTTCTGGGCGTCGGAAAAAATTTAGGAAATTCGCTTCATATGAAATTTTAACCTATATCATCGAAATTTGGATAAAAAATATCTTCAGCCCCTATAACTTTTGAAATGGTGGTGTTTTTCTATAAGTCTAAGTTCATGGTAACTCAAAACTACTTTTAGTTTTTGGTTACCATATTTCTGGGCGTCGGAAAAAATTTAGGAAATTCGCTTCATATGAAATTTTAACCTATATCATCGAAATTTGGATAGAAAACACCCTCAGCCCCTATAACTTTTGAAACGGTGGTGTTTTTCTATAAGTCTAAGTTCATGGTAACTCAAAACTACTTTTAGTTTTTGGTTACCATATTTCTGGGCGTCGGAAAAAATTTAGAAAATTCGCTTCATGTGAAATTTTAACCTATATCATCGAAATTTGGATAGAAAACACCCTCAGCCCCTATAACTTTTGAAATGGTGGTGTTTTTCTATAAGTCTAAGTTCATGGTAACTCAAAACTACTTTTAGTTTTTGGTTACCATATTTCTGGGCGTCGGAAAAAATTTAGGAAATTCGCTTCATATGAAATTTTAACCTATATCATCGAAATTTGGATAAAAAATACCCTCAGCCCCTATAACTTTTGAAATGGTGGTGTTTTTCTATAAGTCTAGGTTCATGGTAACTCAAAACTACTTTTAGTTTTTGGTTACCATATTTCTGGGCGTCGGAAAAAATTTAGGAAATTCGCTTCATATGAAATTTTAACCTATATCATCGAAATTTTATAAAAAACACCCTCAGCCCCTATAACTTTTGAAACGGTGGTGTTTTTCTATAAGTCTGAGTTTATGGTAACTCAAAACTGTTTTTAGTTTTTGGTTACCATATTTCTGGGCGTCGGAAAAAATTTAGGAAATTCGCTTCATATGAAATTTTAACCTATATCATCGAAATTTGGATAGAAAATACCCTCAGCCCCTATAACTTTTGAAATGGTGGTGTTTTTCTATAAGTCTAAGTTCATGGTAACTCAAAACTGCTTTTAGTTTTTGGTTACCATATTTCTGGGCGTCGGAAAAAATTTAGGAAATTCGCTTCATATGAAATTTTAACCTATATCATCGAAATTTGGATAAAAAATATCTTCAGCCCCTATAACTTTTGAAATGGTGGTGTTTTTCTATAAGTCTAAGTTCATGGTAACTCAAAACTACTTTTAGTTTTTGGTTACCATATTTCTGGGCGTCGGAAAAAATTTAGGAAATTCGCTTCATATGAAATTTTAACCTATATCATTGAAATTTGGATAGAAAATACCCTCAGCCCCTATAACTTTTGAAATGGTGGTGTTTTTCTATAAGTCTAAGTTCATGGTAACTCAAAACTGCTTTTAGTTTTTGGTTACCATATTTCTGGGCGTCGGAAAAAATTTAGGAAATTCGCTTCATATGAAATTTTAACCTATATCATCGAAATTTTATAAAAAATATCTTCAGCCCCTATAACTTTTGAAATGGTGGTGTTTTTCTATAAGTCTAAGTTCATGGTAACTCAAAACTACTTTTAGTTTTTGGTTACCATATTTCTGGGCGTCGGAAAAAATTTAGGAAATTCGCTTCATATGAAATTTTAACCTATATCATCGAAATTTGGATAGAAAACACCCTCAGCCCCTATAACTTTTGAAATGGTGGTGTTTTTCTATAAGTCTAAGTTCATGGTAACTCAAAACTACTTTTAGTTTTTGGTTACCATATTTCTGGGCGTCGGAAAAAATTTAGAAAATTCGCTTCATGTGAAATTTTAACCTATATCATCGAAATTTGGATAGAAAACACCCTCAGCCCCTATAACTTTTGAAATGGTGGTGTTTTTCTATAAGTCTAAGTTCATGGTAACTCAAAACTACTTTTAGTTTTTGGTTACCATATTTCTGGGCGTCGGAAAAAATTTAGGAAATTCGCTTCATATGAAATTTTAACCTATATCATCGAAATTTGGATAGAAAACACCCTCAGCCCCTATAACTTTTGAAATGGTGGTGTTTTTCTATAAGTCTAAGTTCATGGTAACTCAAAACTGCTTTTAGTTTTTGGTTACCATATTTCTGGGCGTCGGAAAAAATTTAGGAAATTCGCTTCATATAAAATTTTAACCTATATCATCGAAATTTGGATAAAAAATACCCTCAGCCCCTATAACTTTTAAAATGGTGGTGTTTTTCTATAAGTCTAAGTTCATGGTAACTCAAAACTACTTTTAGTTTTTGGTTACCATATTTCTGGGCGTCGGAAAAAATTTAGGAATTTCGCTTCATATGAAATTTTAACCTATATCATCGAAATTTTATAAAAAACACCCTCAGCCCCTATAACTTTTGAAATGGTGGTGTTTTTCTATAAGTCTAATTTCATGGTAACTCAAAACTACTTTTAGTTTTTGGTTACCATATTTCTGGGCGTCGGAAAAAATTTAGAAAATTCGCTTCATATGAAATTTTAACCTATATCATCGAAATTTGGATAGAAAACACCCTCAGCCCCTATAACTTTTGAAATGGTGGTGTTTTTCTATAAGTCTAAATTCATGGTAACTCAAAACTGCTTTTAGTTTTTGGTTACCATATTTCTGGGCGTCGGAAAAAATTTAGGAAATTCGCTTCATATGAAATTTTAACCTATATCATCGAAATTTGGATAAAAAATATCTTCAGCCCCTATAACTTTTGAAATGGTGGTGTTTTTCTATAAGTCTAAGTTCATGGTAACTCAAAACTACTTTTAGTTTTTGGTTACCATATTTCTGGGCGTCGGAAAAAATTTAGAAAATTCGCTTCATGTGAAATTTTAACCTATATCATCGAAATTTGGATAAAAAATACCTTCAGCCCTTATAACTTTTGAAATGGTGGTGTTTTTCTATAAGTCTAAGTTCATGGTAACTCAAAACTACTTTTAGTTTTTGGTTACCATATTTCTGGGCGTCGGAAAAAATTTAGGAAATTCGCTTCATATGAAATTTTAACCTATATCATCGAAATTTGGATAAAAAATACCCTCAGCCCCTATAACTTTTGAAATGGTGGTGTTTTTCTATAAGTCTAGGTTCATGGTAACTCAAAACTACTTTTAGTTTTTGGTTACCATATTTCTGGGCGTCGGAAAAAATTTAGGAAATTCGCTTCATATGAAATTTTAACCTATATCATCGAAATTTTATAAAAAACACCCTCAGCCCCTATAACTTTTGAAACGGTGGTGTTTTTCTATAAGTCTGAGTTTATGGTAACTCAAAACTGTTTTTAGTTTTTGGTTACCATATTTCTGGGCGTCGGAAAAAATTTAGGAAATTCGCTTCATATGAAATTTTAACCTATATCATCGAAATTTGGATAGAAAATACCCTCAGCCCCTATAACTTTTGAAATGGTGGTGTTTTTCTATAAGTCTAAGTTCATGGTAACTCAAAACTGCTTTTAGTTTTTGGTTACCATATTTCTGGGCGTCGGAAAAAATTTAGGAAATTCGCTTCATATGAAATTTTAACCTATATCATCGAAATTTGGATAAAAAATATCTTCAGCCCCTATAACTTTTGAAATGGTGGTGTTTTTCTATAAGTCTAAGTTCATGGTAACTCAAAACTACTTTTAGTTTTTGGTTACCATATTTCTGGGCGTCGGAAAAAATTTAGGAAATTCGCTTCATATGAAATTTTAACCTATATCATTGAAATTTGGATAGAAAATACCCTCAGCCCCTATAACTTTTGAAATGGTGGTGTTTTTCTATAAGTCTAAGTTCATGGTAACTCAAAACTGCTTTTAGTTTTTGGTTACCATATTTCTGGGCGTCGGAAAAAATTTAGGAAATTCGCTTCATATGAAATTTTAACCTATATCATCGAAATTTTATAAAAAATATCTTCAGCCCCTATAACTTTTGAAATGGTGGTGTTTTTCTATAAGTCTAAGTTCATGGTAACTCAAAACTACTTTTAGTTTTTGGTTACCATATTTCTGGGCGTCGGAAAAAATTTAGGAAATTCGCTTCATATGAAATTTTAACCTATATCATCGAAATTTGGATAGAAAACACCCTCAGCCCCTATAACTTTTGAAATGGTGGTGTTTTTCTATAAGTCTAAGTTCATGGTAACTCAAAACTACTTTTAGTTTTTGGTTACCATATTTCTGGGCGTCGGAAAAAATTTAGAAAATTCGCTTCATGTGAAATTTTAACCTATATCATCGAAATTTGGATAGAAAACACCCTCAGCCCCTATAACTTTTGAAATGGTGGTGTTTTTCTATAAGTCTAAGTTCATGGTAACTCAAAACTACTTTTAGTTTTTGGTTACCATATTTCTGGGCGTCGGAAAAAATTTAGGAAATTCGCTTCATATGAAATTTTAACCTATATCATTGAAATTTGGATAGAAAATACCCTCAGCCCCTATAACTTTTGAAATGGTGGTGTTTTTCTATAAGTCTAAGTTCATGGTAACTCAAAACTGCTTTTAGTTTTTGGTTACCATATTTCTGGGCGTCGGAAAAAATTTAGGAAATTCGCTTCATATGAAATTTTAACCTATATCATCGAAATTTTATAAAAAATATCTTCAGCCCCTATAACTTTTGAAATGGTGGTGTTTTTCTATAAGTCTAAGTTCATGGTAACTCAAAACTACTTTTAGTTTTTGGTTACCATATTTCTGGGCGTCGGAAAAAATTTAGGAAATTCGCTTCATATGAAATTTTAACCTATATCATCGAAATTTGGATAGAAAACACCCTCAGCCCCTATAACTTTTGAAATGGTGGTGTTTTTCTATAAGTCTAAGTTCATGGTAACTCAAAACTACTTTTAGTTTTTGGTTACCATATTTCTGGGCGTCGGAAAAAATTTAGAAAATTCGCTTCATGTGAAATTTTAACCTATATCATCGAAATTTGGATAGAAAACACCCTCAGCCCCTATAACTTTTGAAATGGTGGTGTTTTTCTATAAGTCTAAGTTCATGGTAACTCAAAACTACTTTTAGTTTTTGGTTACCATATTTCTGGGCGTCGGAAAAAATTTAGGAAATTCGCTTCATATGAAATTTTAACCTATATCATCGAAATTTGGATAGAAAACACCCTCAGCCCCTATAACTTTTGAAATGGTGGTGTTTTTCTATAAGTCTAAGTTCATGGTAACTCAAAACTGCTTTTAGTTTTTGGTTACCATATTTCTGGGCGTCGGAAAAAATTTAGGAAATTCGCTTCATATAAAATTTTAACCTATATCATCGAAATTTGGATAAAAAATACCCTCAGCCCCTATAACTTTTAAAATGGTGGTGTTTTTCTATAAGTCTAAGTTCATGGTAACTCAAAACTACTTTTAGTTTTTGGTTACCATATTTCTGGGCGTCGGAAAAAATTTAGGAATTTCGCTTCATATGAAATTTTAACCTATATCATCGAAATTTTATAAAAAACACCCTCAGCCCCTATAACTTTTGAAATGGTGGTGTTTTTCTATAAGTCTAATTTCATGGTAACTCAAAACTACTTTTAGTTTTTGGTTACCATATTTCTGGGCGTCGGAAAAAATTTAGAAAATTCGCTTCATATGAAATTTTAACCTATATCATCGAAATTTGGATAGAAAACACCCTCAGCCCCTATAACTTTTGAAATGGTGGTGTTTTTCTATAAGTCTAAATTCATGGTAACTCAAAACTGCTTTTAGTTTTTGGTTACCATATTTCTGGGCGTCGGAAAAAATTTAGGAAATTCGCTTCATATGAAATTTTAACCTATATCATCGAAATTTGGATAAAAAATATCTTCAGCCCCTATAACTTTTGAAATGGTGGTGTTTTTCTATAGGTCTAAGTTCATGGTAACTCAAAACTACTTTTAGTTTTTGGTTACCATATTTCTGGGCGTCGGAAAAAATTTAGAAAATTCGCTTCATGTGAAATTTTAACCTATATCATCGAAATTTGGATAAAAAATACCTTCAGCCCTTATAACTTTTGAAATGGTGGTGTTTTTCTATAAGTCTAAGTTCATGGTAACTCAAAACTACTTTTAGTTTTTGGTTACCATATTTCTGGGCGTCGGAAAAAATTTAGGAAATTCGCTTCATATGAAATTTTAACCTATATCATCGAAATTTGGATAAAAAATACCCTCAGCCCCTATAACTTTTGAAATGGTGGTGTTTTTCTATAAGTCTAGGTTCATGGTAACTCAAAACTACTTTTAGTTTTTGGTTACCATATTTCTGGGCGTCGGAAAAAATTTAGGAAATTCGCTTCATATGAAATTTTAACCTATATCATCGAAATTTTATAAAAAACACCCTCAGCCCCTATAACTTTTGAAACGGTGGTGTTTTTCTATAAGTCTGAGTTTATGGTAACTCAAAACTGTTTTTAGTTTTTGGTTACCATATTTCTGGGCGTCGGAAAAAATTTAGGAAATTCGCTTCATATGAAATTTTAACCTATATCATCGAAATTTGGATAGAAAATACCCTCAGCCCCTATAACTTTTGAAATGGTGGTGTTTTTCTATAAGTCTAAGTTCATGGTAACTCAAAACTGCTTTTAGTTTTTGGTTACCATATTTCTGGGCGTCGGAAAAAATTTAGGAAATTCGCTTCATATGAAATTTTAACCTATATCATCGAAATTTGGATAAAAAATATCTTCAGCCCCTATAACTTTTGAAATGGTGGTGTTTTTCTATAAGTCTAAGTTCATGGTAACTCAAAATTACTTTTAGTTTTTGGTTACCATATTTCTGGGCGTCGGAAAAAATTTAGGAAATTCGCTTCATATGAAATTTTAACCTATATCATTGAAATTTGGATAGAAAATACCCTCAGCCCCTATAACTTTTGAAATGGTGGTGTTTTTCTATAAGTCTAAGTTCATGGTAACTCAAAACTGCTTTTAGTTTTTGGTTACCATATTTCTGGGCGTCGGAAAAAATTTAGGAAATTCGCTTCATATGAAATTTTAACCTATATCATCGAAATTTTATAAAAAATATCTTCAGCCCCTATAACTTTTGAAATGGTGGTGTTTTTCTATAAGTCTAAGTTCATGGTAACTCAAAACTACTTTTAGTTTTTGGTTACCATATTTCTGGGCGTCGGAAAAAATTTAGGAAATTCGCTTCATATGAAATTTTAACCTATATCATCGAAATTTGGATAGAAAACACCCTCAGCCCCTATAACTTTTGAAATGGTGGTGTTTTTCTATAAGTCTAAGTTCATGGTAACTCAAAACTACTTTTAGTTTTTGGTTACCATATTTCTGGGCGTCGGAAAAAATTTAGAAAATTCGCTTCATGTGAAATTTTAACCTATATCATCGAAATTTGGATAGAAAACACCCTCAGCCCCTATAACTTTTGAAATGGTGGTGTTTTTCTATAAGTCTAAGTTCATGGTAACTCAAAACTACTTTTAGTTTTTGGTTACCATATTTCTGGGCGTCGGAAAAAATTTAGGAAATTCGCTTCATATGAAATTTTAACCTATATCATCGAAATTTGGATAGAAAACACCCTCAGCCCCTATAACTTTTGAAATGGTGGTGTTTTTCTATAAGTCTAAGTTCATGGTAACTCAAAACTGCTTTTAGTTTTTGGTTACCATATTTCTGGGCGTCGGAAAAAATTTAGGAAATTCGCTTCATATAAAATTTTAACCTATATCATCGAAATTTGGATAAAAAATACCCTCAGCCCCTATAACTTTTAAAATGGTGGTGTTTTTCTATAAGTCTAAGTTCATGGTAACTCAAAACTACTTTTAGTTTTTGGTTACCATATTTCTGGGCGTCGGAAAAAATTTAGGAATTTCGCTTCATATGAAATTTTAACCTATATCATCGAAATTTTATAAAAAACACCCTCAGCCCCTATAACTTTTGAAATGGTGGTGTTTTTCTATAAGTCTAATTTCATGGTAACTCAAAACTACTTTTAGTTTTTGGTTACCATATTTCTGGGCGTCGGAAAAAATTTAGAAAATTCGCTTCATATGAAATTTTAACCTATATCATCGAAATTTGGATAGAAAACACCCTCAGCCCCTATAACTTTTGAAATGGTGGTGTTTTTCTATAAGTCTAAATTCATGGTAACTCAAAACTGCTTTTAGTTTTTGGTTACCATATTTCTGGGCGTCGGAAAAAATTTAGGAAATTCGCTTCATATGAAATTTTAACCTATATCATCGAAATTTGGATAAAAAATATCTTCAGCCCCTATAACTTTTGAAATGGTGGTGTTTTTCTATAAGTCTAAGTTCATGGTAACTCAAAACTACTTTTAGTTTTTGGTTACCATATTTCTGGGCGTCGGAAAAAATTTAGGAAATTCGCTTCATATGAAATTTTAACCTATATCATTGAAATTTGGATAGAAAATACCCTCAGCCCCTATAACTTTTGAAATGGTGGTGTTTTTCTATAAGTCTAAGTTCATGGTAACTCAAAACTGCTTTTAGTTTTTGGTTACCATATTTCTGGGCGTCGGAAAAAATTTAGGAAATTCGCTTCATATGAAATTTTAACCTATATCATCGAAATTTGGATAAAAAATATCTTCAGCCCCTATAACTTTTAAAATGGTGGTGTTTTTCTATAAGTCTAAGTTCATGGTAACTCAAAACTACTTTTAGTTTTTGGTTACCATATTTCTGGGCGTCGGAAAAAATTTAGGAAATTCGCTTCATATGAAATTTTAACCTATATCATCGAAATTTGGATAGAAAACACCCTCAGCCCCTATAACTTTTGAAATGGTGGTGTTTTTCTATAAGTCTAAGTTCATGGTAACTCAAAACTACTTTTAGTTTTTGGTTACCATATTTCTGGGCGTCGGAAAAAATTTAGAAAATTCGCTTCATGTGAAATTTTAACCTATATCATCGAAATTTGGATAGAAAACACCCTCAGCCCCTATAACTTTTAAAATGGTGGTGTTTTTCTATAAGTCTAAGTTCATGGTAACTCAAAACTACTTTTAGTTTTTGGTTACCATATTTCTGGGCGTCGGAAAAAATTTAGGAAATTCGCTTCATATGAAATTTTAACCTATATCATCGAAATTTGGATAGAAAACACCCTCAGCCCCTATAACTTTTGAAATGGTGGTGTTTTTCTATAAGTCTAAGTTCATGGTAACTCAAAACTGCTTTTAGTTTTTGGTTACCATATTTCTGGGCGTCGGAAAAAATTTAGGAAATTCGCTTCATATGAAATTTTAACCTATATCATCGAAATTTGGATAAAAAATATCTTCAGCCCCTATAACTTTTGAAATGGTGGTGTTTTTCTATAAGTCTAAGTTCATGGTAACTCAAAACTACTTTTAGTTTTTGGTTACCATATTTCTGGGCGTCGGAAAAAATTTAGGAAATTCGCTTCATATGAAATTTTAACCTATATCATTGAAATTTGGATAGAAAATACCCTCAGCCCCTATAACTTTTGAAATGGTGGTGTTTTTCTATAAGTCTAAGTTCATGGTAACTCAAAACTGCTTTTAGTTTTTGGTTACCATATTTCTGGGCGTCGGAAAAAATTTAGGAAATTCGCTTCATATGAAATTTTAACCTATATCATCGAAATTTGCATAAAAGACACTTGCTATATATTTTTAATTATTAGTGTTTTTTTTAACTTTAGATTCAAGACATTCCTCAGTTATCACGCAATAATGTTTTGGAAATTGTTAAGTTGGTTTTTGCTTAGTTTCTTTATATTTTCTTCAGTCTTTTCCTTATTGTATTTTATTCGATTATACGTAGTTTTACACATACATTCATACATACATATTGTTTTTGTTGGTTTAGGAATGTTTAGGAAATAATTCACATTCATTGTTGTCTGCTATCTACAAACAACTGTCAATTTTAACTTGAGTTTATTGGTAAATTTCATCTATCCAACTCCCATAATGTTTTTGATGTATGCATATATAACCCCCCAATTACAGTTTCACATAATATCATTTTTCAATGGTACGATTCCTTAAGCTTATATGGCACTTCAAAATCAGGTTCAATTTTAATTCTACAGGAGATGAAAGCCGCACGATCTGAAATGTACGCTTACGTTTTCAAACAACAAAACAATAAAATTTAACAATTATAGAAGGTAATTTTGATAAAAAATTTGATAAGCATTTGGTGTGTAATGCAATATTACAATTATCACACCTGTACGTTGTATGTATACGGTACTGTTTACAGCTCAACCGCGATTCTGCTTTTATTGAAGTATGTTCTCTTTTAGCTAAATATTCTGATGGTTTTGGTGATTTACCCTTTGTTTGCAATTTCCCATGGTGGAATAGTAAGCTCATCGCTAGCTGTCGGCAAAACTTCAATTGATCCATTGGATGATTATAGCTTTAAGCCAATAGGGCCACGCATTGGTGACGACTAAATCTATCATCCACAATATTATCGGCATACACAATTTTACGCCCCGCATAACTACTCTGCCCAAAAATATATTATAACTTTCAACAACTTGTGGCTGAGAAATATTTTTTTTTCCTCTATGTACGGCTGTGTTTTAAAGTCGTTCGATAATATTGAAACAATTTTATTATCGTTTCACCTTTTTCAAACGATTTACTCGTATAGTGTACCGGTTCCTGCGACTGCACCTCATTAAGTGTGTTTATTAGATTTGGTCCAGCAAAAAAATTATCGAAGAAATATGTAAATGAGACTACGTATTCTTCAAATCAATATTTAATTTTTTATATAAAATCAACTAGACAGAACTAGCATTATCCTGAATATAATTTATATTATAAATAATATAATTTATAATTTTTTCTTTTTGTTGCAGCATAATTTACTGTGATTTTGACAATTGATTCAACGAAATCCAGTGGCACAAATAATTTAATACAATTTTATTCCGAACTTAGCTTAAGTGGATTGATTTTTGAGCCTGAAGATCGTCTTGGTTCCCTTCTTGCCACTTTGGAGTAATTCGTCTTGTTGCCAAATTTGTTGATACGTCAACGACCGCTTCATGATGAGTATCTTCATTGTGTTCGTCTTCATCGAAATTTAATCCCTTGCGTGCCAGGAGATGATTCTTAGTAAATGGATTTGGATCATTTCCCTCTTCGTTGCCAGAATTTTCATCCGTATCAGAATGAAAATTTGGAGATTCTAAATATGCATATCACTTATGGTAAAAGGGACATCATCTAGAAGATTTTCCAGAGCATCCAATATCGCCGCGAGACTTTTTTTTTGTTAAAACAAAATATAAAATGTTTGTAAACGTCCAATGGGTATTTTCGCACAATTTTGGAAACTATGTTTTAAATTTGATATCTAAAACCATTTGTTTGTATTTTATCCATTTACTTTATGAACAATAGATAACAATATGAACAATAAATCAGTAATTATAGGGCGTTTATTACGAACTTATCAATATCCTCTGGCATCACAGTCCATATTTCCCAAATCAAAATTTTAAGACACTTTTACAACACTCCTGGGGGGCGAGTGGCAGAGACAGTTAAGCGGTAGGCGATTTCATCACAGAAGTCAACCAACATTGTGCAGGCCGAGTACTTGGATGGGTGACCGCTTGGGAACATCACAGAAGAAAAGGAAAAATACACAAAAAATCAAAAAAAAAAAAACACCCCCTGGTAGGCCAGTATGCCTTATCCAGCAGCCCTGGAAACTGGCTAGGATTCAATGGACCAACCATTCATTAATCTGAATTAAAAATGATTACAGAAAGGAACACTAGAAGAAACAACACCAACCACAAAACTGAAATATCGACCCTTGGCTATCGTACACGGACACGAATTGGAAATTGGAACATCAGAACTCTAACGGAAACATCAGGGCTGGCACAAGTAGAGAAGGAAATGAAACGTTACAACATCGAAATTCTAGGACTTAGTGAAGTTAGATGAAAAAACAGTGGCGAAATTAACACAAGCGAAGGTAACTACCTGATATTCTCTGGACGATGATACACATGAACAAGGCGTGGGCATATTAACAACAGCGAAATCAAAGAAAGTATTAATGGAATGGATACCAGTCAATAGTAGAATAATTGTGGCAAGATTCCGCTCAAAAATAAGAAACACAACCATCATCCAGTGCTATGCCCCAACAGACGATGCAGATGAAGCAAGAAAAGATGAGTTCTACGAACAACTATACAATCCACAATAGCAAGAACGCAGAAATGACGTGAAAATTATTCAAGGAGATTTTAACGCCAAAATTGACAATACTGACCTGACAACCGTCATGGGTAAAAAAGCACTCAACTCTGTACGAAACAATAATGGAGAAAGACTCATCGACTTCTGTGTCACAAACCAGCTATTCATAGGTGGCAGTAAATTTCCACAAAAGAATATACACAAGTATACATGAACATCACCTGATGGCAGAACAAGAAACCAAATAGACCATGTAATGATCAACAAGAAATGTCTCACATCATTACAAGACGTCCGAGCAATGAGAGGTGCAGACATTCACAGCGACCATCACTTGGTAATTTCACAGTACAAGATAAAGCCAGAAGCTATGAGATGCTCTAAGACGAACAGGCGAAAATTCAACATCGATAGGCTTAACGATCCCGATACAAGGAAGATTTTCAGTGAATGCAATCTAACAACCAACAGTGCCACCCGTATAGAAGACCGATGGAAGCAAATCGGAGAAGCCTATATCGAAACTGCTGCGAACACACTCGGGTACAAAGAATACAGTCGCAAACCATGGATAAACGACAGCACATGGGAGAAAATTGAAGAACGTCGACAGCTTAAGCTGCAAATGAACCAGCAAAATACACCGGAGGTGAGAAGGAAATATGAAGACACGGCAAGACAAGTAAAAAAGATGGCAAGAAATGATCGTAGAAAATACACTGAAAATATTCTCAAGGATGCCGAAGAGGCAGCAGCAACCAGAAATATGCGCACTCTACCCCAATGCGTACGAGTCACAGGGAAATACACCAATATACCACCTATAAGAGAAAAGAATGGTCAAATCCTAACAACAGATGAGGGACAGTTCAAGAGATGGGAAGAATATTTCGGAGAGGAAATCGCCAACAGCAGAGAAAACTTCGAATTACCCAATAATGCTCTTAACGAAACAATCAATACCCATCTACCAACGGAACGGGAAGTTAGCAGTATCATTGGGAAAATGACGAATAACAAAGCCACTGGAATAGATAACATACCATCCGAAATATTCAAAGGTGACGCATCTACAACTGTGAAGACTCCAACACCGATCATAACGGAAATATGGAATTCGGGTAAAATACCACATAAATGGAAAGAGGGATTAACCATAATGATTCCAAAGAAAGGAGACCTAAGAGAATGTAAGAAGAAAATTGCCACTACTCAATACAACAATAAAGGTGTTAGCAATGATAATCCGAAATTGAGGAAAGAACAAGCTGGCTTCAGACCGGGACGTAGTTGCACTGACCATATAATACGATCCGCATCATCATTGAACAGTCCAATGAATGGAACTTCCCACTATACCTCCTCTTCGTGGACTTTGAGCGTGTATTCGATACAATATATAGAAACGCAATATGGAAGACACTTTGTGAAATGGGCATCCCAAATAAGATTATCGAGTTCAATACAAGATGCAGCAGAAAATAGAACAGCTATCGGACTTTGCGAAAGAAGTTGTTCTAAAAATGAACATTACGAAAACCAAGACGATGAGGGTAAATACTACGATAATCACACCAATAAGCGTCAACCAACAAAATATATAGAAGATGTAAAGGAATTCGTGTACTTAGGTTGTAAACTAGCAGAAACAGGCGGAATCGAGGAAGACATATTAACAAGCGCATAAACAAAGCCAGAACGACATACAACATGTTACACAAAATCTGAAATGCATCTGTCCTCTCCCGTAACATCAAGATACGAATGTTCAACTCGAGTGTAAAATCAGGACTTCTATATGTCTGCGAAACGTGGAAGCAAAATCGGCAGATTACGAAAAAACTACAAGTATTTGTCAACAAATGTCTAAGAAGAATACTGTAAAGTGCTACTGGCCCAATACCATATCAAATGCGGAACTCCATAGAGTAACTAATCAGGTAAATATGGAAAATGAAATAAGGAAACGTAAGTGGAGATGGATCGGACATACACTAAGAAAACCAGCAAGTGACGGAACACGCATGGCCTTAGAATGGAACCCTCAAGGGAAAAGGAAGGTTGGACGTCCACCTGTAACGTGGAAACGAACGGTGCTAGCGGAAGCGAACCATCTCGGCAAATCATGGAAGGAAATTAAAACAGTAGCAGCCAATAGAGTTAGATGGTCCCATCTAGGCCCTATGCTCCTAAATTGGAGGTAAGGGTTAAAAAAAATAAAATAAAATAAAAACAACACTCTATTAACTTCAACACTATACCACAAAACAAATTTCTTTACATAAATTATTTTCGATTAAAAACAAATAACACATACATTGGTGCAACGAAAAACCGGCAAAACATATTACCAATCATTACCAACAATCGTTAACATAAAATAACAATTACAGAAATTAACTTTAAATAATAAATCGCTAAAAATTTTCAGTTCAATTTTACCAATCAATTTGAAAATATATGAGTACAACTGTATAGTATCACCTGAGTTGAATGAGTACAGTATCCAAAACGATCGACTATAGTCAAGCACTCAAAATCACGAAAAATGGTCGATTATCAGAGCTGGGAAATTTTTTGTGCATTTTACTATGAAAATACATGGTAAGGTGGAAAATTAAATTTAATATCGAAATTTTAATTTTAAGTTACCTTTACTATCGATTTTAATTGTTCCATATTTTATTTTTTATTCCAGTGTTTCTAGCACTCACAAAGTAAAACACACGAATATGGATGTTGCATATTGCAATATTGGCATATTTTTTTCTTAGCTGATGAATGTATGGCGCTCACCTGTCCCAATATAATGGGCCGATTTTCCAAAATACCAGAACCTAGAATATATTTCAATCGCAAGTTTTATTATTTAAGATAAATTTATAGATACGCCTATGGTATAATATGATAAAATTATTTCAAAACGGTGTAGAATGCTAACTAACACGCTTCTAAATTTATTTATGAATTGTCTAATTTTCTACTTAAATTATGTATAATAGATTGATACAACAGATAGTATTTCACCATGATTTATCCATCTACCTACGTTTGTACATATAACATAATAATATGTAATTATACACATGTACGTTTAATGTCGTACAGCATAAAATACATAACATGTACTTAAAGCTATAAACAAGAGAAAATGTTGATTATCTAATTTCCAAATAATTTAATATTTTTATTTAATATATGTATGTATATGTTCATCACACATCTATTAGTTATATTATCTAATTAATCAGAATTAACAAAACATATATATGTGTATTTATGTAAGTCGGTATACATAATTCTCACTAAATATTTAATTAGACAAAATGTAATGAAATTATTACAAAAATAAATATTCAATAAGAGATTGGTGATTTAGATAAAATATAGGATGAGTAAAACGCGAACAAACAATTTACAATTTAATTTAATTAACCACGTCATGGTATTTTAGTATAAAGATATAAACAGGTGAACTTCGGATAACGTTAATATATTTGCTCGATCAAACTGTGCACTAACTATATAAAGTTTATCGCTACAGAATACATAAATATTAATTAACGCTAGCAAATAAAATGATAAAGATATTGCGCGATATACGAGGTACACTTGTATATTCACGAAACACAATGAACTCAATTTTCAAGCTGAATCAAGTTATATATACTCAAAAATCTATATATTCCATACAGATATAGAAAATAATTGTCTACTTTTGTTCTTCTCTATTATTTCTTTAAAAAGCATTTAATTTTCCCTGGTGGATAATAAAAGCACAATATAATAAAAATAAAATGTTAAAAGTCTCGATATTTAATTATTATTGACTTAGATAATAAAATATATAAACTAGCAACAACAATTATACCTAAGTACGAGTATACATAGTTTTTATTGCACCACAAGAGCTTTTGTACTTTACAATTTTTTTATTTAGTTTAATTTTCCACACTGCAGGATATTGACTTTGGTAATATTTTATCGAGTGGTAATTTTCACTGGATTTGTACAATGTTTCGATTACAGATCAATTACCGATTGGAATAATATTTTTTTAATACTACAGTTCGTACAGTTGTGATTGTGGTTATTGGAAAATGGAATAGAGGGTTTTCCTCTTAAAAATCTGTTGGTAGGAAGGTGTTTTGTTCATTTCACTTGAGATAAAGTTAATTCTAAATAATTGATTCTCAAATGCCTAATTTTTACCGTTTCTGGAGTAGCCAAAATATATTATACAATCAGAAAGAAGGAATAATTTTTGAAAAATTTTTAAACAAAATTCTTCATAAATGCAATTCCAAAAATAACTCAAATTCCAAATAACTCAAATTCCAAAAAAATTTTAAATTATCCTTTACTAATGGAAAGTATAACTAATGGTTCATATCATGTGGATATAAGGTAGGTTTTTCTTTTAATTGCTCTGTGGAAGGTTCGTCTACAAATTAAGGTGAAATCTTAGCTTTCCTGGAGCCACTACTATAAAGGTAAATCTCAGTAGTGACATATATTAGCATTTGGAGAAAGAAGGATGCACATTTATAAAGAAAGAACAAACTAACAATAATATCCATGAATAATATATTAGGCAAGTAGGTAAGAGTTCCTTTTGTGTTACGACTTGTAACAAAAGGAAATTCTTAATTCTTAAAAAAATTAAAGATTCTTCTAAAATTTTTTAGCTAATTGTGTATTTGGACGCGACAGGGAGACTTGTTCGTAAGCATAAAACATGCCAGTCAGTCGAGTATTAGATACTCTTGTTCTACCCGTACTTCCTACTTTAGGAAACAGGCTGAGAGATCGGTGATAAACAGAAAAATATTTAAGAATATGGCCAATTTTTAATTTAAAAATAACTCATATGTGGTTTAATAATTCTTAATATGTGAAGTTGCCAGAACATGCTGTTCACATATTCCATATACAATTGCCAAATACGTCAATAAATTTTATGAGAAATTCCCACAAGTGTATAAACTTGTAAAAGAGGTTTCAAGGCATGAATGATTGTTGCGAACAATTTCGAAAACATTTAATTGATTTGATGGCTTTTAATAACCCAAATTTCAAATTAATTTTACTTGAAAATTATCAACTTGAATAATTAGACACAGATGAGGAATTGGCTATAAAAGACTTTCTTGTCCAATATACAAATAAAGGTGTTTTACAAGGATTTATACGACATCAGCTGCAACAGTTTAGATCAGTCAACATGGAACGATAATGGTCCTTTGAATAATTGGTTGAATATTTATTTTCATAATATATTTTTAAAGAAATACTCAATTTTATTATCTATAAGTACAGGTTTGTTACAATTATAATTATTTTGAATGTGGAGGTTAATATTCGAAGTAAGTCCTACCTCTGGCAAAACTAGCGTAAATAATCCATCCCAGACTTTTTAAAAATACATATAAAATTTGTATAGTTGTTTCATCCCAGGATTTTTTCCATTTATACTATATCCCACACTTTATCGTCTACAAAAAAAAAAATATGTATGTGTACAGTTAGTACCAAAATACTCATCCCAGGCTTTTTTAATATGTAAATTTGATTTGGTGGAATATAAATTGTTATGTGCAAGTCTTTTTAAGGACGGCTAATTTCTTTTTGCGATAAGGTTCAAAACCCTGTTAGTAACCATTACGCCAGCTTTAATAATTTTGTGACTGTTGGAATTTCCGCAATATAAATAAATGTGGCGCCTTTTCCAACTTTTGTCGGTTTTTCTTTCATATCGGTTAAGTTTAAAACCTTAAAAAATTCGATTGTAACTTTCTTAGAAAAGTTGGCAAAGGCGCCACATTTATTAATATTGCGAAAATTCAAACGGTCAAAAAATCATCAACGATGGCACAGTAGTGGCTAGCAAGGTCTCAAACTCAATCGATATGAGAGAAAAGCCGACCCTATAAAAGCTTGGCCATACGAATTTTTTCGATTTTGCTTTACTTTGAAAAGTAGGCAAAGGCGCCACATTTATTTATATGGCGGAAATTCCAACGATCAAAAAAATATCAACGCTGGCACAATGGTGACCAACAAGGTCTGAAACTCATTGGCTATGAGAAAATAGCCGACTCTATAAATGCTTGGCCACACATATTTTTCGGTTGCAGCTTTCTTAGAAACATTGGCACAATGGTGGCCAACAAAGTCCCAAACTCCATCGATATGAGAAACACGCTAACCCTATAAAAGTTTGTCCATACGAATTTTTTTCGATTTTGCTTTACTTTGAAAAGTTGGCAAAAGCGCCACATTTATTTATATGGCAGAAATTCCAACGATCAAAGAAATATCAACGCTGGCGTAATGGTTACTAACAGGTTCTTGAACCTTATCGCAAAGAGAAATTAGCCGTCCTTAAAAAGTCTTGCACATAACAATTTATATTCCACCAAATCAAATTTACATATTAAAAAAGTCTGGGATGAGTATTTCGGTACCAACTGTATACATATGTACATATTTTTTTTGTAGACGAAAAAGTGTGGGATAGTACAAATGTAAAAAATCCTGGGATGAAACAACTATACAAATTTTATATGTATTTTTAAAAAGTCTGGGATGGATTATTTACGCTAGTTTTGCCAGAGGTATTTTTAAAAAATCATGGGATGAAATCCTGGGATAACTTCAAGGGGGTGCTGTGCCTAAAGTTTCGGTAACACCAAAAATAAACCAGCAAAATACCCTTCTACCCAAAAATTGTGACCGTAGTCTCCTAGATATTCAAAACAGTCAATTTTATAGGACTATCAAATACCGAAAAAATTTCACCTCATTGGTGACAAGCAGCGTAAAGCTGAAAAAATCAAAAATTGTGAAAATTTAATTAATATTAACAGCACAAATCCTGTTAAAATATGTACAAAACTTTTACTTAAATTCACCCGCTATATACTCGTAGATGTTATTTGACAAGCGATTGGTTTTTCGATAAAACCGATTTATCAATTAATTATTTAAAGAAATGTAACACAGTGTTATTTAATGTTTGTAAGTATATGTTCAAGAAATATCCAGCTTTAGAAGTTATTTTAGAATGTTCACAAAAATTTCATTATTTAAAGTACGGGAACAGTGGCCAATTATATATTTAAACAGCGAATTATTCAAAAGTTAAGTAATGTTAAATATCGGAACTTATTTTCAGGATCCCCTGATCCTGAGTTTTAAATCTATGGTATTTAAACAATACGGACAAATAGTGCGTATAAACATCGATATCGAAGCAATTGAACAGAATCCAGTAAACTTGTCAGAATTAACTGTATGAATGCCATATAGAAGTGAAAGTGAACCTTAATAAACGGGCTCTTCGTCGTGAGTGAAATGGATCCCATTGGCTTGGGCGCTCCATATGAAAGATTGTATGTAATAGATTGTGAATAATAGATAGTATTGACTTTAGAAAATGTAAGTTTTGACGAAACTGCTTATTTGATCTTGAGTGAATTAGGTATATAACGACCGGTTAAATATTTTGCTGATTAATTCCGATCAACTAGAATTTTCTTTCCGTATAATTTTAATTCAAACTTAATCAGTTCAAGTTCTAATGTAAGTTTTAATTTCTGTGCTTTCTATTTCTATTCTAAATTCTTTAACCGCTAAAGATCAAGTTCTTAACTTCTTAGAAAAAAACATTATTTTTGAAGATGTCTATCCAGGCATCCAGAATAACAAGTTATGAACATGCATCCTACCCTTCATGTACAGAATATATTACGCTGAAGCACAGAGTATGGACGTTGGTTGATAACAAGCAATTGGTATACACAAATATAAAATCAATCTTTATACATAAGAAGTCGATCAGTAAATCTGTGGTCACAAAGCATAACCGCTTAAGTTGACTTAAGGCAGAATCGAGTTAACCTGACCTTTTAAATACATTTAAAAAATTATGTCCATACACAAACAGCTTAAATCTAGAAAAATTAAAACCTAGTTTAAGCGCTTATCGCACGATAAGAAAATTAAAAAAAGTATTTTATGTAGAGCTTTCCAAACAATGTCAAGAGTCTCTAATTAATGTATGTATGTGTTGGTGTTTGTAAAAAAAATAAAATGTAATTATAAAAATATATAAAAAAGAAGCCCATAATTATTCCTTACTTAAGGCTCTGGAAATCGTAGCTGTGCTTTTTAAATGCCTTTTTTCCTTTTTTCTATGTTGCACATCTCTGATTCATAATATGGCAAACTCTTTTCCTACTATCATACATTCGGAATAAAAGCTTAACGCTTTTGAATTCAACTATTCCCATTCATCGTTATCAATCGACGATAAAACTATTTACTACCTTAAACGATGATTTCCAATTCAATGCTTTTTATTTATTTACATATTTAGTTTTTCTTTTTTTATATTGACTTCAAAACGGAAAATCGATCGAAAAGTGGAGGAAAAAAAAATTAACCAAACCAAATAAAGCAAAGAGCAAAAATTCCGTTACAAAACTGTAACATAAAAAAAAGGAAATAAATTATTTATATCTTGATTTTCATTGGGGACAAATAAATTAAAATAAAGTTTTTCCAGTTTCCTTATTTAAAATAATAAAAAAAAAAAAAAAAACAAAACGAAAAATTCGGAAAAGGCACAACACCAACAACGTGATCATAAATAAAATAGGTAAAATTGAAATACAAGCAAAGTATAATTTGGATATGGAAAAGCGCACCCAGTAACAAATATAACCTAAAGCTTTTAATATAAAAAAAATCAGGGCCAACAAATTTAAGAATTCATTTATTTTGTTCGGTGTTCATTCTAAATTTAAAAATTAAAATTTATTATAATAAAATTGCGACTTACCTTTTCTGTACCTTTTACAACAACAAAAAGCATGTTTTTTGCGGAATTTTAATTTTTTTATTTTACTTAGATTAGATGTGAAAGGTATATAAATCAAATTAGAATGGAAACAGAACTCCTCGAGATGGTATGAAAACAAATATAATAGGTAATTATTAGGTAATTATATCTGTACTGAGTTTAGAGAATATATATCTTGTACATAATTGAACTGAAATTAGGTCGAATTGTCAGATTTTAAATACATATAGATGTACACAAAAATACGAAATTGGAAATAATCAGCGAAAGCGATATGCGTATAATTTATAGATCGTAACACGCGAATTGTATATTATAATGTATAGTTTAAAATGGGGATGAAGCTTTTTTGCCTTGCACCATTTACGGAACTTCAAGTAATATTTTACAAATGCTGGAAAACTCATCTCAAATCCTCCGTTTGGAAAAATCTTCTTCTACAAAATGTACCCTAACAATAGGCCTATTATATCTATATAGTGGAATCTTGCCCAAATCTCCGAGAGTGCCTTGGTATTTGGTTTGTTTAATCCAAGAATGATTTCGTTTTTGTATTTGATTCCGATTAGAAAAATTATTTGGTTTCTTCTACCTATAATTTTCTTTAAATTATTATTATTATTGTTTGCTTTTAATAATTAATTAAATTTTAGAAAACATCATGTCTACAAATTTTTATATTTTCAATATTTCATAAAATTCACTCATTTTTCCAATAAGAATTGTATTTTGAGTGTTACTAATACAGATATATTTTTTGTTAAGTTTTATTTTTTGCTAGAAACTTCACTAAGGTGAGTTTGGAATGATATGAAATTCTCAGATTATCTTAACTTTAATGGAAACTTGGATTGTTCAGGTCTTAATGACCAAGTGTCTAATTCATTGGATTGCACACAGAAATTAGTGATTTTCAGCATTATTTGGATAAGCAAGTTGCTCTCAGATTATGGCGACTATAAACGGCAATTCCGATTAACCCGGTCAATGATATCGTTTTGTTTATTCTCTTATAATCGTTTTATTTTTGTAAAAGCATTTCGAAATATTACTCGTTCCAGAGTTAACTGGTGGCTTTTTATGGAAGAAATGTGATTCAACAAATCCAATATTGCACGGAAGTGCTTATAACATTATGATGTAACACGTGATTCAATCTATTAAATTTCACCATTTTTCACAATTTTTAATTTTTATTATTTCAATGAGTTTATGCAACATTTATTTTCAAAAACAAAAATTGAATCATTACGGAATTGAATCGCCCTGGTTGTATATAGTTGTTATTTATTATATTCCGCATTTACGGATGGCTATTATGGTAAGGCAGGCAAAAATTGTTCCGAGATCTGTGAGTCACAAATCGCCCAACGGTGCCATAATTGTGCAGGAGAGCTCAAGAAAAAACTGGAAAGCAGGAGTATATATATGTTGTTTTATCTTGACATTGCTATTGTATGCGAACAATATAAACAGCCCGATAGCAATATTTAGGCATCAGACTAAAAAAAAGCGCCTGTTTGGGCTTGTGGTAACTGTCCCTTTCTGGAGAAGCCCAGCGGCGGAGAATCTGGCTTTGTAAGAGTGAAGATCGATGGTATTCACATTTATAGCTGTTATGCCCACCCTAGTGCTCCCCTTGATGAATTCAAAATCTTCCTAGATCGATTAGTTAGTGACGCGCGAAACCGAAACCCTCTGTTGATAGCTGGGGATTTTAATGCTTGGGCTGTTGAGTGAGGCAGCAGAGAGACTATTGTTAGAGGTAAAGCGCTACTGGAAGCATTTTCTCTAATACCAGTTGCGATGTTGAATGATGGTAGTACATCCACTTTCCGTAGGGGTGACATAGTGATCACCAGGCTATTATCTGTGAAATAAGAGATGGAAGGCCAGGAAAGGTTCGTTCAGAATAGACAAAAAAGTTTATTGAGTGGAAGCAAACGATGTTTGATGAAAAATTTTTTGTCTATATGCTGGAGGACATTACTTTGTGCGGAACTGCGGATAGCAAAGTGAATCAAATCGTAGATCATATCACAAGAGCTTGTGATGCAGCAATGCCGCGGAAATCGAAGGATAATCGGAAAAAATAAGTGTTCTGGTGGACCGAGGAAATAGCCCAGCTTCGTAGAGAATGCCTTCGAGCTAGACGTTTATACCAACGTGCAATATTGGAAACTAGGGACGACCTACGCAAGCAGTACTGTGTCGCCCGCTCTATTTTCAAGTATGCAATTAAAGCAAGCAAACAAAGATGTTTTCAAGAATTGTGTGAAGAAGTTGATCGGGATATGCATATATTCCCATTAATTACAAAGGAGGAGGTGCTTAAAACATGTAGCAAATTAAAGAATAACAAGGCTCCGGAGCCTGATAAAATTCCCAATATTGCAATTAAATCAGCGGTCCGCTCATACCCAGAGTTGTTTGTAAACTTATTCAACTCATGCATGGAGGAAGGAGTATTTCCAGAGCAATGGAAGTTGGCAACGGTTGGTACTATTGCCTAAAGCGAAGAAGGCGCTCGATGATCTACCTTTCTACCGGCCAATCTGCTTGCTAGATTTTGCAGGTAAATTATTTGAGAGAATTATATGTGAGAGACTACGCAGGAGGCCATTAAAACAAAGGACTTGGCGGAGAACTAATATGGGTTCCGTAAAGCTCGCTCTACCATTGAAGCGATTAAACTCGTAGTGGATACGTGGGCGAGAGGTAATATCTGATGATAGATGGAAAGGAGGTTCTAAAAAGTACTGTGCGGTAGTTACATTAGATGTGAAAAATGCATTTAACTCGGCGAGTTGGGATTGCGTATTAAACGCGCTAATCAATAAAGAGGTCCCTCTGTATTTACATAAAATGGTGGCTAATTATTTTAGGCAACGAGTTTTGAAGTATGAAACCGATGAAGGTACCAAATACCATCACATTTCTGGAGGTGTACCACAGGAGTCTGTGCTGGAACCCACATTGTGGAATGCCATGTACGATAATAGTGGTTGGTTTTGCTGATGATGTTGCGATCGTAGTTGTTGCAAAGTACAAAGAAGAGGTGGAAGAAATCTGTAATTGGAGTATAAGAATAATTTAGGATTGGTTATCATATGTGGGTTTACAGTTGGCGGAGCACAAAACAGAAGCAGTGCTATTCACCAGTAGGAAAAGGTTGGAATTCATGACGGTGGAAGTTGGTGGTCAACTGATTCAGTCAAAACAATCTATTAATTATCAGGGAGTAATAATTGATGCTAGAATGTCCTTTAAATCGCATTTGGATACCGTTGGGGAAAAAGCTGGAAAAGTGAACGGGGCGTTAATGCGAATTATGCCAAACGCAGGGGGCCCGCCATTTCTTTATAGGTTAAGCGCTTTGAGAGTGGTTAGTGCATTTAGAACGGTATCAGATGAAGCCGTGTGTCTCTTGGCTGGTATATGCCTCCAGTTGACTTATTGGCTAAGCAGCGTGAAAAAATATATTCTCGCCGTGCAAATGGGGATAAAAGAGGAAATCGTATTATGGCTCGCGCAGAGACCGTTAACATGTGGCAGCAGCGTTGGGGCTGCTCGGGAAAAGGTCGGTGGACACATCGATTAGTCCCTTTGGTAGTTAAATGGCTAGATAGGGAACATGGAGAGATTGACTTCTATTTATGCCAATTTCTGTCGGGGCATGGTTGTTTTCCCGCTTATTTACATAAATTTAAACAAGATGATTCCCCTTATGGCCCAATATGCTGGAGAACGTCGAGCATGTATTTTTTGAACGCCCGCGCTTCGAAGAAGAAAGATTGGTACTATATAGGTCTGTGGGAAATGACTTATCACCGTTAACAGTTGTGGATTATATGCTGCAGTCCGAAGAAATTTGGGAGGTGGTGTGTAAAATGAGTGCAAGGATTATTAAGAAACTGAGAAGTCTAGAAAAAAATAGACAAAGGTAACAAAGTTAAATGGCAGCTAAGGCTGAGTCTGTTCTCGCGAAGTAATACATAACATAATTCTATGTACATGGCTCATTGTAAATTGCGAAAAGTTTGTTTTGAAGATCCAACAACATATAATTCTTATTAAGTTTCATTAAAATCCATAGTCCGATATATACTCGTGCATACGCTAATGGAAAATAAAATTAAAATTTGTGTACCATTTTATCTAAAGATTGTGTGGTTGCGTCTAAAATTGACTCCCAGTGGAATATACAAAAACAAATTCCACATTGTAGCACACAACTAATTAAAATTGAAGTAGCTATGTAGTTCACATTTTTGTGTATGTTCTCATATACAAATAGAACATGTACACATACTCCAATTACTTGTATATGTACTGTATATTATAGATACATGTTTTGTTTGTTTCTTACGTACATTACCACCAGCATACCAAAGTTACAGCAACAAATTTAATTTTACTTTATTATTTATATATTATGTAGAGATAAAAGTCCTGTAAATATTTTATCCTGTAACCATTACAACATTTTTATTTTGTACTCATATTAAGCACAAAAAGCATATATATACATGATAATACTGAACTGAAAGACCCTGCATATATGTATACATGGCATATGCTCGTATATATAGTTACATTTATATAACATAACAATTGGTTTTTGGATTTTGTATTCTCTGGAGAACTTCTGGAAACAACACAAACCAAACAGAAATAAAAATCTGCTCTCGTTTCATTTATGGAAGTTTCTTTGCCCCTTTGCATATACTCGTACGTATACACATTTGAATGATGTAACATTGTTATGTTTGGTTTTTTCGGTAACGTTTTCTTTTTTTTTTGGTGTGTAACGATGAAAGGTAATAAAATTTTCATTCCAGGTGCTTTGTGTTATGTATATACAACATTATTATACATTTATGATTACATATATTATTATATTGATAATATGGTACACATATATATATGTATGCGATATGAAGACCTCTCAACAGAATTAAACATAAATAAATAATTTTTATAATCGAGGTTGTTTTTAAACCATAAAGTTGCATTAAAATTCCAGCGCGCCCGGTTGGTGAGTATCATACATTTGCATATATTGTAGCGCATACTCAAGTGGCCACATGTAACCAATATAATTGTGTACATCCCTAAATTTGAAATAACATTGATTGAACCTAAAACATCAACACTTTAGTTTTATTCGTTCGGAAAATCAACTATTGGAAGAAATCAACCCTTATAGTATTTGAAAACAAAAGAAAAGCAAATCTATATTTATGATTATGTTTATATATATTCCAACCCCCGAATATTATATGTACATATGGACATAGATATTGAGATACGATTTCTTTGCATGCGTGTTATTATTAAAATATATATGATAATGATAACATCAAACCACTTCGCCCCTAGTTTGGGGTATTTTCCCAAAAATATATATTTTCTGTATATGTATACTAGGTTATTACACACTTAAGAAAAAATCCTTTATTTGCTCGTCCAAGTGGTGCTAAAACTTGGATATACATATATAGATAATAAAATTATAACCAAACATGTCTGTACAACACGATCAAATAATAATTTTTCACTTGATTTTGTTTGTGCGCACGGACGTTCTATATGGTGTTTCACAGTTATAAATTGAACGGTAACATAATGGCAAATTGTAATTAACTTAAATTGAACTTCGATAAACTTATTGACCGACTTTCATCTTTCAAAATCGATTTTATCGCTTTTACAAAATAAAAAATACATATTATAAAGTTTAATAATGCAATTCGAAACACATACATACATAGATGTTTAGAGAGAAGAAAATGAAAAATCTATAACTTCCTTCGTCTTATCGTTATAAAAAAGTTTTCGAAACGAATTTCCCATTTTGTTGCTGTTGTATATTTAATAGGATTGATAAAACATTTTGTTCATCAATAAAATTAAATTAGTGTTTATAAGGAATACGTGACAAAGTCACTCAATAATTCGTTTGTTTGTTTGTTTGTGCACAAAATGTCAACGGTCAGACAGCATTATATTCAGATAATCCGCAATCGATACCAAAGTGAATTTCAATTGTATGTTTAAAACGTCTGTCAAGTTTGTGCGCATGCAATTTTATATGTTTAAACAAATTGATGACAAGACCAATTCAGCAATTCAGGCAACAATTGAACTCATCAACAAATTCATAAAATTTGCTCGACCTACAATTTCTCAATTCACTTTCTATAGTTTGAACTGCCACACAATACATTCCACAATGTTAAACTTCTAAATTTAACTTAGGTCTGTTTGAACTTTTGGGTAGTTCCGCAATATGAATTTCTCGAAATTTTATTTTGTCCAAATTTGGCGAATTTTTGAAAAAAAGAGTGTCTGTACAATACGCTGCTTACCAATAACACCATCGCAATCAGTTTAATTTTAGAAATCGATTGTGACGTAGAACTATAGGGTTTTCCAATAACAGGTTTCATTTTAAATAGCCTGCTATTTGGGCAGCTGTCAATTTTGAAGTTGTCATCTTTTGACATTTGACAAGTAAAACTACGCCATTACTAAAAATGGTAAGATACAACGCTTCAACAACGCATTGAAATTGTTAAAATTCACTGCAAAAATGGTGAACATTTTGCAGGCACAGTTAGTTATGTGGAGAATCGAAACCGTGTGCGTCGCTCAAGAACAAAGAATATTGCTGCTGTAGCCCGTAGTATTGAAGAAAACCCAGGTTTGTCGATTTCTCGTCGATCTTTGGAATTAGACATTCCACAATCGACATTACACCGTATTTTGCATAAAGACTTAGGTCTTAAGGCTTTTAAAGTTCAGTTAACACAAGAACTGAAGCCGGCCTAATAAACGTCGTATCTTCGCTGATCAACGTGTCACTGTTTGGTGCGGCTTTTGGACTGGCAGTGTGATTGGAGCTTACTTTTTCGAAAATGGGGCTGGTGCAACTGTTACGGTGAATGGATTGCGCTACCGAGCTATGATTAATGATTTTTTATGGCCGGAATTGGAAGATATTGATGTGGACGATGTTTATTTTCGGCAAGACGGCGATACGTGCCACACAAGTAACGGAACAAACGCAAGTTTCCTAACCTGTTATTTTACGAAGAGGTCATCACAATTGGCCACCGAGCTCTTGTGATTTAACATCTTTATATTTTTTTCTTTGGAGCAACGTGAAAAATAAAGTCGATGCTAATGTTCCACAATCGATTCAAGAACTTAAAGATTGAGTTCGTGAACTTATCGACCGCATAAAACCGCAAATGTGCGAATTGGTAATGGAAAATCTCATGAAAAGGATATGGTGCTGCAAGTGTAGCTGTGGCGCGGCCACTTGGCTGATATCGTTTTCAAATGTTAATGACATACCTTCCTGTTTAAAATGAAATAAACTTTCATTGATTTCTCTTAAAATATAGAAACTTATGATTGGAAAACCCTTTATAAACATTTTTATATTTAGCTCAGTAGATCGCCGAAAATGACTACACAAAATCAGTCTGATTTTTAGCGCCGGTGCGATGGATGACTAAAATTTATATCGATCGATACTAATGCTTCCATGTCACTGTACAGGGTGACATGGAGCTATGCAATGCGCAGGTGGTATACTATACTTGTGTGAATGGGACGAATGGGTTAGTGTGAATATGGGTATTGCACCGTGGGCCCATTAGTGGCATTGAGTGCTGAAGTAAAATCCGCTCAATTTTAATTAAAAATTATTAAAACCCAATAAATAAAAACGAAAAATGATCAAGAGTAATTTGGAGAAAACCCACCGGTCTGCTTGTGCTCTTTAGTTAAAATAATCAGTAAATATTTCGGAGAGGTATACAGTGTGGTACTTCAAAACCTCGTAGGGCTCCAAGTATTTTGGTTCAGTTTCTTGAGTTAGATGCATTATTGACATCTAATGCTGTACAACCAAGAATCTTGCCCCTCATTTCCAGCACATCTTCAATAGCATTCTGACCCAATTCTTTCACTATTAACTGGTGGTAATTTCAATATTGCGGGAAACTTGGTTTTTTAGAGAGTCTTTATGTCTTCCACTGGGCTAGAAAATCTTTTTCAAAACCAGCTCAACAAATCACTTCAAGTGTTACTACCTAACTTTGCAATTAACTTCAGTTAAAAAGAAGTCTTAAAGGGGCAATCGTATATAGAAACTTGCGATCAAAAAAAGTTTCGATAATTGAATGAAATAAATGAAATTAAGGATCATCCATAATAGTTAAAGCTTTAATTTGTAAATTTCTTTAACTCCCACTCAGAAATCCGTATTATTATTGTAACAGTATTTTAAAGGACTTTGCTGGTCTTGACCTATCAACGATCTCTGCGCCTACGATATCGTTGCCCGATATCAATGCCTTCAGTAATACCTTCAATGATGTAGTATTGAACCCGCGAGGCATATTTTATGTTTCTTATCTTCAAAGACAGTGAACGGAAATATCAACATTAATATATATAGGTGCCAATAATAACTTCTGGCCCAAAGGAGGCTCATTAATGATTTATCCCTATCTTTCGACATCGTTTTGTTTTAGACATTCGAGTTATCCCGTTTTCAGAAATTTTTTTATTGAGTTCTATTTGTTCAAACCATCGTAAATTTAAATTGATTACACGTGGCATACAAGACAGAGTTTCGGAAATTGCACTTTTGCAGGATGATATTTAACGTGGTTAAAAGATGAGTAAAAACACTGTCTAAATAACAGCTAAGCTATTATGCAGTGGACAATGAAATTATTATAGATGGCACAAGTAAAGGCGTACAATTTTGCACACGCAAAATTGAAACTGAAAAATTGGTATTTTTTCGAATTATAAATGGACGGACATAAAATTTTTTGTTAAGTATGTGCATCATATGGGGTCCCGCGTTCGAACCAATTCAATTTTTTAACAATATTTAAAAAATCGGATTTTGGAAAACAGGATACTAAACGACAAGATGAGCTACTTGTCTTCTTAACCACCCCCTTGAAGTTATCCCAGGATTTCATCCCATGATTTTTAAAAAAAAACCTCTGGCAACACTACCGTAAATAATCCATCCCAGACTTTTTAAAAATACATATTAAATTTATATAGTTTTTTCATCCCAGGATTTTTTACATTTGTACTATCCCACACTTTTTCGTCTACAAAAAAAATATGTACATATGTATACAGTTGGTACCGAAATACTCATCCCAGACTTTTTTAATATGTAAATTTGATTTGGTGGAATATAAATTGTTATGTGCAAGACTTTTTAAGGACGGCTAATTTCTCTTTGCGATAAGGTTCAAGAACCTGTTAGTAACCATTACGCCAGCTTTAATAATTTTGTGACCGTTGGAATTTCCACCATATAAATAAATGTAGTGCATTTGCCAACATTTCAAAGTAAAGCTAAATCGAAAAAAAATTCGTATGGCCAAACTTTTATAGGGTCGGCTTTTTTCTCATATTGATTGTGTTTGGGACCTTGTTGGCTACCACTGTGCCAGCGTTGATGATGTTTTGCCCGTGAGAATTTACGCAATATAAATAAATGTGGTGCCTTTGCCAACTTTACAAAGTAAAGTAAAATCGAAAAAATCGTATGGCCAAACTTTTATAGGGTCGGCTTTTTTCGCATATTGATTGAGTTTGGGACCTTGTTGACTACCACTGTGCCAGCGTTGATGATGTTTTGCCCGTCAGAATTTACGCAATATAAATAAATGTGGTGCCTTTGCCAACTTTACAAAGTAAAGTAAAATCGAAAAAATCGTATGGCCAAACTTTTATAGGGTCGGCTTTTTTCGCATATTGATTGAGTTTGGGACCTTGTTGACTACCACTGTGCCAGCGTTGATGATGTTTTGCCCGTCAGAATTTACGCAATATAAATAAATGTGGTGCCTTTGCCAACTTTACAAAGTAAAGCCAAATCGAAAAAAATTGTATGGCCAAACTTTTATAGGGTCGGCTTTTTTCGCATATTGATTGAGTTTGGGACCTTGTTGGCTACCACTGTGCCAGCGTTGATGATGTTTTGCCCGTCAGAATTTACGCAATATAAATAAATGTGGTGCCTTTGCCAACTTTACAAAGTAAAGCCAAATCGAAAAAATCGTATGGCCAAACTTTTATAGGGTCGGCTTTTTTCGCATATTGATTGAGTTTGAGACCTTGTTGACTATCACTGTGCCAGCGTTGATGATGTTTTGCCCGTCAGAATTTACGCAATATAAATAAATGTGGTGCCTTTGCCAACTTTACAAAGTAAAGCCAAATCGAAAAAAATCGTATGGCCAAACTTTTATAGGGTCGGCTTTTTTCGCATATTGAATGAGTTTGGGACCTTGTTGGCTACCACTGTGCCAGCGTTGATGATGTTTTGCCCGTCAGAATTTACGCAATATAAATAAATGTGGTGCCTTTGCCAACTTTACAAAGTAAAGCAAAATCGAAAAAAATCGTATGGCCAAACTTTTATAGGGTCGGCTTTTTTCGCATATTGATTGAGTTTGGGACCTTGTTGACTACCACTGTGCCAGCGTTGATGATGTTTTGCCCGTCAGAATTTACGCAATATAAATAAATGTGGTGCCTTTGCCAACTTTACAAAGTAAAGCAAAATCGAAAAAATCGTATGGCCAAACTTTTATAGGGTCGGCTTTTTTCGCATATTGATTGAGTTTGGGACCTTGTTGACTACCACTGTGCCAGCGTTGATGATGTTTTGCCCGTCAGAATTTACGCAATATAAATAAATGTGGTGCCTTTGCCAACTTTACAAAGTAAAGCCAAATCGAAAAAAATCGTATGGCCAAACTTTTATAGGGTCGGCTTTTTTCGCATATTGAATGAGTTTGGGACCTTGTTGGCTACCACTGTGCCAGCGTTGATGATGTTTTGCCCGTCAGAATTTACGCAATATAAATAAATGTGGTGCCTTTGCCAACTTTACAAAGTAAAGCAAAATCGAAAAAAATCGTATGGCCAAACTTTTATAGGGTCGGCTTTTTTCGCATATTGATTGAGTTTGGGACCTTGTTGACTACCACTGTGCCAGCGTTGATGATGTTTTGCCCGTCAGAATTTACGCAATATAAATAAATGTGGTGCCTTTGCCAACTTTACAAAGTAAAGCTAAATCGAAAAAAAATTCGTATGGCCAAACTTTTATAGGGTCGGCTTTTTCCGCATATTGATTGAGTTTGGGACCTTGTTGACTACCACTGTGCCAGCGTTGATGATGTTTTGCCCGTCAGAATTTACGCAATATAAATAAATGTGGTGCCTTTGCCAACTTTACAAAGTAAAGCCAAATCGAAAAAAATCGTATGGCCAAACTTTTATAGGGTCGGCTTTTTTCGCATATTGAATGAGTTTGGGACCTTGTTGGCTACCACTGTGCCAGCGTTGATGATGTTTTGCCCGTCAGAATTTACGCAATATAAATAAATGTGGTGCCTTTGCCAACTTTACAAAGTAAAGCAAAATCGAAAAAAATCGTATGGCCAAACTTTTATAGGGTCGGCTTTTTTCGCATATTGATTGAGTTTGGGACCTTGTTGACTACCACTGTGCCAGCGTTGATGATGTTTTGCCCGTCAGAATTTACGCAATATAAATAAATGTGGTGCCTTTGCCAACTTTACAAAGTAAAGCAAAATCGAAAAAATCGTATGGCCAAACTTTTATAGGGTCGGCTTTTTTCGCATATTGATTAAGTTTGGGACCTTGTTGACTACCACTGTGCCAGCGTTGATGATGTTTTGCCCGTCAGAATTTACGCAATATAAATAAATGTGGTGCCTTTGCCAACTTTACAAAGTAAAGTAAAATCGAAAAAATCGTATGGCCAAACTTTTATAGGGTCGGCTTTTTTCGCATATTGATTGAGTTTGGGACCTTGTTGACTACCACTGTGCCAGCGTTGATGATGTTTTGCCCGTCAGAATTTACCCAATATAAAGGTCTCAAACACAATCAATATGAGAAAAAAGGAGACCCTATAAAAGTTTGGCCATACGATTTTTTTCGATTTGGCTTTACTTTGTAAAGTTGGCAAAGGCACCACATTTATTTATATTGCGTAAATTCTGACGGGCAAAACATCATCAACGCTGGCACAGTGGTAGCCAACAAGGTTTCAAATACAATCAATATGAGAAAAAAGCCGACCCTATAAAAGTTTGGCCATACGAATTTTTTTTCGATTTAGCTTTACTTTGAAATGTTGGCAAATGCACTACATTTATTTATATGGTGGAAATTCCAACGGTCACAAAATTATTAAAGCTGGCGTAATGGTTACTAACAGGGTCTTGAACCTTATCACAAAGCTAAATTAGCCGTCCTTAAAAAGACTTGCACATAATAATTTATTTTCCACCAAATCAATTTTACAAATATTAAAAAAGTCTGGGATGAGTATTTTGGTACTAACTGTATACATACATATTTTTTTGTATACGAAAAAGTGTGGGATAGTATAAAATGTAAAAAATCCTGGGATGAAAAAACTATATAAATTTTATATGTATTTTTAAAAAGTCTGGGATGGATTATTTACGGTAGTGTTGCCAGAGGTACTTTTTTAAAAATCATGGGATGAAATCCTGGGATAACTTCAAGGGGGTTTCTTAACCGATAGGAATAGATCATAGTTACGTTCCAAATGGCCGCATGTATACATATATAGACTATTACCAAAAAAGTCGCGTTTAGCAACATTCGGATTAATTGGTTGAAGTCGGCCATTTTGATAGTTGTTATTTACTTTGATAGTTGTTGTTTATCACGAGTATCAAGGAATTTGTACAGAATGATTGACTTATTATATTTTGTTGCGTGTGTATTAATCAGTTCACTCTATAAGACGATATGCAGAAACCTGTCTTGAATAAATTTTAAAATTTATTTCAGTTAGATCCTACCAAACAATAAATTTGATTAAACATAAAATTTTGTGGAGCAGATCCTATAAAGATTTTGTCCCCATACAGAAAATCTATAATATTGCAGGAAAAGTAGCACTTATGGTAATATCTGGAATGTGCGTGTTTTTTGGTTTGTGAATGTCATGTTGTTAATCGTTATGGTCTCATTGGTGTATTGTATTAAAAAATTTCGTTCAAGATGTTTGTTTGTGTTGTTGCCATAGATTCCTCCATTAAAGTTGTTCAGGTAGATTGTGTTGTCGTTCAGTGTTTCAATGACCTGGTTTTGGTTAAATTGATAGTCGCAATTCGGATGCGTTCCCCTTATAAGTTGACTGATATAATGATTGTCGTCTATTTCTTCTAGACAGTTCTTCTCGCAGATGATAGTTTGACTGCGAGAAGAACTGTCTTGATATATTGATGATAGTTTGACTGCGAGAAGAACTGTCTTGATAGATAAGTTCTTTGTATTCTCAGTGAACCTGTTTATTTTGTTTGATTGTTGATCTAATAAGGATATTGTTGATCTAATAGGAATCTAACCATTCCTATTTGCTTATTTTTGGTATTCATATTATGTACAGGATAAAGAAACCCTTTAGAAGCATCGTAGGTTTTCCATATTCGATTGCCTCTATCTCATTTGCATATAGGAGGGTCCCGATTTCTGCAACAAAACGTCTGATTTACTATAATTACGAGTTTATTGAACAGAATTTTCTGTGTTCTCCCTTCTAAGTATGTCTTCGTGCAATGAACCGATAATTTGGTTATACTCACTGAGGATTTCATGAGGATGGTGTTGATTTGGTATGGTTCGTTATTGTTATTAATAATCTTGTTCTGGCTATTGACAATCTGGTCCCAAGCGGTAGCCTATGGCCATTCCAATCCAGTTGATTGATCGCTTAGTCCGTGTATTTTGGTGTTTTAATTCCGAACCCTTGCTTAACTGTTACTATAGTGGATTGTTGTATTCATAGATGCTTAATGGTGTTGCTATGGTCCAAACAAGGGATCTAGAAGATGAGAGAAATGCTTTCTATTCAGTTACATCTTTTATATGGGTTTTGTGTATTTTTTTGCCCGAAGCTATATATGTTATCACTGTAACTTGGTTGTTTTTTGATACTATTTCTTTTCTAAATTTTGCTTTGTCCTTTCCCTAAATCTGTTTTATTGAGATTTATCCGTAGATTTGCCTTATCCAATTTTGAAAATATTTTGGTATTTGGAGTTATGGTCAAAATATTATTTTTTCGGTCAATAATTACTGCAAGTTTTTTTAGAGTGTTGCCTCCGATTATTCCGTCTAACGTTTTTAAATCAGGTAGTATAAAAAAATCTTTTAATGTGTTAACTCCTATGCATTTGAAAAATTGATATTTTTTTCCTTCAGCTAGTTCAGGTTTGATGAAATTCTTATTGGCTCCCGTGTCGATCAAAATGTTGAGGATGTTATTTTTTGCTGTTTTGTACTCTATAGGTATGGAATGCTAGAGAGGCTTTCTCCATAAAATTTATTTCTGAGTTTATTTCCTCAGGTTCATCTTCGAATGTCTCGATCTCCGTGTTTTCGTTGATCAGTTGATTATATTCCTCTTCTTCCTGTGCCTCCAAATGATAAATTCTTAGCTGCCATTGGGATTCCTCGCTGCTGGGATGTTCTACTTTTGGTGACTGGTTATTTTGATATGCTGATCTATTCGTGTGGTTTACCCGTTTGGTTTGAATTGTCTGATCAATTTACATTGGTGTTGCAGGTCTCGGATAAATTGGCCTAGGTGGTATTTGATGATTCAGGTTTCGTTTGTTGTATAATGTTTGGTTGCTATAGTGTTAATTATTGTATGTTCTATATTTTTCCGTTGCGGTTCTATTGGATTGCGGGTTACTTGTGGATTGGCATTTGAAAATTGGTTAACCGAGATATTAATTCGTGAATTTGGTGAGTTGATATATGAATATTGCTTGATTGGAGCTGTTACCGAGTTATTAATGATCTTTTTATGAATCAATATGAATCTTATTGGTCAATGCTCAAAAACATAAAATATCTTGCCTCCGAGGCAGATTGGTAAGATGTTGGTTTATCCAAAAAATAAATGTACATTTGGCTCACGCTTTTATATTTTCACCACCCTCCAAATACTTAAACTTTCTTGTATGTTGTATAATTGTATTATAATTGTTATAGAATTATGGCCACTTAACTTAAGTATCTGCGGGTTATTCCATCTAAATTAATTTGTCAGGTCAATATTCTTTCCCCACAATCTAGAATCTGATTTGCGTTCATTGTAAACATCATGCGTTGTGTTTGGCATTAAAGAGTTATGGAAACATCAGTGCCGGCAATGATTTCATATTCTGACTTGGCATCGTGTTGTAACATAAGAAAATTAGGAATACCTTTACTATCATTTTCTTAAAAGGTGTCATGCCATTATCCTCCGTCACTTCGCTCCCTAGAAAAAAAAGCCCGAAAAAATTAGAATTGAGGTTCAGCAAATATATCGGGAATAAAGGGGCAATATTAGCATTAAAATAATTATTGTTCGTATTTGCAATAAAAGACACCGCACCTGTCAATTTACACTGCTATAAAGGCGGATTATAATAGAACTAAAGTTAGTGAGCTGTATACCAAAAAAGTTGTAGAATTTAGGAAAATCAACATAATATGTAGTTTAAAATGTAATTAAATATGTTTGAATTTTAATTATCTATCCAATTTTAGCATTTGAACATTAAAGTTGACAGTTTTCAACAAATGTTTGTACTGTTTATATTTTTGGATATCCGCATATTTTGTACCTCAAAAAGTATCAAAAATCCATAATTTCTAAATTTTACGTATTTAAAAATTTTATTACGTTCAACCAGTACCACCGCAGTAGCAAAGAAATTTGGCCCGGGATCATTTTTGAAACTGACCCAAATTGTAAAAAATACTTCTTGATATGTCATACGAGTTCAACAAATAAGAACAAATTGTGTCATTTATTTCAACAAAACTGTGTTACCATTTTTCTCCGCCTTTGAAACAAATTAATTGTTTAAATTAGCCGCTTTAATTGCCAAATTGCCTGCCCACAGATTGTTGAAATTAGCCGCTTTAATTGCCTCTATACAATTTAATTAGGCGTCGACTCTCGTAAATGACACTCAGGAACTTTCTGGGTATCTCTCTGGACGAGGAGATAATCGCAGGCTTTCATATACCTTTTTGTGAAGAGTCAATTATATGAGGCAATTAACGTATAAAATCTAGATTATTTATCTTCTGGCACGCATCAATGCTCAGGTAGAAAACCACTATACTTATTCACTATGGATGGCACCAATAAAACTATACATTATCGAGCCCATCAATTTGGCAACTCTATGGAAATTGGACCAGATGGCTAACCTACAAGAGTGAACAAAGTATACCAGAGTTTACGGAGAACCCTTCGTAAGCAATTCCTACGAAATTTAACTGAAAAAGTTGAAAATACCATCAAAAACTGTATAAACCCAAAGAAAGCTCTATAGGACACGGTTTTATTACCGGGAAAATGATCAGAGAATCATCTGATAAATGCATGAAATTCATAACTTATATCTTTAATACGTTTTTTCTTTAATGCGAGTATCCCCTGAAAAATATCTCTAATTGCAATGATTAGAAAGTCTGGAAAAGATTAAACAAAAGTTGCCTGGTGTAAGCCAATAAGTAAATACTTCTAATAATTTTGTAACTTTTTGAAGACTTTATATTACAAAAAATAAAACCAATATTATATTCTGTAGGACACATCATACCAGACCACAAATTTGGGTTTCGGGACCAGCATGGTACTGTTGGTGCACAGAGTTACGGTTAAAAAATACGGTTAATACGGCAAATACGGTTTTAATCGCTTTAAAAGAAAAAAAATATTGTTCATCAATTTTCCTCGACATTACGTCTTCCAAAAAACCTCAAGAATTTCTTGAAAGCTACTTGTTTCAAAGAAAACACCAGGTTAAACATAATTCAGCCATTACTGAACTAAAGCACAGAAACGCAGGACTTCCACAAGGCAGCGTCAAGGTTGTGACATCAACATTTGCTAGGGTGTCCATATAATGTGAATAGAGAACATTCATTTAAAAGATAAAGAACATTTTTTGAAAACGAAAGAGGCGGTTTTCTTGGAAAATTAACAAACATATCTAGAAAAGGACAGGGAAGAACAGTTTACAAGAACAAAGAAAAAATACTTCAACATTTACAAACAAAGCTTTGTAGGGCAACGATGAGGTCTGTGTACTGAAGATTTCAAGAAATTACTAAAATATTCAACGTATTATGCCTTGGAAAATGGAAACATTATTTAAAAGTAAATGAAACCAATAAGTTTGGTTTTTTGAGTTGCAAACGATTTTCAGAACTAGGAATTGGAAATTGCTTGAAACAACAAAAATTTTCTGAATTTATAAGCTTCGTGCGAAGGCTTTAATAAAAGTTCAAGTTAATTCAAAGAGTTTCAATTTGAACACTGCTTCAAAAAGTTAAAATTTTCTAAAGTTCAAAGTTACAAAATTGTAGAGCTCAATAAGAAGTTATAACAGCCTTAAGACAGATATGCATTGATATTCGAAAATACCATGGGAAAAATAAAAAATTTACAAGCTCGTATCTGTTTGCAGTAGAACGTTCAGCCGATATTTGCAAAGGCCAGGAAATTACCATTCGCTTTACGAAGCGATGCAGTGGAGCAAAATGGAATTTTACAAAAAGTCGGTTAATCCAGATTTGCTACACCCATTGTTCCTGTCAAAGTAGTAGATGTATTTCGTAGATGTTTAATAATCTGATCGGAGTCAGCTTGGTAGATATGGTGCTTCCATAAAAATTCACCTGGTTATTTTAGAGGTTGTCCATAAATACGACAAAACCCTTTCTTGAGTTCACAACTGCAAATCGCTTTCTTAATCATAATTCTTTAATACATTGTTACTATTAAAACCGATTTCAACGACCGTTTGCAGATAATGCAGATTAGAAAGAATTTTTTTTTAAAGTATAAAACCTGTCGCCCCCTGTATCTCATTAATTTTTGATTCTACTGATATTTTGGCACCGTAGTTTAGAATTAATTTATAAAATCATTCTAGGAACTGTCTACTTTATCGACGTTGTCTACGTTTTCAACGTTGTCTACGGGTTGTAGAAAATAATAGATGCTGCGTAAATCCCCATCCCTGATAACGATTCAATATCGACCAAACGGAATTTACATTGCAAAGCGGATGCCTTCTACATAGACCCCGATGACGATGAAGTCATTATAGCCAGAAGATTCTGTTGGATATTGAAAACCTGTCGAGAAACTGTACGTAAACAATTGAAAGTCTGCGTGCCCAGCTCATCGGAGAAAAAATAATTGAAATCACGTTTTTATAAACGGTATTATCACAATCGTTCGCTTTAATATGAGAAACCCTGTCTAACATATAAATTCACAATATACATCATTGCAATTAATTCGTTGCATGAATAAACCAAATTAACCCATTGTATTATGAAGGTCGTATGAAAAAATTAGAAAATACCATATACATAATAATCTTATATAAATAGCCTAAGTATATGTGAAAACCGAAAAATTACAAACCAAACATACGTACGAGTATGTACGTAAGTTTAAAAAGGTCAAACGGAAACAATTTCTACTTTTCTTTATTTTTCGTACATTTTTTCAAATATAAACAAAAAAAAATTATGTTTTATAAAAGTAAATGAACTAAAAGTACAATATACTTTGTGTACATTTTGATTATTGTGTGTGTATATGGTTTCGTCAGTTTTTCAACTGAACCTTCAAACAACAACCTATCGTATACATAATAAAAATTCCGCACATAAAGTACAACAAAAAAAAAGAGGGAAAATCAAATATTTTCCCATTGAAAACGGAACCCAAACAAAACAAAAAAATCACTTCGTTTCTTGATCTTTATACAACATATAAATATGTACCGCACTGTACACATAAAATGTTCACCTTTAATATTTTATGAGCTGTGTATATCTAAGGATTTATATATACGTACATATACACGTAACTATTTCAACCTGGAAAAACAGTACAAAAAAAATAAAATTAATAAACACTACACTCAACGACACGGAAGGGCATCCTGGAAAATGGGTCAAGGTAAATGTTTTTTTTTTCTAATTTTTTTTAATTTATTCATCAGTAGAGCACATCCTTTCTATCCTTTGTACAAATATTTATATATATTAACAGTTTTTTTTGTTGTTATTTTGATGATACACTTTTCGATTGTATATGATTATTTAAATTTTCCATTGTGTTTCCCTTTTTTTCTTCCGTTAGTGTTTTATTTTTATTTTTCCTGAATAATATAAAAACAATTTTCTCTCATGCCAATGTCAATGGTGTTATTGCATGTTGTATATATCTATACACATATATGTATATACATACATTGATGATGATGATGGTAAAATTCTTTGATATGTGAATTTTGGGGGAATTTGATACTTTGATGAAATTATTAAAAATTTGAAATTTTCATTTTCATAAATTTATGATGGATATGAAAAATTGGTAAGATAATTTTGTTGTTTTAACATCTAAACGATATATTATGTATATACATCTGGATTTGATATGACGCTGAGTCAAATAAATATTTGATTAATCGCAAATAAATATTTATCTTTCCATAATATGTATAACTTTAAAGCTTAAATCGTTAAAATTCCTATAATTTCACATTTAAATAAATTTACTCATGGATTCTGACATACATTTTGATGGAATGAGTCGATTAAAATAATTACAATTAATAAAAAATTCTTTAAACGATGTGTCGCTTCCATTTACGTCCGTCGTCCTATTTTACCAGATATTTAAGAGGGCCCAGAATTTGCATAACTGTTACAAATTTGTGTATCTCATCGCCAATGTAATTACGAACAGAACCGCGATCATAGTTTTCAGATGTTAGTTTCGATTGGTTTGGGTCTAAATTGGTGTTCGGCTTGTTCTGGTAACATTATCTCTATACTCACGACCGGATTTATCGATTAAACCTTTTCAATGATGGTGAAACACCATTTCTAGCATGGTGTGTAAAACGAGAGAGTCTATGAGTCTTTAACTTTTTTTTGACTGTTTGTATGTATATTTCTCTCAGCTTAGCCATTTGTTGCAGGGTGATACGGAGCATTCAACTTATGATGTATTCCATTGAAAACCGTTGGATTTTAGGTAACCTCCGATGTATTGTTTGGAATAACAAGATCTTCCAGCCATTTATAGTGTAGTCGATCAATAGGTGTGTTGGAACTTTTTTCGGATTTCTTTATTTTACACGCGCTGACTTTCAATTTTTAGGGTCTTTGGCTGTGGGCAGAGTTCTCAAGTAGTTAACAACGCAAGAAACTACCTCAAATACTACGCGTAGTTTATTAAAAACTACGTAGTAAATTTTTCCAATTACATGATAAACCTAAGAAAATGAAGTTTCGAAAATAAATATCGGGGTTTCGTTTAAAAATCATTTTGAATCCTCCTTATAGCTCATGAATGCTATTAAATAATGATCAACATCAAAACGAATTGGAATCCGAAATTCAGAAGACGACATAATATCAATTATCAAGACATAATGTATTCTTCTGATTCTAGTTCATTTTGATGTTCATCATTAAGTTTCAATAATATGGTTATGCAATAGATTTTGGGATGTACTATACAGTTCACGTAGTCTATTTCGGCGAAGGCTATGAATATGTCCCCAGTTACTAAATAATCGCTCAGACTGATAAGCTCCTTTTATCGCCTCTCTGTTAAGTTCCAGAAAGTCCGCGATTTTGTTACCAGTTTGACCACTTTATTGTTTCAAATATATTTTCGTTTAACTTAAACTGTTAAAGGCTGTCAAGTCCGCTACTATCCAGACATGTACAAACTGGATCAGAAATCTTTATTATGTGGTTCTTGAGTTCCTCATCATAGATTAGTTGAATATTCCCGATTTTCAATTTGTGGAAATTAAAGCAAGAAAATGTATCTCTATAGCTGCATCAACGAGTTTCTCCAGGCATTTTTAAATTTCACAAGAACTTATTTTGCAGTAGTTTCCTTATCAATAATATCCTTCGCCAGTAAGTTGCCTGTGTGGCTACTACGGTTACTGTGCCATAATTGAGATTTTCGCCCCATTGCCATCATATTTTTGGCATTGTCGCTCACTACTACGTATATCTCGGGTCCAAATTTTGCCATTATGATAGATTTCCAAAGAATCCAAAAAACATAACATTGAACATTATAACAACTTGCTTTGAGTGGATGACTTCTTCCAGCCCTCTATTAATAAGTCTTGTGTTTATCCAAAGTTTCTTTCATCATTTTCCGTAATTTCTGCATGGACAGTATTCAAAATATAAGTGAATAGTATCTGACGGCAAGGTAATTTATAAGACGGGCGCAGCTCGGAAATCAACTCTTTAAAATATTTAGTGTATACCACATGAAATGGAAAAAATTTGCACAAATAAAGGTCAAGCTTGCACTTTTCTTCGGTTGTGGTGCAGTCAATAAAATTGGATACCTTCCTTTGTGATGCGACCATTTTTTTCCGCGAAGGTTTCTCTGTAGTTGTGTAGTTACGTAGTTGGCGTTGGCGATACGTTTGAAAAATCAAATCCTGACGAAATTAGAAATGGCCGTAATGGCGGGGATGAAGCGGAAGTTGAAGTGGAACTTTCGGGCCCACTTAGAGAGGATGACTGCTTAATGAATGAGACTTCATACTTGTTTGAATCCTTATACAAATTTTAATTTTGTTCTGAAGCAAGAACAGCCTGAACAAGAAATGAAAGAAAGTTAATCTTAAGTGATGAACTTCTCATCCTTAAACAAAGTTATTTAATTTTTTTTTGAATGGAACTCACTCCCAATTCGCGGTGTGGGCTTATTAAAAGAGCCCGAGTTGAAGTTATGGTAAACAGAAAGTCTTAACACAGTGATGACATAATCGAAAAAATTTATATTATACTTTGTAAACGCCAAATGAAGAACTACATATTAGAAGCAAAGAAAAAAAGGAAAAGCTGCTATGAAGAGAAAAGACTGTCGGTTTGGATCTGTTGCTCAAGTGCACATCAATAAAAGGGACTATAATTCTCTAGCGTCAAAACTGATAAAAACGAAAAGAATTATGGTTTTGAAATTCAAAAATATGTATGAAAGAAATAGAGGGCGGTAAACTATGCATTGTTGATGATATGATAATGACTTCGATCGACTAGAATAAATCCTTAATTTTATTTCTTGAAATTGTTATTCGTAATGGTGTTATATAATTATTGATCCAAGTGCTATTTCTGACGAATTCAACAATTATTGTATAGAAATTTCAAAAAATCTTGAATGTGTTATCATCAATTCGACAGTTCTGTAAGTAAAGCCTTCTTAGTCATGTGATTAAACATGTGAATTTAAATCAGCTTTCTTTCACATAAGCAAATTTGAAAGCATCAGTTTTAAAAAAGATCTTATCATCTATTGCGTTCATCCTTGTTCATATTTTTAATCTCCGCCTTCAACAAGGAATTTTTCCCGATTCCCTTAAAATGACTAAGGTCATTCCACCCTTTAAAAAGGGAATTACAAATGATGTATCTTTAATTACAGGGTTATTTTTCTTCTTGCGGTTTTTGCCAATATTTTTAAAACATTTATTAAGACTAGACTCATGTTATTCTTAAATGAAAATTATTTTCTTGCTATTGAATAAAAGCTTTCGATACAGTTGATTTTTAGGTACTTTTACAAGTGGGTGAATTCTAACCTCAAAAACAGGATGCAAATATCAGCCCTAGAATTATTCATTCTGGTATTTCGCAAAGCTCTGATTAATTTAAACTTTTATTTAGACTTAGCAAAAAGGATCTATTGTTGGATTTGCTGCTGACATTGCTTTCGCGTATAAAACTATAGGAGGTCGACTAAAATATGCTGTATTATCGTGCACCTTGCGCTAATTATATGTTTCCACAAATTAAATTTACATGTTGGTTCCAGGGACTACTTGAAATTGTTAGACAAAACTAAAGGGTGATTTTTTTGAGGTTAGGATTTTCATGCATTAGTATTTGACAGATCCCGCGGGATTTCAGACAAGGTGTCAAAGAGAAAGATGCTCAGTATGCTTTAACATTTCATAATGAATAGACTTACTAACGAGCAACGCTTGCAAATAATTGAATTATATTACAAAAATCAGTGTTCGGTTCGAAAAGTGTTTCGCGATTTACGTCCGATTTATGGTCTACATAATCGACCAAGTGAGCAAACAATTAATGCGATTGTGACCAAGTTTCGCACTCAGTTTACTTTATTGGACATTAAACCAACCACACGAATGCGTACAGTGCGTACAGAAGAGAATATTGCGTCTGTTTCTGAGAGTGTTGCTGAAGACCGTGAAATGTCGATTCGTCGCCGTTCGCAGCAATTGGGTTTGTGTTATTCGACGACATGGAAGATTTTACGCAAAGATCTTGGTGTAAAACCGTATAAAATACAGCTCCTGCAAGAACTGAAGCCGAACGATCTGCCACAACGTCGAATTTTCAGTGAATGGGCCCTAGAAAAGTTGGCAGAAAATCCGCTTTTTTATCGACAAATTTTGTTCAGCGATGAGGCTCATTTCTGGTTGAATGGCTACGTAAATAAGCAAAATTGCCGCATTTGGAGTGAAGAGCAACCAGAAGCAGTTCAAGAATTGCCCATGCATCCCGAAAAATGCACTGTTTGGTGTGGTTTGTACGCTGGTGGAATCATTGGACCGTATTTTTTCAAAGATGCTGTTGGACGCAACGTTACGGTGAATGGCGATCGCTATCGTTCGATGCTAACAAACTTTTTGTTGCCAAAAATGGAAGAACTGAACTTAGTTGACATGTGGTTTCAACAAGATGGCGCTACATGCCACACAGCTCGCGATTCTATGGCCATTTTGAGGGAAAACTTCGGAGAACAATTCATCTCAAGAAATGGCCCGGTAAGTTGGCCACCAAGATCATGCGATTTGACGCCTTTAGACTATTTTTTGTGGGGCTACGTCAAGTCTAAAGTCTACAGAAATAAGCCAGCAACTATTCCAGTTTTGGAAGACAACGTTTCCGAAGAAATTCGGGCTATTCCGGCCGAAATGCTCGAAAAAGTTGCCCAAAATTGGACTTTCCGAATGGACCACCTAAGACGCAGCCGTGGTCAACATTTAAATGAAATTATCTTCAAAAAGTAAATGTCATGGACCAATCTAACGTTTCAAATAAAGAACCGATGAGATTTTGCAAATTTTATGCGTTTTTTTTTAAAAAAAAGTTCTCAAGCTCTTAAAAAATCACCCTTTACTAGCCAGTACATGGTAGAAAGATCTGAATAATTTGTAGGACCTGTGTTATTTGTATACTTGTGTTATTTGTATATAATACAATTTGCGTGATGAAATGGTGTAGGAAGAATACAAAGACGAATTTGGGTTGCTTCGTCTGCATGCGGTTACCAGATCAGTTCATTTGCAGCTCGCATCATTGATGGCAACGGAGTCGTTTATAGACGTGTTAAAACGATTCGTTGCAACAAGAAGGCTGCCAAAGCAGTTCTTGAGAGATAATGGAGGCCATTTCATTGGTGCAAGCAAACCACCTGCATGATACAATCTACTTTTTAGTCTAAAAGCCGAATTTATGCATTCTTTGCCTGCTGCAAAATATTAAGCAAACCTTATATTATCCTATCAAAACTAGCAGTTTAGTAAACAAATTTCCCCTTCCAAATTAAAATAATTTCAAATCGATGCAAAATGTGCAGCAGGCACCCAACCCAACATTATACCAATTTTACTCTTTTTCTATTTATTTTTATTTTTTGCTATATCTATTAGCGAAATGTTACTGTCGTCTTGGCGATGTCAAAATAATGACATGGATTTCCGAAAAATATAAATATTTTATGTAATGAATGTTAATTTTAATTTGTTTCAAGATAAAATTCAAATTGAACCAGAAAACAGCCTGGATGATAATTTCGAAAAAATTGAATGAAGTTGATGACCCGATAATGGAGAACGAGTATAGGGTATATTTAGTGATAATGATATTGTTTGAATATGCGTGCACAATATCATTAAAAATTCAAGCATTCAACCAGAATTATTGCGACTATAAGAGTTGACGTCGCTGGATTTTTCACACAATCGACTGAAAGAAGTGCCCTTCATTCTAGTCGAAAAGGCAAAGAGTTTGAATGTGTTAAACCTAAGCGATAATCAGTAAGTCTATTATTATTTATTATTTTCTAAATTTCAGACCCGAAATAATTCCAAACTCATTATTCATCCATTTAATCGATTTGCTATTCCTGGACCAATCACACAATAAACTCGAAACGCTGCCACCGCACAAACACGTCTTCTGGTAAATCTACAAACACTCAACACAATTTATCTGAAACAAGTTTAAATCACTTCCAGCATCACTGTGTAAACTGCAAAAATTACAACGATCATACCTAAACGATAACCAATTTATAGACTTTGATGGATCTGGAATTGCAAAAATGTGTAGTTTAGAAATATTTTCTACGGTGAGTAATCATCAGCGTATTCGCTGAGATCTTACTTCATATAGAGTATGGAGGGAGGATCCACTTCAGATCCCCGATCTCGTTATTGTATAATCACTCGGTGCAATCAATTTATTTTTTAAACAAAATGTTTAAAAAGAACTATGCTTAAAAATAATATTGTTTCGTAAATTTTAAAATTCTTTAGAATGTTAAAACTGTAAATTAAATTGCAAACCAAAAATGGTTGAATTTTGGTTTTAAAATATTAAAATAAATTAAAAATTTTCCAACCCCCACTCGGAAATTTTTAAATAATGTAATATTATATAACAATTCAGTAACTATTATATTTAAAATAACAAGTTCAAAAGAATCCTTGCCTTGAGGTATTTATATCTTCAAAGACAGTGAACTGAAATATCAACATTAACATAGGTGCCAATAATAACTTCTGGCTCAACGAAGGCTAATTGATGATTTATCCCTATCGTTCGGCATCGTTTTGTTTTGGACATTCAAGTTATCCCGTTATCAGAAATTTTTTTATTGAGTCCTATTCGTTCAAACCATCTTAGATTTAATTTGATTACACGTGACATAAAGACGTAGTTCCATATTTCAGTGCAGTTAAAAAATTGATCAGTTATCGCACTTTTGCAGGATAAAATTTTTAAAAAATGAGTAAAAACACTGTCTGAATAACAGCTAAGCATATATGCAGTGGACAATGAAATTATTGTTGAAGGCACAAGTGAGGCGTATAATATTGCACACATCAAATTGAAACTGATTTTTCTGAGGATATTATAAGACAAGATGAGGTACGAAACTGAACATGAACCGAAAGAAGATATTTCAAAACTTGATATTACAAAACAATTTGAGGTACGTACATGATACGAAACTGGATATTTTAAAACGTTACAAGAACGAGAAGAGCGATTATAATTAAATTATATTTTTGGAAAGATGGAGCCTCCATCTTGAAAAAATATCCCGTATATTTTTCGTACATTTCGCCAGCTTTTATTTTATATTCACATGGAGAAGGAAATCATATTTGTATTTAAAGTAAGCAATTTGCAAAACCTGACGAAAAATATAAGAGAAATTATTTCTTGGTATGATAGCTTCCTCCTATTACTTTACAGAATTCTGTATCTAACAAAATTTATTGTTTGGTTGAATATGAAAAATTAGCCAGTTGTAAATATGTTGGTACGTCGCACGTTACTAATTTTTAATTTAATTTTCTTTCACGGATCTAAGCGTATCGGTATTTTCTAGAACAATGCGAAAGAAAATTCCGATAACATCAACATTTTCTTGATCAATTTTTTCTATGGGTGGATGATTTGAAGCGGCAATTTTAAATTGGGATCTTTGTCCATAGGGTAATCTTTGATTGATCTTAATACAGTTGTTGATGCTTACGTAGCCGGATCAATAAATTCTTAAAGCCATAAATTCTAAAATTGGCGTTACATTTTATTAGGTCCGCATTCTTTAAAATAAGATTTAAGTTTGAAACGTTATTATTCTCAAACTGCCCCATTTGAGACTCATTTTTTAATGTTAAATAAATAAATTTTTAATTTTTGTAACACAGATCTCGGACATAATTCTTGTTTTAACTAATTGAAATAATTTTAATACCACAAAAATTGTCCACCAAATTATTTGGTGCGCAGATGACGGTATTGCAAAAACTATATATAGAACAAACCAAAAGCACAACTGCATAACAAAAAAACATAAATTAATCTATACATTTTATCGTAACAGCAACAAACAAATGTTCCATCTTTTCCCAACCAGTTTGAAGGAAGTAAATAACTTTAAAAAAATAAGACAAGCAACCAAAACATTTTATTTCGCTTTTCATGTTGTTGTAATTTATGTAAATTTTCCAAATAAAAATATTATTTTTTCCAAAGGTGTATTCAAATCGCTATACAGTGAATCCGTATAACTCCCGCAACTGTTTTTAGATATCGCCATCGCTAATCCTCCGCCAATTTTTTATACTAACGCTTTTCGCCGGAAAATATGTATGAAAGGGGGTTGACAAACAATTTATTTCTCTCCACCATTGGGCAACAGTTTTTACATAGAAATAAAACGAAGCGAAATTTAAAACAATTTGTCAAATAATTTAATTTACATATTTTGTTTGAAATAAACTTTAAATAAATTTTAAATAGGAAAAATATTTATTCCGAATTTTCTCTATTTTATTTATATTTTTTTTTTTTCGTTATTTATTTATTTAATTTGTCTTGGTATAGAGCGTTACGTCTATGTTATGCTATTTATTTTTTAATAAGAAAAATATGACAAAAAATTTAAAAAATTTCAAGTTTAATTATAAAGTTTGGAATTTATATTCTTGGAAACTGAAAAATGAAAACAATTTTTAAATTTTTAAGAAGAATCTTGAGTTGTGGTTTCTGGGGACAGACAAGTTGTCTGTTTAAATAATTTGCAACACCAAATTTATATATATATATATATATATATATATATATATATATATATATATATATATATATATATATATATATATATATATATGTATATGTATACATAAATAACGTATTTACGAGTACCGCATAATGTTAAAATTTAATATTGTTTCAGTTCGGATGTTTTATATGCAAGAACCTTTTAGTGTAACGAAACTGTTGAACTTTATGGTTCGATAATCACAAATTATAAGAAATAGTGCTGGATGTTATTATGTATCAGTTGTAAAACATCCAAGATGAATATGTGAGAATGATGAATTGGGTTTATGTATAATTCAGTTACCGCTTGTTAATCGAATCAAAGTTAAAAAACATTAGTTTTACAAAATAGTTAAATAGCATTCTACAGGTAACTCATTATCTATAAATTCCAACCCCAATTTTCTCAATGCAATTTTCTCTCAATCTACGTACGTCCAATTGATATATAAATTTATATGTATATAGGACAAAAAATTCACATAACACACATATTTCAAAAAACCAAAACCAAAAAAATCAAAATTTCTCTACTTAAGACACAACACAATACATACCAAGAAAGCAAACCAGAAAAATGTAATTAAATTTAAATAATGTAGAAAATAAATTTTAAATTAATCTCTTAAGGAAATTAAATAAATAAATAATTAGGAAAGTATGGAAAACCTAAGCACACATTCTTCCAGGGAAATGGAAAAATTTTCAAAAAGAAAATCTGTTTTGTATTGAAAAATTATTTTATGTATTTTGTCTCCGAAAATATAATAATTATTTCAGGTATTATTTATATGTTATACAGCATAAAAATTATGTTTTATTATCTATATGTATGTTACATGAAATTTATGTAAATTATCCAAATTTAAATAATTTTTTGATTTAGTGTAGTAGAGACATACGTACACATACACATACAGATACCACATATACAGATACGAGGAAGTCAAGTTTCATGTTTAAGTGTGCGGTTATGGAAATAATATTGTTAAATAATAAAATTATAATTAAAAATTCTTGGAAATATTTCGATGAAAAAGTTAAATTGGCAAATCAAAGTTAGATTTTTTGGTTTTCAATTGTCATACAAGAGTTTGTATAGTTACATCTTCTTGTTTTTAATTAAATTCAAGACTTTTTTAATTCTTTCGTAAACGAGAGTTGAGTGACACTGACCTTAATATTGATGGTTATATGGAATTTATAAATTAATTCGTTAAAATATTTATTATTTGTATTGAAATGGATACATAAACTTCTCAATAATCTACGTACAGTAGGAATTATAAAGTAGATCAAATGGTGAATAGAAAGTGATGTAATAATATACTGTAATTAGTTTAAATTTTAAGAATTACAAAATTTAAAGAACTCTACGAATCTTAAGAACTCTAAATATTTCTTAAACTTTATTTTTTTATTTCATGAAATGTTAGAAACTTAAGTATTAAAAAAAAAAAAATTTGTTTAAAATTATGGAATTCTTTAAAAACTGTTAAAACATGCACCAACATTTTTAAAATTTCGATTTGTTTATAATTTTATTCAAATGATTCGTATTTTTCAAATTCTTAAAATTTACGGAATATTGAAAAGTCTACTTGTAAAATTTTTAAAAACTTATATTCCGAAATTCTTACTATTCTTAAATTGAGGTCTTTAAAGATGTCTTAATTTTTTTTAAATATTTTGAACCATCTTTAACATTCAATATTGTTAAAATTATACAAGTTAATAAATTCTTACCATATAATTTTCAAAATTAAAACTATTTAAATTATTGAATTTCTTAAAATTTTCAATTTCACGAAATGATTAAAATTCTTACAATTATTGATACTTGTATTCTTTAAATTTTTATAACTATTCAAATCTGCCAAATCTGTCAAACCTTTTTTTCAAGTTATTCATATTTCTCAAATTCTTTCTGAAAATTTTTAAAACTTGCCAAATTTAATGAATTTTTTATAGTATTTTCAAGTTAAATATTCTTACTATTAGCAAACTTCTTAGATGTGTTGAAACTTATTAATTATTAACTATTACAAAGCATCATTATGTTCAAATGGAAATGTTGAAATTCAAGTTCTTAAAATTTAGATATTCTTTAAGTTTTTACAATTATCAAACTCATATTTTTGTTTAACTTCTTAAAATTATTTAAATTTTATAAAATTTTTAAAAGTCGATGAAGATCTTAACGTTCTTTAAGTATTGAATCAATAAAACAAATTAAACTATTATGGATATCTAAATAAGTAAAATTTGTGTTTTTAAAATTTTTTAGAAATACTCTCTTAATACATCAAAGCTTTTAAACTGAGAAAAATTCACAAAAATTATAAATCCTTATATATCTAAACATCCTAATGTTAAAATTATCCAATTCCTAAAATATAAAAACCTTAAATTTTAAAACTATTAAAATTATTGGATTTCTTAACATTTTTAAAAAATATTAAATTCCTGAAATTCTCTGAAATATTTAAAATTTAACAATTTCTTAAAAATTATTGATGTGTCTCGAATTATTAAAATTTGAGAAAAACTGAAAATTCGAAAACTTTGAACATTAAAAAATTATATTAAAATATCTTTTAATTGTAAAAGATATTAAAAATATGAATTCTCATTAAATTCATAAAATCTCAAATGTTTTAAAATTTTGTAAATATTTTCTAATTTCTTTATTCTTTAAGTAACGAATTATCAACATTTTAAAAATTATTATTGAACTCTTATATTTGCTAGAACTATTTAATTTCGCACGTCTATTCTTCACACTCTTAATATTTTAAGAGTGTGAAGTATACATGCCCAATTTTCAAAATTAATAAAAATATTGGATATTTCTAAATTTCTAATATTCTTGAAATTATTTTTAAAATTTGCCAATTTCTTAAAATTATTCATTTAATAAAATTATTTAAAACTTATTTAAATTGTGTAAAACTTATTAGATTTAAAAAAAATTTAATTCGAAAAATGTTAAAATTCAATAAATTCTAAATACTTAGAAATTCTTAAAATTCATTAGGTTCATACAATTATTCAATTTTTTGTTTTCAAATTATTCTTAATATTTTTAAACTTCTTAAAATTATTTAAATAATTAACAATATTACATATTAAACAATATTACAATTTAATAATATTTTTTAAAAAATATGCTTAATTCGTCACTTAAAGAATGTTAAAAGCTTATAGATTTAAATAAAATTTTTTACTTTAAACAAAACTCTTAAAACTATCAATATTGTGTGAAATATTTAAATTTTTTGAATTATTTAAGATTCTTATTGAAATTATTTGAATTCTTCCAGTTCTTTAAGTTCATAAAACTTTAACTGAAAACTTTCTAAAAATCAAAACTTTTTAACTTATTTATATCAAATCATTCATAATTTTCAAATTCCGAAAATTTTGCAAAACGTAAAAAAAAGATGCGTCTTCATTTCTTAATATTCCCAAAATTCTTAGAAAATTTGAAAATACTCAAATTATAAAAAAAATTCACAAAAAAATTAAATTTCTAATTTTTTTTAACTTTCTTGAAATTCTTAAAATACTTAAAGTTCTCAAAAATATTCAAATTCTTAATATTCTTAAAAATTTTCAAGTAAATATTTTAATGAATCTAAATTTTTTTAAAATCTTTGAATTTTTAACCTTTAAGTAAAATCAATCAAATTGTTTAATTATGTTATTGTATTCTTATAATTGTTAAAATTAGTTAATACCTTATATATGTTGACTTGAAATTTTTAAAAAATATTTAAATTTTTCTACTTTTCAATATGATTAAAACAATTAAATTATTAGATTTCATAAAAATAATAAAAAAATTCTATCTCTTGAAATTCTTTGAAAAATTTAAATAAAATTTAATTATGGAAATTTTTTATTTGCGTTAAATTTTTAAAATTCAGCGAACCTTTCAAACTGTCAAAATTTCTAAAATAATAAATCTATATAATATTATTATTACTATATTTTTCATCATATTCCCATTCATATTTTAAAATTTTTTAATATTCTTAAACTTTTAAAACTGTTCAAATATTTGTTATTCTTTTTTTCCAGACATTTTGGAAATTTTTATAAAATCTTTGAAGTTTTTAAGTTACGAATTAATCATTTTTTTATTTTTTTGTAATTAAATAACTGAATTTCTGTAATTGTAAAATTATTAAATTTCATAAATCGTATACTTCAAATTTTAAATATTGTAAAATATTCTTAAAATTTTGAATATTATTACACTATTTAAATTTTTGGATTTCTTAAAATTTTTTAAAATTTCATGTTTCTTGAAATTTCATTAACTATTTAAAATTCTTATATTTATTGAAAACCATTCTTAATATACTTGTTAAATTCTAAAAATTCTCCAAACGTTTCAAACTGATGAAATTTTCCACTTTTTAAAGTTATAAAACTCAATTAATTTTTTAAAAATTATTTTATATTACTCAAATTCAAAAAATTAAATTTTAAAAACATTTTATATAATTCCAAAGTTTTTAATATTCTACAAGAATGCACTTTAAATTCTGAATATACTCAAAATTCTTAGATGTTTCTAATTAAAAGAACTACATGTATGAAATTGTTAAAATTCATAAAAATCTTAAGATTTTATAAAACTTTGGGTTGTCAATAATATTAATATGTACTTAATATTTTTAACCTTCTTAAAAGTTTATAATAATTTTTTTTTCTTTAAGTTTATAAAAATTATAGTGTTTTTAAATTTGACAAATCTCTAAACTTCTGCTCAATAATCAACGTACTATAGGTATAATGGCAACAGAAACAACATTCAATATGCAAGACATCAAGAGTCTGAAATTTAAACTTTGACAAAATTGATAAAACCACATTGATCAATGGTGAATGGAAAGTAATGTACTGTAATTAGTTTAAATTTTTAGAATTAAACAATTTAATGACTACGAATCTGAAGAATTGTAAAAATTTCTTAAACTTTAATTTTTTTCATGAAATATTAGAAATTTAAGAACTATAAAATAAATTTTTTTTTAAAATTTTTTAAATTATTGAAATTCTTTAAAAACTGTAAAAAATGTTCCAAAATTTTTAAAATTATGATTTGTTTATAATTTTTTTATACAAGCTAATAAATTCTTATTATTTTGAAAATTAAAACTATTTAAACTATTGAATTTCTTAAAATGTTCAATTTCATGAAATTATCTGAAATAATTAATATTCTTACAATTATTGAAATTATTTATATTCTTTAAATTTTTATAACTACTCAAATCTTGCAAAGTTTTGTTTGAAATTATTCATCTTTTTCAAATTCTTAAACAACATTTTAAAACAAATTTTTAAAATAATTGAAGTTCTCAAAGTTATTTAAATTTCTGATCAAATATATTAAATCTTCTTAAAACTGTTAAATTCAAATTTTCAAAATTAATATAACTATTAATATTAGGTAAGACTTTAAAGTTAAAATTAAATTTTTTTTAAAATTATAAATTTCTGTTGTATTTTACATGTTTATCATTCTTAGTATTACCAAACATCTTAGATGTTTCGAAACTAATTAATTACAAAGCATTATTATGTTCAAATGGAAATGTTAAAATTCAAGAAGTTCTTAAGATTCAGAAATTCTTTAAGTTGTTACAATTATTCAAAATCTTAATATTGTTAAACTTCTTAAACTTGAAATTTTTTAAAAGTCGATAAAGTGGTTAACGTTCTTTTTAAATTCTTTTAAATTTTGTAAACTTTCAGTAACGAATTAATCTAACTTAATAAAATTATTATTGTATTCATGTAAATGCTATAATTATCCAATTCCTAAAATATATTCACTTTAAATGTTTTAAATTTCTAATTTGCATAATTAAAAAAAAAAAAAAAAAAAAATTCTTAAAACTTTTAAATTATTGGATTTCTTAAAATTTTTAAAAAGTTTGAATTCCAAAAATTCTCAGAAATATTAAAATTTGAATAATTTGGCGACTACTTCTAATCTTTTAATTTTTAAAGTTCATCAAACCGTTCAAACTAATAAAATTTTACAAACTCTTAAAATTTATTCATATTTCTCAAATTATTAAAATTTGAGAAAAACTGAAAATTCTTAAAAATTGATTGTACTTTAAATTCTTAAGATTTCCTAAATTCTTAGTAGTTTTGAAATTGCTTGAATTATTCTAAAAATTCTTATTTAAAACTAAAATTCAAAATTTTTTTAACTTTCTAGAAATTCTTAAAATACTTAAAGTTGTCAAAACTATTCAAATTCTTAATATTCATAAATTTTTTCAAAGTATTTACGAAACTCGAGAAAATTTTAATGAATCAAATATTTAATAAAATCTTTGAATTTTTAACCTTTAAGTAAAATAAATCAAAATTTTTAAAATCGTTAATATATTCATATAATTGTTAAAATTATTTAATACATTAAACATGTTGAAAATTTTGAATTTTCAATATTATTAAAACTATTAAATTATTATATTTCTCAAAAATATCTAATTCTTAAAAAATTCTTTGAAAAATTTAAACAAAATTAAATTATTGAAGATTTTAATATTCGTTAAATTTTTAAAATTCATTGAACCTTTCAAACTGTTAAAATTTCTAAACTTAAAAAAATTAATGGAATATTATTATTATTATAATTTAACTTCTTAAAACTGTTCAAATATTAGTTATTCTTTTTATCAATAAATCTTTGGAATTTTTATAAAATCTTTAAAGTTTTTAAGTTACGGATTAATCAATTTTTTTTAGATATTTTAAAATTATTGAATTTCTTAAAACGTACTTCAAATTTTTAATGTTTTAAAATTTGTGAAATTTCTAAAAATGTTTATTGAAATTAGTTGAATTCTTTTGCTCAAACCTTTCAAACTGTTTAAATTTCCCACGGTTCTTGAATATATGAATTTTGTTTTAATCATTCACATTTTTCAAATTCTTATAATTCTTGAAAATTTAAAAATTCTTAAAATGTGATATTAAAAAATTGTTCATAATATTTTTTAAGTACATACTTGAAATTCTTAGAAGTTTTAAAATCACTTAGTGTAAGCAAAATATTATAAAATTCCTAAATGGTTAAAACTATTCAAATTTTTAAAATTCTTGAAAATTTCTAAAAATTATTAAAGTTCTTAAAATACTTAAAAGGAGTATGAACTTTATATTTCCAAATTTTTTAATTTCCTTTCAAATTATTTTTAATCACTTAATTAGTTTTCATTAATTCAAAATGTTCTTAAATTTCTTAAAATGTTTTTATGTTCAAAATTCTCAAAACCGTTGATGATTTTAAGAGGTTTAAGAAGACTTGTTTAATAATTTAAATGTTTTAGGATCATTAACATTTTATCAATTTGATGACCGGTTGGTGAATAATTTACAGAATTTGCATACATTTGTGAAATACAAATGATCTCAAAAAGTGGCTGAAACTGAATTAAATGAAAATTTCTTAAAAATTTTTCAATATTTCAATTTTTTTAAATTGTTGTGGTGCAACTAGATATAGTTTATTGTTCTAGGTGGTGTAATCATTGTTGTGGTCCAAGCGTTGAAGTAAAAAGGAAAAAACAAACGATTAGATGCGTGTTCGCACCTAAATGTTTGGTTGACTAAATCCCATTGAAATCCTCGTTAATCCTGAGGTTGAGCCGCTTTTAGGCGAGTTACTTTGCGATTTACTTTGTATCTTAACGTAGAATACTTCTATTGCTTTAAATGGGGTTTACTTTTTATATTCAGCGCGTCGTCTTGTTTATCGTTACGTTCAGAGTCACATTAGAAAAAAAAATTGTTCTTTAGATTTGTCAACTAAACAGGAAAGTTCAAGTGCAGTCTGAAAAATTCCGAACTTTTTTCATCATTGTCGTGTGCAATTGTGTGAAATTACATAGTGTCTTGGTGACAAATAGGAAAGATATTTTTTTTATCAGTCACATGAAATTTTACGAATACCTTGCGAAATACAGATACCATCGTTCCTAAATTTGGTATTGGTTTAAAATTATGCAGCACTCGTAGACAAAATATCTGTCAATCAATCATGATCCTTTATTTCACTGGGACTAAAAAAATTGCTTTGAAATTATTTCCTCCCAGTCTGCAGTATTTCTTTCAAACAAATCCTTGCTTTTTTTCAACGAAAGTATTCTAAATAAAAATTCTCAAGGCTGTAATTTATCCCTCTTAATTGACATTTAATCTAACATATTGCAAAAAAAAAAAAAAAAGATTCATCACAGCGATAAAATTTCAAATCATCAAAAAAAATGGGTAAGCTTTGAAGATTTGCGTTCGAAATGGAAAAAAAATTTCAATAAAAGTTTTTATTTTCAATATCTTTTCTCCATATCAGGGAACAGAGAAAATAATGTACAGCACACAGCACAGCACAAAAAAAAAGAAAGAAATTCGAAAAACACAATAAAGATTTTTACTATTTTAGTAAAACCAGATAACAAAAACCATTTTATTTATTAATTTTTTTTTTAAAATCCTAGTGAAATTCTTCTTAAATAGAACGAAAATCCGAAAAGAATAAAAACCGAGCTATACCAACAAAAAAAAATAACTTTACATATACATACACAAAGTGAAAAATGTATCTTTTTTATTATGCCATGGTGTGGTATGCTATGCCTGTTCCTTTTGTCTCGGTATCTTAAATCTTTAAAGAAAATAAAATAAAATCGAAATCTACAATTTTATACATAAAAATTTATATTCACACAATTCCACATTTTATTCTTCGGCATACACACTCACACACCAATCGAACGGAATCGTATAAATTTGAATATCTATAACCCTTCCTGACAACAAGCTATACCAATACATTTATTTTAGATTAGGCAAAGACGAGTTAAAAAAAAGGATAATATTGAAAATCCTGTTTTTTTTTTTAAGGATATACGAGTATAGTATGAATATATTGTATATGCGGGTGATTGAACAAATATATTTGTGGAGTATTTATTCATACGCCGATGTACATACATACGAGTATATTGAAAAACAGGTGTTTATTATGCTCTCGAAGTGGTTTCGTGTATAATAATATGTGCCCTATATATCTGATTAGGCAGCGTGCAATACTTTATATTAGTCTTATCCCATAATAATATGCCAATACACCTAAAGCGAATAAATTAAACACCTGAGTTGCTCTTGTACGTACTCACCTGTATATACACGTCGGTATATGAAAGCCTTGCGTATTAAACTTAAAATAAATCGAACTTCTTCAATTATTCATATGGAACACTCTCCTGTATTTGTTCCTTTTTATCGTGCTGTATTATATTTTGTTGGTTTTTTGCTCCTTATTTTGGGAAATCAATAATTTTAAAATTCAAAAGAAAATGGATGAAGATTTTAATGTACGGTTATGTTAATAGTATTATTATGGATGATTTTATTCTATTATTGTTGTTGTTTCTGTAATCCGGTAGGATGGCGCGTGGGGACTTTGAGGAATATACAATTTTTTGTCCCCTGTGGAATATTCAAATTAGGATATTGGCTATACATTATATTTTGTAAAAGGTCAAATTTTATTGGCTTTAATTTGTAAGTTGTTTTTGTGTTTTATGAATTTGGGTATAAACAAGGAGTGAAAATTATTGATTAGAGCCATTTACACGGAATATTTTATTCTTCTTTTTTTCAGACTAAAAAGGTAATAACAATAAAATTCATGATACCATTATACAGGTTAATATTTAAAAGATCGATTTAAAATTAACCACCTTTTAAATGTTTCAATGCTAAAGTAATCATACACCAGAAAATGTCTCAATTTCAAGGATATTTAATAACTATGCTGAAGAGGTGTATTATCTTTTCTACGAATATACTGGAACGTTCTCAAATGAAAAAGTATAGAATGAGTCAATTAGTTGTGTTTTAGAAGCGGTAGGCTTGAATGAAGTATTAATTTCAAAATGTTGTTCTCCTAATGCGAACACGCAAGCCAATATCATGCCATCAGTTAACATGTGACTAGTAAATATATGTATATAGATATCAGCACGAACTTCTAGGGATAGATACCAAGATTAGAGAAAGTGACATGAAAAAAAATGTTAGGCGTATCACATCTCACATCTAAGTCCCACTACCGTTCATTTCCATAACCTCCGTCCCTATAGTTCGAGATTGAAATGAAGCGGCGCCAATATAACAATCAAAATTGATTGCTACGGAAATTGTCTAGCACTAGAAAAACCGGAAAAGGACTATAGAGTGCGTAAACGATTATAAAAAGGACTGTGATCGATAAAAATGAAGAGGTTTAATCACATTTTAATTTCCGACTGAAGAAGCCGATTAAAACATTATCTTATCAGAAATAGGCCGAAGATCCTACCATGAACCAGAAAAATTAAGCAAGTCAACTGATAGAACTGTTTGAATGGGACGCTTCTTAGTCAATCGCAGGAAAAATCCGTTCGAATATTTTCAACATTGGAGCTACAAAGCACCTATTGGCGAGTGAAAGTTCAAGGCCAAGGTTGAGTGGTTAGTAGGATGGGAAAGGATTCGACAGGCACGAGAAATTTGGCAGAGGTGCTATACCGAAGAAGCGTTTACTATTTAGAACAGAGGTAAAATTATTGGAGCTACTACAACTAAAGGAAAAGAATTACTGATTGCCATTAAAGAAAATGGATGTGAATCCATTTCAACTGGAAAACCAACATATTGGCCCAAGACAAATACCTGACCTGATCGATTTTTTTATAACCAAAAGTATTTTTGGATTCTGCTTATTTGATCATCGCCGTACATTTTCATTGCTGTTACATCCCTCTTTTCTACTAGGCAATAAATTGGAAAAACTTGAAAATTTTAATAAAAGGTGAGTTGCACTAATTTGTAAGATGAAATTAAATTAAAAAACCGTTAGCCCGAATGCCGCTTGAACTCACGTCCACTAATCAAATGACCATTACCTTGCTTATTTGACCACTGCCGTACAATTTTATAACTGATAAATCCATCTTTTATACTCACCATATGATTAGAGAAAATGATAATTTAACGGAATCTGAATTGAATTAATTTGTAAGAAATTAAATTAAATTTGTTTTTAGTTTTAATCGAGACTTAAACTCAGCTATACCAATTTGTTATAATTTCAGTTTGTATAAGAAAATTTTTTATTCGGACGTTATTCATTCAAACTTAAAATTTGTTGGTCGCCGGGAATAATTGGATAATTATAGCATTTACATGAATACAATAATAATTTTATTAAGTTAGATTAATTCGTTACTGAAAGTTTACAAAATTTAAAAGAATTTAAAAAGAACGTTAACCACTTTATCGACTTTTAAAAAATTTCAAGTTTAAGAAGTTTAACAATATTAAGATTTTGAATAATTGTAACAACTTAAAGAATTTCTGAATCTTAAGAACTTCTTGAATTTTAACATTTCCATTTGAACATAATAATGCTTTGTAATTAATTAGTTTCGAAACATCTAAGATGTTTGGTAATACTAAGAATGATAAACATGTAAAATACAACAGAAATTTATAATTTTAAAAAAAATTTAATTTTAACTTTAAAGTCTTACCTAATATTAATAGTTATATTAATTTTGAAAATTTGAATTTAACAGTTTTAAGAAGATTTAATATATTTGATCAGAAATTTAAATAACTTTGAGAACTTCAATTATTTTAAAAATTTGTTTTAAAATGTTGTTTATTAATTTTTTTTTTTAAATCCTAGTGAAATTCTTCTTAAATAGAACGAAAATCCGAAAAGAATAAAAACCGAGCTATACCAACAAAAAAAAATAACTTTACATATACATACACAAAGTGAAAAATGTATCTTTTTTATTATGCCATGGTGTGGTATGCTATGCCTGTTCCTTTTGTCTCGGTATCTTAAATCTTTAAAGAAAATAAAATAAAATCGAAATCTACAATTTTATACATAAAAATTTATATTCACACAATTCCACATTTTATTCTTCGGCATACACACTCACACACCAATCGAACGGAATCGTATAAATTTGAATATCTATAACCCTTCCTGACAACAAGCTATACCAATACATTTATTTTAGATTAGGCAAAGACGAGTTAAAAAAAAGGATAATATTGAAAATCCTGTTTTTTTTTTTAAGGATATACGAGTATAGTATGAATATATTGTATATGCGGGTGATTGAACAAATATATTTGTGGAGTATTTATTCATACGCCGATGTACATACATACGAGTATATTGAAAAACAGGTGTTTATTATGCTCTCGAAGTGGTTTCGTGTATAATAATATGTGCCCTATATATCTGATTAGGCAGCGTGCAATACTTTATATTAGTCTTATCCCATAATAATATGCCAATACACCTAAAGCGAATAAATTAAACACCTGAGTTGCTCTTGTACGTACTCACCTGTATATACACGTCGGTATATGAAAGCCTTGCGTGTTAAACTTAAAATAAATCGAACTTCTTCAATTATTCATATTCTGTATTTGTTCCTTTTTATCGTGCTGTATTATATTTTGTTGGTTTTTTGCTCCTTATTTTGGGAAATCAATAATTTTAAAATTCAAAAGAAAATGGATGAAGATTTTAATGTACGGTTATGTTAATAGTATTATTATGGATGATTTTATTCTATTATTGTTGTTGTTTCTGTAATCCGGTAGGATGGCGCGTGGTGACTTTGAGGAATATACAATTTTTTGTCCCCTGTGGAATATTCAAATTAGGATATTGGCTATACATTATATTTTGTAAAAGGTCAAATTTTATTGGCTTTAATTTGTAAGTTGTTTTTGTGTTTTATGAATTTGGGTATAAACGAGGAGTGAAAATTATTGATTGGAGCCATTTACACGGAATATTTTTTCTTCTTTTTTTCAGACTAAAAAGGTAATAACAATAAAATTGATGATACCATTATACAGGTTAATATTTAAAAGATCGATTTAAAATTAACCACCTTTTAAATGTTTCAATGCTAAAGTAATCATACACCAGAAAATGTCTCAATTTCAAGGATATTTAATAACTGTGCTGAAGAGGTGTATGATCTTTTCTACGAATATACTGGAACGTTCTCAAATGAAAAAGTATAGAATGAGTCAATTAGTTGTGTTTTAGAAGCGGTAGGCTTGAATGAAGTATTAATTTCAAAATGTTGTTCTCCTAATGCGAACACGCAAGCCAATATCATGCCATCAGTTAACATGTGACTAGTAAATATATGTATATAGATATCAGCACGAACTTCTAGGGATAGATACCAAGATTAGAGAAAGTGACATGAAAAAAAATGTTAGGCGTATCACATCTCACATCTAAGTCCCACTACCGTTCATTTCCATAACCTCCGTCCCTATAGTTCGAGATTGAAATGAAGCGGCGCCAATATAACAATCAAAATTGATTGCTACGGAAATTGTCTAGCACTAGAAAAACCGGAAAAGGACTATAGAGTGCGTAAACGATTATAAAAAGGACTGTGATCGATAAAAATGAAGAGGTTTAATCACATTTTAATTTCCGACTGAAGAAGCCGATTAAAACATTATCTTATCAGAAATAGGCCGAAGATCCTACCATGAACCAGAAAAATTAAGCAAGTCAACTGATAGAACTGTTTGAATGGGACGCTTCTTAGTCAATCGCAGGAAAAATCCGTTCGAATATTTTCAACATTGGAGCTACAAAGCACCTATTGGCGAGTGAAAGTTCAAGGCCAAGGTTGAGTGGTTAGTAGGATGGGAAAGGATTCGACAGGCACGAGAAATTTGGCAGAGGTGCTATACCGAAGAAGCGTTTACTATTTAGAACAGAGGTAAAATTATTGGAGCTACTACAACTAAAGGAAAAGAATTACTGATTGCCATTAAAGAAAATGGATGTGAATCCATTTCAACTGGAAAACCAACATATTGGCCCAAGACAAATACCTGACCTGATCGATTTTTTTATAACCAAAAGTATTTTTGGATTCTGCTTATTTGATCATCGCCGTACATTTTCATTGCTGTTACATCCCTCTTTTCTACTAGGCAATAAATTGGAAAAACTTGAAAATTTTAATAAAAGGTGAGTTGCACTAATTTGTAAGATGAAATTAAATTAAAAAACCGTTAGCCCGAATGCCGCTTGAACTCACGTCCACTAATCAAATGACCATTACCTTGCTTATTTGACCACTGCCGTACAATTTTATAACTGATAAATCCATCTTTTATACTCACCATATGATTAGAGAAAATGATAATTTAACGGAATCTGAATTGAATTAATTTGTAAGAAATTAAATTAAATTTGTTTTTAGTTTTAATCGAGACTTAAACTCAGCTATACCAATTTGTTATAATTTCAGTTTGTATAAGAAAATTTTTTATTCGGACGTTATTCATTCAAACTTAAAATTTGTTGGTCGCCGGGAATAATTGGATAATTATAGCATTTACATGAATACAATAATAATTTTATTAAGTTAGATTAATTCGTTACTGAAAGTTTACAAAATTTAAAAGAATTTAAAAAGAACGTTAACCACTTTATCGACTTTTAAAAAATTTCAAGTTTAAGAAGTTTAACAATATTAAGATTTTGAATAATTGTAACAACTTAAAGAATTTCTGAATCTTAAGAACTTCTTGAATTTTAACATTTCCATTTGAACATAATAATGCTTTGTAATTAATTAGTTTCGAAACATCTAAGATGTTTGGTAATACTAAGAATGATAAACATGTAAAATACAACAGAAATTTATAATTTTAAAAAAAATTTAATTTTAACTTTAAAGTCTTACCTAATATTAATAGTTATATTAATTTTGAAAATTTGAATTTAACAGTTTTAAGAAGATTTAATATATTTGATCAGAAATTTAAATAACTTTGAGAACTTCAATTATTTTAAAAATTTGTTTTAAAATGTTGTTTATTAATTTTTTTTTTTAAATCCTAGTGAAATTCTTCTTAAATAGAACGAAAATCCGAAAAGAATAAAAACCGAGCTATACCAACAAAAAAAAATAACTTTACATATACATACACAAAGTGAAAAATGTATCTTTTTTATTATGCCATGGTGTGGTATGCTATGCCTGTTCCTTTTGTCTCGGTATCTTAAATCTTTAAAGAAAATAAAATAAAATCGAAATCTACAATTTTATACATAAAAATTTATATTCACACAATTCCACATTTTATTCTTCGGCATACACACTCACACACCAATCGAACGGAATCGTATAAATTTGAATATCTATAACCCTTCCTGACAACAAGCTATACCAATACATTTATTTTAGATTAGGCAAAGACGAGTTAAAAAAAAGGATAATATTGAAAATCCTGTTTTTTTTTTTAAGGATATACGAGTATAGTATGAATATATTGTATATGCGGGTGATTGAACAAATATATTTGTGGAGTATTTATTCATACGCCGATGTACATACATACGAGTATATTGAAAAACAGGTGTTTATTATGCTCTCGAAGTGGTTTCGTGTATAATAATATGTGCCCTATATATCTGATTAGGCAGCGTGCAATACTTTATATTAGTCTTATCCCATAATAATATGCCAATACACCTAAAGCGAATAAATTAAACACCTGAGTTGCTCTTGTACGTACTCACCTGTATATACACGTCGGTATATGAAAGCCTTGCGTGTTAAACTTAAAATAAATCGAACTTCTTCAATTATTCATATTCTGTATTTGTTCCTTTTTATCGTGCTGTATTATATTTTGTTGGTTTTTTGCTCCTTATTTTGGGAAATCAATAATTTTAAAATTCAAAAGAAAATGGATGAAGATTTTAATGTACGGTTATGTTAATAGTATTATTATGGATGATTTTATTCTATTATTGTTGTTGTTTCTGTAATCCGGTAGGATGGCGCGTGGTGACTTTGAGGAATATACAATTTTTTGTCCCCTGTGGAATATTCAAATTAGGATATTGGCTATACATTATATTTTGTAAAAGGTCAAATTTTATTGGCTTTAATTTGTAAGTTGTTTTTGTGTTTTATGAATTTGGGTATAAACGAGGAGTGAAAATTATTGATTGGAGCCATTTACACGGAATATTTTTTCTTCTTTTTTTCAGACTAAAAAGGTAATAACAATAAAATTGATGATACCATTATACAGGTTAATATTTAAAAGATCGATTTAAAATTAACCACCTTTTAAATGTTTCAATGCTAAAGTAATCATACACCAGAAAATGTCTCAATTTCAAGGATATTTAATAACTGTGCTGAAGAGGTGTATGATCTTTTCTACGAATATACTGGAACGTTCTCAAATGAAAAAGTATAGAATGAGTCAATTAGTTGTGTTTTAGAAGCGGTAGGCTTGAATGAAGTATTAATTTCAAAATGTTGTTCTCCTAATGCGAACACGCAAGCCAATATCATGCCATCAGTTAACATGTGACTAGTAAATATATGTATATAGATATCAGCACGAACTTCTAGGGATAGATACCAAGATTAGAGAAAGTGACATGAAAAAAAATGTTAGGCGTATCACATCTCACATCTAAGTCCCACTACCGTTCATTTCCATAACCTCCGTCCCTATAGTTCGAGATTGAAATGAAGCGGCGCCAATATAACAATCAAAATTGATTGCTACGGAAATTGTCTAGCACTAGAAAAACCGGAAAAGGACTATAGAGTGCGTAAACGATTATAAAAAGGACTGTGATCGATAAAAATGAAGAGGTTTAATCACATTTTAATTTCCGACTGAAGAAGCCGATTAAAACATTATCTTATCAGAAATAGGCCGAAGATCCTACCATGAACCAGAAAAATTAAGCAAGTCAACTGATAGAACTGTTTGAATGGGACGCTTCTTAGTCAATCGCAGGAAAAATCCGTTCGAATATTTTCAACATTGGAGCTACAAAGCACCTATTGGCGAGTGAAAGTTCAAGGCCAAGGTTGAGTGGTTAGTAGGATGGGAAAGGATTCGACAGGCACGAGAAATTTGGCAGAGGTGCTATACCGAAGAAGCGTTTACTATTTAGAACAGAGGTAAAATTATTGGAGCTACTACAACTAAAGGAAAAGAATTACTGATTGCCATTAAAGAAAATGGATGTGAATCCATTTCAACTGGAAAACCAACATATTGGCCCAAGACAAATACCTGACCTGATCGATTTTTTTATAACCAAAAGTATTTTTGGATTCTGCTTATTTGATCATCGCCGTACATTTTCATTGCTGTTACATCCCTCTTTTCTACTAGGCAATAAATTGGAAAAACTTGAAAATTTTAATAAAAGGTGAGTTGCACTAATTTGTAAGATGAAATTAAATTAAAAAACCGTTAGCCCGAATGCCGCTTGAACTCACGTCCACTAATCAAATGACCATTACCTTGCTTATTTGACCACTGCCGTACAATTTTATAACTGATAAATCCATCTTTTATACTCACCATATGATTAGAGAAAATGATAATTTAACGGAATCTGAATTGAATTAATTTGTAAGAAATTAAATTAAATTTGTTTTTAGTTTTAATCGAGACTTAAACTCAGCTATACCAATTTGTTATAATTTCAGTTTGTATAAGAAAATTTTTTATTCGGACGTTATTCATTCAAACTTAAAATTTGTTGGTCGCCGACAAAATCGCATCAAGCATTATTGACTGGAACGGAAGTTTTATAATTTTTAAGAACATAAGGAGTGATAGCTTATCAGATTTTTAACTTCTTCGAAATACACTGCATGGAATGTCATCACATTAAATGTTGCACCTGACACTATGCAGTTCAGTTAAGTTTCAAACGATATTAATGTTGAACATTTTTGGTTCAACTCAGCTTCAGTCAAAAAATTTCCCATAAGTTTCTCAATTCAATTGGAAAGGGTAAAATATTTGCATAATATATATGTATATACGGTGGTGGGTGAGGTAGTAAAGTGATTGACTTTGGATTTGTGGACCTATATGTTCGAGTCCCATAAGCGACGGTATTATTTTAATTTAATTTCTTCTGTATTATAATTGGTTCAACACACAGCTTCTGTTAATCATTTTCATATTTTTCAAGTAGTGGCATGTATACAAGATGGGTATATAGCGATGGTGAAATAAACGCAGAGTGAAACGCCTTTGCTAAAATTTTCAATATTTTCTAATCAAATGACAGATATAAAAGATTTGCATAGCATGAAATATATATGACGCATTGGTCCAGGAAGCAAAGTCAGTGACTTTGGGTTCTGGATCTAAGTTCGATTCTCGATCGAGCCAAACAATTTTTTGATTTAATTTCTCCTGTCAAATTGGTGATGGTGAAATGCAATTACTCAAATCCAACTCAGCTTCTGTTCTAAACATCAAGATTCTCCATGTAAAAGTGGCAAGTATAAAATATGTGTGGTTTGGTATGGGTATATAGAGCGGTAATGAAATTGTACGGCGATGGTCAAATAAGCAGAGTCCATCGCCGTTGTTAAACTTTTCAATCTTTTTATTCAAATGGCAGCTATTAACGATAGGAATATCAGTATTAATATGTATGGCGGTGGCTCGGTGGTAAAAGAAGCTCCGTGAATTTGTATTGTAATCATGACTAGAGTTCAAGCCTCAATATAAAGTTTTAATTTAATTGCAAATTGGACATTTTTAAATCAAAAACCGATTTTTTTTTATTTAATGAGAAAATGTGTCGATTCCCGCTAAATTTGATTACCTTCAATCGAGGTTCGAACACTACACAACATCCACGATTCAAAATCGTATAACACCGCTTACTTTACCACCTCACCATTCCCATATATAGATTTGCCGCTATACTCATACTTTACATTTATACCAATTGAAGGGAGAAATTAAATAAATTAAATTTAAAATTATTTAATGCCAAACCGAGGCTTGAACTTAAGTTCACAATTCCAAATGCAACGACTCTGCTTACTGGACCTCCGGCGAATATAAATTTAGTGCTATACAAATCTTTTATGTTTGCCAATTCAATAGAGAAATTTGAAAATTTCATTACGGTCATATACAAGAGATGGCTTTTAACTTCCAGAAATTGAATGTAGCTTTCAAAAGAATCTGTGTTAAACCAATTTTACAGCAGAAATTAAATTAAAAAACTATTGACGCTGACGAGCCTTGAACTCGAGTCTCGTTGAGATAAATATCACTTGTTCTTTAAAAAATGGGCCACTTCAAGTTAGATACATTTGCAAAAAAATGTATGATTTGGTCATCAATTTTCAGTTGTGTGGAGGCAGGTTTTGTTACATTTTTCATAATGGCATGTTTCACAACATGTGCGTGATTTTATTCGTAATAAGAAAATCTATAGAGGGGATTTGTACAAAAATTAAAAATTTCAAAAAATTCATTTTAATCGTATGGAAACTTTATATTCAAAAGAACATTTCATGCCAATTATTTTTAAAAAATTATTTCTTTCAAATGATTGGCCCATCCCTGCTTATTGTAGACGATTCGTCCACAGAATTTGTCTAAGTCGTAAAGAGCTGCCATGAGTTGACCAGATTAGGAAAATAGAGTTTGAATTGAATCAGGAGCAAGAGGGGTTGTTCAATAAACTAACAAGACATGTTACGTAGTACGCCAAAAGCTGTGAGCAATAATAAGCAAAGAATGATATCATCGAAATAAGAACTATGCAGGCACTTGCTGTTTTCTGATAAGGAATGTAAAAATTAAACGATTAGGAGCGAGCAGCTATTAGATTTGCAATTATATACGCAGTAAAAGAAACAGGTAAATCACTTTATACGGAAATTCCTCTTCCAGTATATAGTATCAAATGAAGAAGGCTTGATGGTACAAACATTTCTCATTGTGCACAATACTGACACAATATTAAATTTTCATTTCATTCATAATCGCAATATGATTCTAATAGTTCGGATGACAAAGCAATGGTGGTTGAGTTTAATGAGAAGATTTTCATCTAATTAAAAATCTGTCACAAGGATTATTTTATTACACCGCCAAAGACATATATTTGTAAATTTGATTTAAAAGGAACTTTAAATGTTTCAACTTCAAACACTTGGAGTAAAAGTTCGTCAGATGTTGAGAAATCTATTCAGAATTACAAAAAAATTTAGCTATAGAATCTAACCAATAAAATTTTGAAATTTTTTTGAATTTTGGCAATCGTTCAGCCAACCAGTTTGGTCTCCCAAAAAGTTCCCTAAACATCCTAAAAAATGATTTATAAAATTATTTAAATAAAGTTGAAGTTTGTGGCCATAAAAAAATAAATGAAAATAAATCAATTACGTTGAACAAATATTCTCTTATTCAACGGCCGAATTTAACTATATGCGATAGTGACGTTAATATTAAAACCAATATCGCAAATTACACTGTCAAATTTTGTAATTATTATTTGGAATTTTATTTATAGTAATGTACAGAGTTGAGATGTTTTGTAATTTTTAAATTTTATACAGTCAATCCTAGAGGTGTGTTTAGACTTAAATTTCAAAATTGCTCTATGATAATAAACCATTTTTGACAACCAAAGATTTAGAAGAATTTAGAATTTTAGATTCCTGTCTTTATGGTGAACAAATCTGACGAATTTTACCAATTTTACTAAAATTAAGAATTACAGTGTTTTTTCAGTTTCTCTCATTTAGATTTTTTGTTATTATTTCAAATAGGATTTCTATTTGAGTATTTCAATTGGAAAAAATCCAATTGGGGAATATAATCAAAAATCAAATTGAAAATGATAAATTCATTCAACGCTGAAATTCGAAATTTAGCAAAACTAGTAAACTCTATCAAAATTGGTACTCGGTCACCTGGACTTAGTCTACTGACAAGTTGGAATTTAACCACACAGATCAGAGAGTATGTGAATATCTCTAGCATTGGCAGCATAAAATTTACAAAACACTTCAGTTGTCAAATTGACAGAGTAAAATTTGCTGTTATATGTTTTAGGTAAACAGAGATTATTGGCTTTGCATTCGGACCACCGCAAGTACTTATAAGTACTAAGGTTTGCTTCTTTGCTTAAAATAAACTATTTCATCTTGTCAAATGCAGCTACGAGTATTTTATTTAAGCATGGAGGTAAACCTAAGTACTTGCGGTGGTTGATTGTAAACCAACTACTATTTCAATTATAGTTATAAGCGAATACCCCCATTTGAATAAAGTGCAAAATTATTAGTGGCAAAAGTCAAGAAGTATGGAAAATAATACAATCTAATATAAATTGATACAATTGTGTACAAGTGAGTATTAGGGATAGATTGGGGTGCTTAAAAATAGCAAATTTAAATTTATACGATTGTAATTGTTGAAAATTTTGAAGGACTCTCAGTAGAGAGAGTAACATGTCAATCAAAGCGTTCAATTATATAAAGTTTATTAAATTATGCCTATTATGTCTTAGACAAACTAAAAGCACACTTGGAATTTATTAGACTATACACAGTGGGATAATTAATATCCTTTATATTACCACGATTCCTTTGTCTACGCGTGTATTATATTCATATATTATTACAAATCAAATTCAAATTATTCTACAAAAAAAAAAAAAACTTAATATACATAATGTCATCCATTGTGTTGAACACCCCATTAATTTATTCATGATGGAAATTTTCAACCCCAAGTTTTATTATTTTTACACACAACATAAAGCAGTAAATATATATAATGTTTGTATGTACTAAAAATAAACATTATATAACAAACTCAATTACCCTCTCTATATACACATAATATAATATTTTCATCATATAAAACATTGAGTACCTCAATCAATCTGTCACTCAATCGAGAAAACACAAAACTTCTTGAATTATAATTCATCATGGAACATTATATATTATGTACCCTATCATATATGTATATTGAGAGAAACTGTCAAACCTTAAAATTTCCAATGAATCAAAATATTAAAAAATCACACACACACAACACTTAGGTCACACAAATTTACCTTCGAATTTATATTATTAAAATACCGATTTATTTTTGCAAAAAAAAGCCAAATTTTTTTTGTGTTTTGATACCTACGATAAAACGTTCTACGAATGATATATTGATCTAATTTATTTAATATTTGCTCGAATACAACAATATATATTGATAGAGGTATGTACATATGTATATCTTTATCAATATAGAGATAAAATATTGAAAAATGTTTATATACACATTTAATCTTCTGATAAATTTCATTTATGCATACGTATTGTACTCTCTCATATATACACTTTCAATATAATGTACTCATGTCTGCTAGTACTCCGATAAATAGATAAAACTGAGTTTTTATAGCTTTATCTTGGCTATACGTCTCTATCATATCTAATTGATAGAACATTTTATTTTTTGGTGTTAACCATAAAGCTACAGTTTTATTGAAAATTTATAACATATTTTACCATGCTTGAAATGTATGCGGTATACAGTTCTAATTTTTATATTTATGCACATATATAGAGGGAAGAAGATAACTTGAGATTTTCATTTGACTTTTAAATAATATTCCATTTTATTTTAAAAATTTAAAAACAAAAAACTTTATTTAGAATTACTACACAAATATAAAAACGGAAAAAAGCTATGTTTTATTCATAAATAAATTAAGTTTTTCTATTTTCAAGATTTGAAAAACTTTAACAAAAATAATAAAGTTAAATTGTAAGAAGCTTTTGAAATACCATAGTTTCCTCTTACTATGTATGTACATAATATTTATATATATATATATATATACATACACACATAGAGAGGGACGGAAGTTTCATAAATTTTAATTAAAGAAATTTTAAGAATAATATTGGTCGGTTTTATAAAGCTTTACACGGACAGGGTCGCCAATAATTAAAGGGATTGCTTTACTATGTTGGTTGCCAACTGATGGCACTGATGGTGAACTGCAGCTGTGTTACAAATAAAAATTTGTGAGGCCAAAATAGGAAATGGCCTGACTAAATTGAAAAGCATGAGTTTTGTGAAATTTTCACTTAACAAATTATCAAGTTTGTACTGAATTTGATAGTACGCCGGTGTCGAGTATTTGTAATAAAATACATGATTTAATTTTTAAACAAATTATTATTTTTTGTTTTTATATTTAAAGATATTAATTGATGTGAATTATTGTTAAAAAAAATGCAATATAATCGATGTGAATAAATTTTAAATTAAATATGTTATATGATTTAAAATTTTGTTTAAGTTAACATTTATATTATTTAAATTTAAATTTAAATAAACCAAACTTAAAATTTAAAAAAATAATTCAAAATAAAACATAATGAATTATAAATTAAACAAAATCGATTTAAAATTAATCTAGGTACATTTTAAATTAAACAAAACATATTTTAAAATAAATCAGTTTAATATTAAACTATACTTAAATTAATCGGGATACATTAGATAAACTACATTTTAAAGTAGACAAAATATATATTAAATTAATTACATTACCTTTTTAAAAATGTATTTAATTTAATTTACAATATTGGTAACTGTAATATTTTATATTATTTAAATGTATATCAATTTTTAATTAAATAAGATATACATTTTAAATAAGACAACATAAATATTCATCATTTTAAATTAAAATATATTTTATTAAGGTCACATTTTAAATTTAACAAAATAAATTTTAAATTAAATAGAGTCTGTTTTTAATAAAATTATATACAATTTTAATTAATTACGTTAATTTTTTAATGTTAATCAATTACACTTAATGCACTTTAATTTAAAAAATAAATATTTTGTGTAATTAATTTAAAATGAATATGATTTATTTTAAAATGTATGTTTTTTTAATTTTATTGGACTTAAATTTTATTTTATTTTATTAATAATTTATGTACATCGAAAAAATATTATTTAAAAAAATAAATATTACATCGACTAAAATTTTAAATAAAGTACAATTTTAATTTAACAAGATACATTTTAAATTAAACAAAATATATTTTCAATTTAATTAAATTGTATATTAATTATGTTAATTTTGAAAATGACTATTAATTAATTAAACTTGTTAAATTATATTTTAAATTAAAATGTAATTTAATTAAAATAATTAAATTGTTGTCTAATTAATTTAAAATGTATTTTATTAGACTTAGTTGTATTTTTCAATTGTTGTAAAGTTCTAATTTTGTTTAATTTAAAATTTGTTATATGTAAATAAAATATTTTTTTTACCGAGCAAATAGCGCAGTGGTTAAAGCCGCAACGTTTAGTCGGTAGGTACCGGGTTCGAATGCACAAGGGATTTTTCAAAATAAATAAAAAAAAATAAAAATAAAAAAAATAAAATAAACATTAAATCAACTAAAAGTATAAATAAAATACAATTTTAATTCAGCAAGTTACATTAAATTGAGATATGTATTAAACTATAAATTTAAAATTAACAAGATTCCTTTTCATATAAATATAATACATTTTTAATTAAATAAAATTCGGTTAAATAATTAAAATAATTAAATTGTGGTGTAAATTAAAATTTATTTTGTTAATTTAAAATGTATTTTATTAGGCTTAAATTTTATGTTAGTTTGATTTATTTTGTTTAAATTAAAATTAACATTTTAAATAAACTTATAAATAATTTAAAAAAAATAAATTTTAATTTAACAACAAACATTTTAAATTAAACACGAATCAATTTTAAATTAGACAAACTATATATATTAAATTAATTTAATCAAATAAAACATATTTCAAATTAAATAGAATTTGTTTCACATGAAACCCAACAAATTTTAAGTTAAATGAAATACACTTTAAATTGATAACGTTAATTTGGATAACAAAAATGTACGTTTATTTAATTAAATTTAAAATTATTGTAATGTAATTTAATTAATTAAATAAACATTTTGACTTTGAAATTTAAAATGTATCTTTAAAATGTAATTGTGTTTAATTAAAAAAGTATCTTGATAACTTTAACATACATTTTATTTGACTTTAATTTTATTTTGATTAGTTAAAAGTTCATTTGCATTTAAATTGTAATTTATATAAAATAAATATTAAATCAACCAATCAATTTTAAATAAAATAAAATACTATTAAAATTAAACCAGATTTATTTTATATCAAAAAAGTTTAATATTAAGTAAGATCCGTTTTCAATAAAATAGACAAAATATATATTAAAATAATTAAATTGTTTAATTTAATATGTATTTTATAAGTTCATTTAATGTTTATTTTATTTAACTAAGACTTAAATGTCAATAAATTTTATGTTAAACCTGATTCATTTTTAATTCAATATGATGCAGAGTAAATTAAATATAATACATTTGGAATCAACTCAAAAATTTTTAAAACAAATTAAATGTATTTTGTTTAATTTAAAATATATTTAATTTAAATTAATAAAATGTATTTTAAATTAAAGAAGATTCATTTTCAATAAAATAAAATAAAATTTAATTTGAACTAGACACAAATGGAATACGATTTAAATTAAAGATAGATTTTAAAACTTAACTTAAATTTAAATGTTAATAAATTTTAAATTAAACAAAAATAAATCTAAATCAAATAAAAAACGATTTTAATTAAATAAAATTCATTTTGAATTAGACAAAATATAGGTTAAATTAAATAAATTTCAATTAAATACAACTGTATCTTGTTTAATTTAAAATTTATTTTATTTAAATTAAATGAATTTTTAAATTAACAAAATTCATTTTAAATTAGGGAAAATATATATTAAATTAATTAAATGACAGTTAAAATTAAAATGTTCATTGTTTATTTTCAAATGTCTTTTATTTAATTTACGGTTTTGGTTAATTCAGTATTTATATTTAAATTAAATTAATTTACACGTTTACTTTAAACATTTTTCATTTATCACGATATAGGAAACAGAAACAAACAAGGAAACAAAATATAATAATACAGTTATATCTCAATCGGCAAAAAATTGTTGATGTCAGAGAAGTTTTTGTTTTCAATCGTAATACAAAGGGGATGTTCACATTCAATGACGCAATGAAAAACTCTTTGAAAATTTTAAATCCGTTCTGTTTTTCAAGCACAATATTTGACTTGCAATTCTAGCAACCTGTCTATGATATTTTGAATAAAATTGTTTGTCGTTCAGTTGTCATCATTTAAGGGTGCGAGCTTTTTGATAGAGCAATCATCAACATCAATCAACCAATAAACCAATCTAAGCCAACCAGCCAAGCGAATCGAGCGTTCTTATGCCAACCAATAATAGCGCTTGGTACGTTAAACGCTTTCAGGTATATAGACGATGCATTTTCCTGCGGATCCCATTGAAGATGCTGAAGTTTCTGTTAACTTTTCGATGTCTCTGCGACCTTCTTCTCCTTATTGGTTTCCAGCGAACCGCTATAATTCTAGTGCCTGTACGTCAATTAGAACAAGATTGTTAAAATTGGGATAGGATTGTACTCATTGATGCCAGAGAGTTATTTTCACAGCCATGGCTAGCATTAGCTGTCGTAGTTGACCCGCGGGCAAAAATAGATACAAATCCTTTTAACCATGCAAATCAGGTAAGTATATATAGTATATCATCCATGTTATTTCAAAATGTATATTCCTAGGAAACTGATTCATCATCAATATTTTAAACAATATTCAAAAACACTTGTTTTATACGTGGAAAACTGTCTATTCCAGTTCCTAAGGCTGGTCAAAATCGTTCAAACCCAAATAGCTTTAGACTGATCAATATACACGTTCTTTCTAAACTTTATATCAGGCGTAAATTTCCATATCATTTATACAACATAAAGTACGATAATTTACAGATTAGCTGTTTGTAATTAAATTATCCAAAACTTATGTTGATTGCCAAATAAATCTTTTGTCAAGATGCCAAGACGCTGATTGCTGAACCTATACATACAGTTTTCTAACATATATTACCATATTTTATTCCCTTCACTTGTTCGGCAGAAAAAAAATCCTCCTATATCTCCAAACAACTTAATACATAATTAACTTTCATATCATTAAGAAAGCAAGCATTCTAATAATAATAAAAATAATAATAACAATAATAATAGTAATAACAATAACTATTTTTAATATACTCAAAATCGATAGTCTTCATGAACAGCAGAAAGGCTTAACAATACTATACATTGTGTTATTTCGATCATTTATTTAACAAACTTTTGGCATTGTTTTTGTTGTTGTTTACTTTACATATTATGTCTATATAGTTTTCTATAGTTTCTTTTATTTTGTTATCAACAAGAAAAATACTTGGAAAAATGAAAATTATTTCCTCTTTGCCATCTTAGTATTGTTATTGTTATTATACATAACTACATACATATACATTACTATTATTATTACTATTGTTATATTAGATTTTTCTATTTTCTTATCAAAATAAAAAACTTGAATTAATTTCTTTGAAAATGGAAAAAACAAAATGTGTTTGTTTTATGTATTTTCAATTTGTTTGTCTAAGATTAAGGTGTTCCCGTGCTCGGAATGTTATGATGCTGCTTTTATTTATTTATTTTGGGCGATAAGACCCACCAGACCAAAGACGTACCTAGACACGAATAAAATAAAAATGTATTGTTACAAAATATTAAAAACTTTCCAAGTACTCACATAGTAAAACACACGGAAAATTGCCTTGCATCAGTGTTAGACCATTTTTTGTGTGTTTTACTACGTGAGTGCTTGGAAAAATCATTCATTATTTTCATTTTCTATAATTTATAAATTAGTACCAGCTTTATAATTTTTTTAATAAAAAAATTATCTGGAGTGCAGAGTCAACCTCACCAGTCTAAATTTACAGTATAACTTAGAACTTGTTTAATGTCGATGAATTTATATTTTTATGAATAACTTTTGCCATGACGGAACGCGTCTGATAAGTTCTATATTTAAAGCTTCGAAATTTATCAGCTGTATGCACAAACCATATTATTTGTATTCTGTGTATCGTTTATTTTTCAAAACTATGGCAAATCAAAAATTATCTGAATTGAAAAGATCTCCAGTATTTGAGTACATATGGAGTTGAAAATAAAATTTATTATTTGCTTGTAAAGCAAGTCATACCTTTATTCCTTTTGCAGAAAATTGAAAATTCAAAATTCACCAAAGTTATATAAAATTTAGATAATTTTTCTTCACGAATATTCAAAAAATAATTGTATTACCCAACTACTTCTAACAACGGTAAAAACATGTTTGCTGAGTGTGAACTACATTCTTGAAATTGGGGAGCCAGTAGCTGATTTAGTTAATTGTTCCAACTACTATATATAGTACGTTAAATATTGGTTTTAAGTTAAAATCCACTAAAACTGGATGTTTTCGATACCATCATCTATAACAACGATGGGGAAAACGTTGCACGCAACTTGCCATACCTTAAATAATTTCAATGAGCTCACTAAAAACCAAAAAAAAATCAGGCGAAGCACAACTATTTGAGAAAATAATTTAATTACACCGATGAATTTTAAAAAATTCCTACAAAATTTTAAAAATTGTAAATTTATAAATCAATTTTAAAATATGGAAACGGTTGTCGACTGCTCGTGGCCAAAATGAAGGATGAGTACATGAATGTATACACAGAAAAAAATAATTACATGAGTGATGGATGGTGAAAGAGGGATGTAGGTTATTGTTCTCGGAACGCTACAAAAACCCAATTTGTATACATAACCGCGATTGATTTCGTTTTTATCGTTATTCATAAAAAGCCACGTGATTTGGTATCTTCATAGAAATATGGCAACCGTCAATTTATAATTTTAGGAATAATTTTTTGAAAACTGTAACATAGCAGAAAATTTAATTTTTAATTACGATAGATTCCTGGCCCATAGTCTTAGATTGTCTACTTTGGTATACTTAGCCCGATGATGGTTTGTTGTGAAACCACAAAATCTTGCTTGCAAGTGCGATTTTAATTGACCATCATATATACACATGGTATATCTCCATGCAAGCCTGTTCTGATATCTGAACGATGGTTCGGCCAATGCTTTGATTATGATCAAGGAAGAAAAATCATGGTTGCATCTTGCCTCTATAACAGGATTCTCCGGAACCTTTTACCTCATTTCCAGTAAATTTGTAAATTCCGTTTGATCAATTAATCGTACTTACCAAATTAGCAGTAAAAACCGGTAGTTCAATTGAGGCTGCGGGTAAATATTATAAAATAAAATGTAATTTCGGCTGACCCGAGCTGTTCTCCCGTTCCGTGGAAAAAATATAATGAAGAAATATGTTGAGTAAACCTGAATAATCATTTTCTCTATTTGTGCCTATACTTTGATACTTAATGGCCAAATTATGCGTTAGTCTTCGTCGTCTGATAATTATGTCAAATAGGGTTTCAACTAAGTTGCAAATTGGGTATACATTGCGATATAATTTTCATTCTCCACCATTCAAGCGCTAACATATACCCCAAGTTAACTATTGTGTCAATCGTAAAAATTGAACTGACCGAGAGTACTCTTCGGGTTGAACTATTTAGTAGCTGCGTAAAAAATTGAGAGTAAAAATTTGCTAAAGTCGCTTGTCACTTGTCACTTGCATGTTTTTAAATTGTTCATGTTTATAAATTCATTTATACAAATTAGTATACATGAACAAAATGATGCATATACATATGTAAGTGAAAAATAAATATGATGCCATCAGCATAATCTTACATGGTTCACTAAAAATCAAAATTAAATTGGTCGATTCTTTGGCTAAAATTGTACGGCGGAAGTCAAGTAAGCAGAGTTTTTGGCTTTCCATTTGTGAGCCTTACCTCAAGTTTTGGTTGGGACCAACATTTTTTTAATTTAAAGTCTTCTTTCATATTGTTTCAACTCAGCTTCTCTTTTCATATTGGTTCAACTAAGCTTCTGTTTTCAATATGCACTATTCAATTGGCACGTTTTTATATTAGATGGGTACAGCTGTATTGAAATCGTGCGGCGGTGGTCGAGTAGCAGAGTCATGTGCTTTGCTTTCGTGGATTCTGCCAACTAGTCTGCACACTTGACCATACATATTTGTTACTGCTATACCCATTTTTTATATACTTGCTATTTGACTAGTGAAAGAAAAAATTAAATTAAAAAAATGTTGGCCCTAACCGTAATTTTAACTCACGTTTACAAAATGAAATTCATTGAGTTTGTTCACTTGACCACTGGCGTACAATTTAATTACAGCTATATTAATCTTTCATATATGCTATTTTTAACAGAACGGTGTTGAACCAATTTAAAAGAAGAACATTCATTAAACCAATTTTGGCCACAACCGGGACTTAAAGTCAGGTCTATGAAACCAAACCTGTTAAGCTGAATTGTACCAATATGAAAGAAGAAATAAATTAATAGCTTGTTTACCTCAACTGAGACTTGAACTCAGGTCCACGAAACGATAGTCAATGACTCTGCTTACTTGACCACCACCGCTCAACAATTGTCATTAGTTATTAAGTTTATACGAATGCTTCTGAAGACCAAGTAACTATACCAACGGGTATACCAGCCCCATTACATGACATCTGAACTATCAAAGTTCCCATCAAATTGTCGATACATCAATTTCAGAATTGAACACGTTGATGTTAATCAATATCTAAGTTGTCAACAGCTAGCGGCCCAGATGAATTTATCTCATTGAAATAGGAAGAATGAAAATTTAAGTAAATTTCCGAAACATGAGAATTTCATTCAGTCAGTTCAACGAATTTCGACGAATTCACAACGGAAATTTAGCAAAAAATGTACGTCTCTCCCCCTTATCTCTGAAACTTAGAGATCCATAATTTTGAAAAAAAATTGAAATCGGTGGTAAAGATTAAAGGAAAACTATAGAGAAAATAAAATGTTTAATATTTATAGAATTACAGGGTGTTGAGGAAATTTGTTACGGGACTAATTATTTATCCTATATGTAACCGTTGATGAGATAATCGGCGTTCAAACCAGATAATCGACGTTTCGCTGTAAAAGTCAATCCTTTACTAGCTTTATGATTTTATGTACATACCACCTAGTAGATTGTCAGTGGACACGAGTATTGATTTTATTGAAAATTTACATTATCTCATCAGCAGTTATCATGATGGAAGTCTTCAATGCAGATTTCGTTTAATCTTTACATATATTCAAAATAAAGGATTGATATCTCGATTTCATGGTGAAGCACAACGCGGAACATGAACAGTATAGATTTTATACTTTCCAATATATAGAGAATATTCAAGCATGCAGATGTAGTTTAGTTCGCCGGAATTGTTTTTTTATAATTTAAATCGTATAACACAAAAATATAATTTGAAAACCAAATTAACTATTACTATTGAAATAGAACATATTTTGAATAGATTGGTTTATGAATTATACATTTATACTTTAGAACATATTGAACCACCATAAGAAATTTAAAGATTTACCATACAATTGAAATTAAAAAGTTAGTTTTGAATTATATAGTTGAGATTTAATTTTCAACAACTTTTTTTATTTTATGATTTTATTTACATAGATATTATGTACATACATAAATACATTATTTAATTTCAAATATTTTTGAAAGTTTAATAGTTTTGATAGTACATATTTAATATTTGTATTTTGAAAATAAATATTATGACTATATATATGTACGGATATATACAAACGATTTTTCAGTATTTTGTACTCGTATAAGAATTCCTTTTATAAATTAAAAGATTTTCCTTGTATTTATAGGTCGATATACCAAGTACTTATCCATAAACATTTATACGTACAATATTTTTTTTGTAAAAATACAGTTATAAAAATATTTCTGTTCACTAAATGAAATCATATCCCTTCTATGTTAAATATATTGTGAAATTCACTATGAATAGCCATCTATTTTAACAATTTATTGCTCTCAACGAAATAATTTAAATAAAAATGTGACTATAAAGCAAAAAATATTTACTTACAACTCCTAAAAAGCGGTTGAAGTAGGACGAAGATCTTGTTGTGCATTTCATTCCGGGATCAAACCAAACAACCAGATCTTATCAACTTGAGGTATTATAAACAGCGGTGGACTATCATCGGATCACTCATTTTCTATCATAACTCTCATGGCAACAACTGTAAATAAAGTAAATAAGGGTAAGCAACGATTGTAAATAAAGTAAAATTGGGCTCCACAGAGCAAATTAATTCTTAATCATCTATGCAATAAATTAAAAATTTTAAACAACGAAATTAAAAACAAATCCACCGACAAATACCTAACTAGTCTTACTATAAAGTCAAAAAGACACCGATTATTCACTTTGGAAAGCGACAAAACGATTGAAACGATATGAAATGCCAAAACGTCTTGTCAAAACGACGTTACTTATCAGTACCTATACCTAGTAAAATAGCAGATAGAAATATAAAATCAGTACACAAGTTTTAAAGTGGATGAACAAAATATACAATTTGTAACACTACAAGAATTAATATATGAAATCAATAATAACCTAAGTACAAAATCAACTCCATAGGCTATGGATTAGTTAGGAGGCACACATCAGTGGAAGGTAGCAAAAGTAATAATCATACGAAAACAGAATAAACCACCTAACAACAGAAAATCGTATGATTTCGTTGTTTTTAACAATACCAAGTGGAGAAGAGAATCTATAGTATTGCCTTGAATGTAGCACAATTAATTGACAAGGTATGGCAAAAGGACTAGAATATAGACTATACAGTAATCTACCGAGGTAGATTACATTAAAGATAATATGAACAACATTAATTAAAGATAATATGAACAAGCGTTCTGGGACCAGTTCCACATATTCCAAAGATCTACACCAATTATAGGAGTAATAACATACATCAAACAACTGCAGAGGGGCAATGAAGAAATAAAGAATCATGCGAAGTAACACATGTATATATGTACATCGGTAAAGTTAGCACCAAAATGCAGAAATACGTCATAAATTGGACAACCTAAACTCACTAAGTTGGCTTCAAAGGAAGAAGCCACTAGAACTAGTTACTTATAGGACCCAAACTGCAGTGGCGGATTTTTAAATGTTGTGCCCCCCATAGAGAATATAGGCTACGGCTTCCCCTTTAATTGAAAAGGCAAAACCATAAGAAAAATTGTTCGTGTTATTTGATTTATAAAATTTTTTTCAATCAAAACTTTTTGTGTGATCAACATTTTTTGTGTAGTTCCCAGGGATGGGCATTTACGCGTCATCTATTATTTTCTACGTTGAAATGTCGAGAATTTGTATAGACAACGTAGACAACGTAGATATCGTAGACAACGTCGACTATTCGTGATAGTAGGTATGGCGTTACTTGGGCCAGATATTTTGCAGTGGAGCCACCAAATATTAGTACAGTGCGCTGTATTGCCTCTAAATGTGGACTGTATATTAGAACGAATAATGGCGTTTAGATTTTATCAAAGACGCGCAAACCTAATTATCGAAGACACGTCATATTCAGCACGCATAGTACCAAAATTCAACACTAATATTTGGTGACACAACTGCATTGTCTGCAAAATGTCTATGGCTGAAGTACGGATGGCGTTAGTTTTATAATCCTTTTTGGATGCATTTTAATTAAAATATTTTTATGATCTATTTTTAAAAATTTAGAATGACATTTGAATGTTCACAAAATTAGATTTTATTTTTTAAATTTCTGACATTAATGTCAACTAGGGAAGATACAATTAAAATTAAACTAATCAAGTTGTGTCTTAAAATATGAGGATTTTTTTAGGACAAACATCACAAAGTTTGTCCTAAATCGTAAAAAAGTTTGCATGTGCAAATTAGAAGTTTATTCGGATAAACCCATAAAACTTATAATTTAACCGATTATGTGAATTTTCTATACAACTCATGTATGTCAATTAAATAAATTTCCAAAATCTCTAGGAAGCTACCATAATGACAAGATGTCATTTGGTCTAATGTATCCGTGGTAAAATTATTTTGGAAACAATTGGGGATTAGGGGGTTTAGGACAACCAAGTTTGGTATGTCGATTAAATGATTTTTCTTGGGAACATCCTAGGAAGCTAACATCCTAATGCCGAATATTTCAATATGCCATTATGGGCTTAAGCTAACCGAAAAATATTTCAATTTTGAAAACACGAGATTTTGAGGTTTAGGACACCAAATTAGATGTGATCATGTATTTTGATTGAATGTCTTTTCCGAACTGTTGCCCTTCTAACCCCCTACTTTTTTAAAAACTAAATTAATATTCGGCTAATTAGAACCAATGGCATCGTGGTATGTATGTCATTATGGTGTTATTATTAAAAATTGGTGGGAACCCATGAAGATTCCCCGCTCAATGCCACTAACGCCCATGGTGCAAGCATTATGGCGTTAGTTTGGAAATTGTTTTTATGGCTTTAGAGGACAGATTTAAGACAAAATTCACATAAGTGTCAAATAATTATTTGTCATACGACTTATTTGAATCGCTAATCACTATCAGCTTCCCATCCTCTTAAATTTAAATAGAATAACATATGTATAGCATTTTCTAGCAATAATTTTTAAGTCAGCATCCGGTATTTTATCGCATTTGGTGAGCGTGAAATATCTTAAAGTAGCACCTAATTTAGCTAAATCATAAAGTCCAAAATCCGTTATATTCGAACAATCAGATACGCTTAATTCACGCAGAGCAACACTAAAGCTTGACAAGTGTTTTCGGGCAATATCTGTGATTTTATTAATGGCATCGCGTTAAGTAAACGAAAACCAATTGCGAACAATTTTTAACGATCACTTTTAATCTATTATCAACGATCGCCGACCAGTATTCTATTTGTAGTTTCAACATGCAAAACTATCGTAAGTTGTTGATGTTGTCTTAAATGTCGACGCTGATAAAAAATATTGCCAAGTAATCTACGTAATATTCTACGTGTCGACAATTGCGTAAATTACATGGCATAATCTACAAATTTTAAAAGATTATTAGGAGAGGAAAGGCTTGAAGCCTTTAATAAAATAATAAAACTGTACCAAATGATCAAAATATATTAAAGTCACACTTTAAACTACATGACACTTTTACCATTTTAACAAATTTTTGTCCCATCGTCTCACAAATTTCATTTTTGTCCAATTACGGCGCTTTTCGAAACTTTTACAGAAACTCACTAAAGCCAAAAAAAGTGGTCTCGGACTCTTTTGTATTCGAATTAAATTAAGTATACTTACCAATTAAAATTGAAATATTTTCTAAAACTATTCGAAGTTCTGGACATTAATGTATTTTCAAGTGTTTGAAATTTTGATTACTAAATTTCAAAAATTAAAATATCGAATTTTATAAAGTTGCTAGTATATTAAAATTGAGTATATGAAAATATATTTTGCCAAATTAAAAATAATTGTAATAAATAATAAATAATAATGCTTCGAAGAAGGGGAAAACATTTAATTCGTCGTAACGCACGCAACATGACTTGTGTTATGACACTAATTTTAGTACGAAAAATACCGCATTTTTCTAGCAGCGTGGACACATTTCTATATAATTTAATGGTTTGAGCTTGCGCTGAAAAAAGTTGAGTTTCCACATCGAGGACACATTATTATAGTTACCATCTAGCGAAAAAAGTACTGAATGTCTTATAAATGATTTATTCACCACTTGAGAGCTTTTTTCATATTTGTTTTGTTATTGATTTTAAGCAGTTTTAAAGTGTAACGAGCTAATTTAATCAGTAAACAATCTTTAAACATGCATTTCTGATTTTATTAATTAATTAGGAACATATACCTCTACGATAAAAGACAAAATATATATATTTGAGATACATTTATGACTACAGGACGAACCCGATTGGATTAAAAGTTTATTTCGAATATGACAAGTGGTTTAACATTATAGATTTTAACTTTTTATTTAAATGTTAATTTAACTGCTTATGACTTTTTAGCTATATATCTTTCATACCAAGTACACCTTTTGCAATATTTAATCCAGATAATTCAGGAGAAAATTGTTTAACCAAAATTTTTGGTGAATTAATCATACTTTTAAAATAAAATGTACGAGGATGTATGATAGATAAAAAAGTGGGGACAAGTATTATGCATATATAATGTAAAAGCTTTAACAAAGTTGTATAGTTATGCTTTTCTAAGTTGTACATTATTCGCAAGCACACAAGTATATATCCATCTAGAAACGTATAGACACATCGATTCAGAGCTTCCAAAAGGCAGGCTTATCTCACAAATTGTTGGATTGGTGCTGTAATGATTTGATGCGAAGATAGTGTAATGATTAGAATGATTGTTACAACTGTTGAGCAGTCTTTTGATTGTCATGGGTACTTTGCCACTTTGGTGTGGGAAGTCACATGACTTAGCGCCGTGTGAAATCTCACCGCCCGAAAATCTGTATAATCGCAGCCCAAAAAACTAAAATAGCGCCAGGTGCGGCGATAATTTAGAAAATAATGAAAAAGCGCCGTTGTTGTCCCAATACCGGTTCAGCCTTCGCACCAACTTTAATCCCAAATGGCGCTATACATTGTGGTTGTTGTTCATGGCTGGCTTTCGTTGTTATCGATGTCAACAATCTGAAATACAACAAGAGAATTTAAAATAAAATGTTTAATCATGAGAATTGATTCGCTTACATTCATTCCCCCACAGTATCAAAATTGAAAATTTCCATCATCGAAAAGAGAACCACGCAAGTACCCCACCGGTGCTATTTTGTCTTTAGCTAATTTTTCGCTCATTTCATTGATTCTTTGATGTTCGCCGAGTCTATTGAAACCATTGAAACGAATGCCAAAAAATTAGAAAACTTACACATACGATAAAAATACTAACTCATGTGTTAAACCTATACGCAAAGAATGCATGCGCATTATTATGATTTGATGAAATTAATTTGAAATATGTATCCAATCCATATAAATTTTGTTCACCAATTCCTATATATGTTATATGTATATGTATGTATAATGTACATTGTCTTAACCAATCAACCTGTTTCAAGGATCAAATAAAATTGTATCCCTCTATTTCGTTTACTCAATTTCGCTATTTCGTTTGTGATCACAGCCAATTACATAGAAATAAAATGATGTTTCACTCTAGCAAATAATTCGACAAAGTATCATATAAATATATCTGTTCTGATAGGACAACGAAATGAGGGAAAAGGGATAGTTTACGAATTTGCTTTAATAGGCAGAGATCGCAAGAGATAAACGTAATAATTAAATAAACGAAATAGTATGCAATTTTATTCTTGATAAAAAGAGACAACGCATCGATCGTAAGAACAATACTGTGGTAGGGAGTTCCAATAAGAGCTGCACGATCAGTCTCCAATCAGAAACTGAGATGGTAAACCAATGAGTACCTCAACGTTTCAAAACTAATATTTTTTTTGGTGTTTTCTCTTTTTGTCTTGCAGTTCAATCGTATTGGTTTAGGACGTCCGTGTAGATAATGTAATGGAGGAATGATTTGTTTTAATATGGCACAAAAATACTCGTACAAACAGGCTGATGAGTTCTTCTACAATATATACTTCAAATAAATTGGCATCCGATATTCAATGTTACACGTGATTAAGTGTTTTAACTAAAATGTTTTAACATGTTCAACCAAGAATTATAAGGAATAACTTGTCAGACTTTTAACTTCTTTGAAATACACTGCTTGGAATGTCATTGCATTAAATATTGCACCTGGCACTATGCAGTTCAGTTAAGTCTCAAACGATATTAATGTTGGGACATTTTTGGTTCAACTATGCTTCTTTTAAAAAATTTCACAAGTTTCTCTTAATTGAAAAGTATAAAAGATTTGCATAACATCAAATAGATATACGGTGGTGAGCGAGGAAGTGTAGTGATTGACTTTGAATTCGTAGACCTATAGGTACGAGTCTCATTAGCGACGGTATTATTTTAATTTAATTTCTTCAGTATTAAAATTGGAGTCCATTGCCGTTGCTATAAAATTTTTAATTTTTTTATTCAACTAGCAGCTAAGGCGGTGGCTCGGTGGTAAAAGAAACTGTGTGATTGGATTGTAATCATTTCTTGTTACTAGTTCAAGCCTCAATATATATTTTTAATTTAATTAGCAAATTGGTCAATCTTAAATCAAAAAGCGATTTTTTTTTAATTAATGAGAAATGTGTGGATGTCCGCTAAATTTGGTTACCCTTAATTGCGATTCGAACACTGCATAACATGCACGAATCCAAATCCTATGTCACCGCGTGTACTTTACCTCACCATATCCATGTATAGATTTGCCTCTATACTCATCCTTTATATTTGCCTATTGAAGGGAGGGATTAAATTAAAAACTATTTAATGCCAAATCGAGGCTTGAACTCAAGTTCACAATTCCAAATGCAACGACTCTGCTTACTGGACCACCGGCGTATATAAAGGAGTTGCTATTCAAATCTTTTATGTTTGCCAATCCAATATAGAAAATTGAAAATTTTAGCAACAGGAATGGACTATGCTTATTTAACCATTACCGTATATTTTCATTACGGTCATACACAAGAGATGTCTCTTATATCTGCAGAAGCTGTGTTGAACCAATTTTACAGCAGAAATTAAATTAAAAAAGTATTGGCGCTGACGAGTCTTGAACTCGATTAATATTTGCTGCTGAACAACGATAGAAATCTTTACAAGAAGGTTGTAACCTTCATTAAAAGTAATCCGGGGAAATTTAACTATGAGCGTGCCATAAAATTTAGCACACCCCACTCCATGGTAGCATTGTGGAGCCAGGTTTATGTCACATTTTCCATACGCTTCAACAGTAAAGTTTTGGCCATATAACTCGTTCACACGACTCTAATTGCAACAGATGCAATAAATTTGCACAAGATTAATCAAATCAATGTTATCTCAAAGAGTCCACAGCTTTATGAAATTTTGGGGTCTAAAAATTAAATAAACTCAAAAAATTCAATTTAATCGTATGGAAACTTTATTTTCATTCGAAAGAACATTTCTTGCCATTTATTTTTTAAGGATTATTTCGTTCGAGAATTACGATTACGCGTTAGAGAATATCGAATGGTATTTGGCGAATGACACGAGTAATGTTGGCTTCCAATGCCTCAAATCTAGCTGGTTTATTCACATAGACTTTGGACTTTGCGTAGCCCCAAAGAAAACAGTCTAGAGGTATCATACGATCTAAATAGCCAATAGCTTCACGCGCTTTATGCAAGGATGGGCATTTACGCGTCATCTATTAATTTCTACGACGACGTGTTGACAACTTGTATAGACAACGTAGACAATGTAGATATTGTAGACAATGTAAACAATTCGTTGATAATGTCGATAATGTGGACGATTGATAGAATGATTTAGTGAACTAGTTCTGAACTACGGTATCCAGATTTTTTTAAATATAATGCGATTCGAGCGGGAGAGTTCTAGAATCTTTTTCGATGCATTTTAATCTGTTTTCAATTTAGGTTAGGTGAGAATTGTTCTACATTTAAATATTTTCATTATCTACCTTTAAGAAACTTAGAATTATGTACATTATGTAATCTGAAAGTTCAAAAAATTAGTTTTGTCTGTTAATCTGTTAAACATTTTTTAAATCTGTTATACAAGATAAATTTAAAATTGAGACGCTTAAATATTATCTATATTCAAAATCTAACATTACCGATCAAAATAGTTGGCGATGTCACCGTTTTTCGTGCGACCTATACATTTGCTTACAGTGCTCCGCATCTTCTTTGGCTAGAAAACACAATTTTAACATCGGTTGAAACTAAAAACAAGATTCATTGCAAGATTTTAACAACTCTAAAGCATCTGGCAAACTATTAAAAATCTTGTAAAAAAAATTACATTAAGGAAGTTAACAAACTTTGTTCATTCTTCCTTTCGTTCTCCTCTCATTCAAGGATAAAATTTTGAGCAGTACCTTAAATAAATTTGGAATAAGTTAGAACTATACTAATTTAGAAATCGTATTGAAACTGTAATGGAATGGAAAAGATCAAGTCTTCAAATAATAATCTCATGAAATAGCGTTAATGACCTCAACTTAAATAATATTGAACGAATCTTAAACAACTAATTTTGCAGATCAAACAATAATTCGGCAGATCTAGTGTTCAATAATGCTCTATTTTAGCGATACTGCTAAACTTTTAAGTTTACTTTAAAATATGTAAATATATTGGGAAATTCAATGAGCAACGACGTTAGGTAGTGGGCTAGATGCACATAAAGCTACATTTGCTCTATAAAGGTCGCCTAGAATAGCATGAAAAGGGATAACTAACTGAGGAAAACTAGCAAACGAAAATTGAAATCAAATGATGGGGGTAAAAAGGCCCGCTTTTAAAAAAAAAAATTTATACATATTTAAATTTTAATTAATGTTAAATTATATATTTTGAGTGGATTTTTAAGTGAAATTGAGATAGAATTGCACTATGGAAATTTAAACGCGTGTTGCAGACTTTGAGTGCAATTTAAATATTAATTGAAACTCAAACATTGATTAAAAAATAATTTTCTGTTATATTTGATTTGACTTCGAATTATATATTTTGAGTGAAACTTTTTTAGTTAAATTTAGGGTACCATGAAATTGAGTAAAATTTTAAACAAGATTTATAAATTATTCCAGTGTAATTCAAATTATAAATTTTTACTCATATTTTAGTTTGCAGAGACTTCAAAGTATATATTTTTTGAGTGAATTTGCTTAAATGATAGATTTTAGTATTTTGGTATGAATTAGAGCCAAATGCTTTAATGGTTTTTTAGATGAATTATATGAGTGGAAATAAAAATAAAACAACATTTTAGATTTTAATTGAGTGAAAAATCAAACATTGAGTTGAAAAAAATATTTTGTCGTATCATGAGTTTGCGTATAGAATTTGAATTATAATTGAAGGTATAAGAATTTAAGTTTTGATTTCACTTTAGAGAAACAAAAGTTGAGAGCATGTAAAATTATGGTTAATCGTATTTGTGTTTCAATGGCTTTTGAACTATCTTGAGTGGATTATCTGACGCAAAATTCCACCTAAAATTGATATGGGCTTGAATTAAATTTTAAATTTATAGAGAATTTTACCGTAGATCTGCTACGCAATCTTGAATTTGAGGATATACTTTGAATTCTATGGCAGTGTAAGGATTCGCTGGAAGCGAATTTCCATTTAATATTTCATGTTAATATTGTCTGAGGCAGATCTATTGGTTAATACCATAGGGTTGAAATCAGTGAAATTGGTTTATCTCTGTATTTAACAGGAACGAAAATCGAATAGTAATTTGCCAATGGGCTATTCAACACAAGTTTTTTTACGTTCTTATCAAATCTGGTTTTACAAAGCGCATACGGAGAGATAAATTGGTATAATCTGCATGATTGGTAAGAAGTAAATTTTTGGTAAATTTAACTCAAGAAATGTAGAATTTCAATAATTTAATGTATTCTGGATGACCTGTTTTATTATCTGTTACGTACGTATACTGTTTATCGAAGCTCTGATATTATACCATAGCTAGAGGATATAGAATTAAAACTATAACTATCAAATTATTATTTGTCATTTTGCAGAGATGTGGTAACTTTGAAAAATATGCTGTATTTGTTAATAAGCTAGTAATCTAGTTTTTATGATATGTTGTAATCTACATTGCTCATCCCTGGCTATATGGCAAATAACTTGTTGGAACCAAATGTCGCCGAAGTTGGCCTTCAATTTCAGACAGCAAATATTCCGTTATCATGGCGCAATAACGAGCACTATTCACAGGTACGTCTCAGTGGTTTTTAAAGAAATATGGCCGAATGATTTCACAGGCTCATAAACCACACCAAACCATCTATTTAGTCGCGTATTTATCCAATACTGTAAACTGGGATTCAAATTTTTCGATGGTATTCCAAATGGTGGTCTCAACAGCCGATGGTCTAAGCGCACGAACGATATTCCTCACAAAACGCTGATTTTCGTAATAAAGCTGAACAATTTGTAGACGCTATGCTATGAAATTACAAACAATACTGAATAAATAAAAACACGATGACAGTTTGGAACTATTCATGCGTCATTTGTCAAAAAGAACAAATAAAAAAATCACCTGTAGATAAACGCTTCTATAAAATACTCGTAGGTTGTTGACATTATTTTAATTGTTGACATTAAGAAAAAACCCTACCAAGTAATCTACGTATTTTTTTTTATATATTACGTGCCGACAACCGCGTAGAATTTAATCTGATTGACCAGTAATTTTAGACTATCCGGAAATATACATGAGTATCCGTGGGCATCTCTAAAATGAAAAATTTACCAAATTTACCAGTGTAATTTTTTGTTATATTTTTTAGTATGAACTTCACTGTCATAACAATTGAGATTGAAAAAATTAACTTGGCTCGTTTTGAGTTATTTGAGACCAAGGTAGCAACAGCTAAAATATATTCACGAGCTTACTGTTTGTTTGAACACTTGCTTGTTTTAATTTGGGAAGGTACTCAATTAAACTCGTATTATTTTTGATGAACACATTATTTATTACGATTAATAGTAACAAACACAGTATTTTTTTTTTATATTTATGACAGTCCTGCAAATTATTCGGAAAATTTTTAGTTTTTAATTTTATCTGGCCTAAATTTCTAGAGATTAAAAATAGATAAACTTCCATAAAACTACCACCGTATTGCGCCAAGTGAAATTCCTATAAATTTTGGACTAAATGACAAAACCATTCTAGGTATATTGTTAACTTTATCGAAGTTAGCTACAGTGTTCACGTTGGGTTTTCCCTGACCCCCGCAGCTTAATATTTTAATCCACTTTCTTCGGATAAAGAATAAACAGAAATTTTCCAATTTTAAAATAATGAACATTAATATAAATCGATTCAATTGAATAAAAAGCACAAATTCATCGGGAAATCTCACCACAAATATATCAAAAATTATTTACCGCACTGCAAGTATTTCAAATAAATAAAATGAATTTTCATTTACATATTATATGTACGAGTACATATAGTCGAGCATACATGTGTACGTTCTCGAATCAAAAAAATAAAACAATTTCAAAAATCAATTTCAAACTGGAAAAATAACTCTGCTACCAAAAAAATCTTCAAAAAAATTTTATTACAGACATTTTCCAGTAATATTTCCGCATGTGAAAAAAATTTCAACGGAATGATGATGAAATAAAAAAAAAAATAAGAAATTTGGAGAAAATTCAAAACACGTTTCGTTATCTTTCAATATATGATATTTGAAAATTCATATTTGGATGAATTTTATCCAATTTTGATTTTTATGCTTGACATATGTAGGTATGTATGTACTGGTGTACACTATTATTTAGAACACTGCATGTTCAATATGTTTAAGCAGTTTACTTCAATTGATTGCCCTTCAATCTTCTTTCCACATTCGATATATTGGAAAATCATTATTGATAAAATATCTATTACATGGATATGGTTTTAGGTCAGTATATATACCTCATATATGTATGTACATAAAATAGATCAAAATATTATATGATGACAATGCGACAATCATATAAATTCACGCAACAAATTGACCTTTATATCATTAATTTTAATTTTCAATTTTGAGAGCAATATGGTTTTCCATTCCCCTATACTATAGAACATCATTTCGTTTACTTGTTAATGGCCAAAATATATAAATAATGCTCAACGGAAAAATTAGTAAAGTGATTTTTCCCTCTTGTCATGTTAAGAGTGTAATAATAATCTAATTAAGTTGATAAAAGCTTCGAACAAGGGAATCGAAATACACAAACACACACATTCAAAAAAAATTGCGAGGGAAAATTATTTCTGATGATTAATATTTTTTTTTGTTTCGTTTTCACTTTTTTTTTTATCGTAATGTTTTTTTTTTTTTTGCTTTTCGTTAAATGGTAATTAAAATTAATATTCCTTGAAATGTTTCCATAGGGAGGAAATTATTTTTGTGTGTGTGTGTGTACGATTGTTATATAATATCCACACAGCCAATTCTCAACGTCAATTCATTATTTCAATTATGTGTTGTATATAGGTATTATGAAGGTAGTCGTTGGTGCAAAATTAAATTGAAATCCTGTATCTAAAATTGATAATGGGAATTAGTTTAGAAATAATGTTTGTTTGGCCAATTTAAATATGTGTAAGAATAACATTTTTGAATTCGACATAATTATGGATAAACCAAATTTTAATAATCGTCGACTACCTTACAATTTTGTTGTGTCTGTATCCAGATTTCAAAAATTTAAATTTCGGAAACGTAACTCGAATCGTAAATTTGTAAATCCGAATTCTGAATTCAGAATGTCAATCGAACTTTATCGATTCACTAATGCCTTGAAAAGCGTTAAGCTGCCTTGAAAATGTACTGACGCGCAATTTCTTCCTTTGAGCCTATATGCTCTCCACTTTAAGTCTGTAATTCATCAACGTTATGAGATCAACTTACATTAAAATTTTATAGTTCGCAATTGGCTATACGATAATTAAGTAAAACATGTGAGAACAAAACATGAACTTATACCATTTTTTCGGCCACATACTTTCATCAGAAATTTGGAACAACACATAGAAATTTATCGCAAATGCAATTACTTCGGTTGCTCAAAAACTTCAGTATACGGGATAAAAATACTATTACCCTTTCGGGTTCGCAAAACCAATTTGTGTTGGTAAATTTTTAGTTCCATAATGTAATCTGATTGAAGATTGATAATAGATGAATATAGGCCTGAGTAACACATTTGTACATATCAAATAACAAGTTTCTTCAACAAAAAAATTCATCATCATTAAATACCAACTTGCACAAATGTGTATATAGGTCGATATTGAGATGTCGTTAAGTTCAGGGTATGCATTTTTTTTTAGTAATAAATAGTTTTTCTTGGATATAATGGCACGCACACATTTGTGCTGGTTGAATTTTAGAAAAAATTTTTTATAAAATAGCAGATCGTTTGAGAAAATCAAAAATAAATTTAGTTTTTATTTAAATAAAAATATTGTAACATAAACAAACATCACACATAAAAATTCAATCAAATTAAACTAAGTACATAATATATCTTATATAATTATAACAGAATACTATACTTATCAACAATAAGAATTTTACTTTTTGAAAGTATGAAATTCTTTAAAACAATTTTTTAGATTTGAAAAACACAAATACACATTGCACTTTTCACATTGACACCGAGTGCGACTTTTACATTTTTCGAGACGGCAGCACCTAGCTGATGACAAAGTATACTATGCAGGTAAGTGGTCATAACCATCATACCGTTTTCCAATAGATGGAAGTGGTGATCACGATGGAGCAGTTGGTTGTTTAATAACCTCTTCTTCATCATCGCTGCAATTATAGCATCGGCTAACTCCAATTTGAAATCTAACAGATCCATACATTTTTGTTTTGGAATTCTACAAGTTGAACAATCCCGCCGCTATTCCATCCAACTGTTGACAACGGCTAAGTCAATAATATGATTAGTAGCTTTTAGAGTCCATTTTTTCGTCTTGATGTAAGTTCTATAATATTCCATCATCTGGTCAACGATGTCTACACCGCCCATGTTTTGATTATAGTCGGCTACGATGGTGGGGCAAGGAAATTTCTCAAAGTTTTTCGAACTCTTAATCCATCGATCGACTGTTGTTAATAGATTTGTGCCAGATATTGTAGATATGCAAGTCACACACTTTGTGTCCTTCCACTTTACAGCTGTTATTTTATTTGAACCATTATATCCAGAATAAATTCTTCGCTGTCTCCTCCTATATCTAAAATATTTAGTTATCAATTGAACTTAAATAAAAATTATATCGCATTTAAAAATGTTACCAGTTGCTCTATATTCCATCGTCAAAAGTTTGTTTAAAAGGGGTACGGTTGTAAAATAACGATCGAAATAAACATAGCTTCCTTTGGAAAGATTTTCAATTAACCGCAGCACTACTGTTGTACCTTATCCTAAGCTCCCAAAATTTCAAAATCCACTACAAGGCCTCTGGATGTGGTCACCACAAAATTTGTAAGGCCGGTTTTTGTTTTTGACGTATTGCCTTGCCAGGCATATTGTTTTTGACATATTGCCTTGCCTGTGTAGGGGATCAATAAAATATTTGCCTATTTTTTAGGTATTGCTCGGACACCTATCTTGAACTTTCTCAGCTTTTTAATTTCGTGAGCTGATGTTTTTAGCTCATTACCACGTTTCTGCAAATGATATATGTTGATATAGGTGCTACGAAAAATTTCGAGCAAAATATTCCATCGGCGATTTCACGTTTATTGTTCCGGCAATTTCATTTTCTGGTATTGCGGAAGTGATTGTGGCGTGAAAAAACCTCGATACCATTCGTTCAAAGATGTATTTCCAGGTTGATTGTTGTGTTGTTCATCATCTTCTGATTCGCTAGATATATTATCTTCCGGCAAATATACTAACTTTGGATTCAACACGACATCTTCCTCGGAATCTGACCCCGAATCGACAAGCATTTTGTCGATTTCACTTTGATTACAAAGCCACTGGCCGTTTCTATATACAACTAAAAAAAAAACCTATTATAGTATTGTTTTTTAAACTTTTAGAACCTACTGAGGTTTCGTACTCGATATATCAATGGGCTTTTGGTGTAAATGTTTATAGTCTATACCAGTTTGCGCAAGCGCAGGATAACTGATCTGCGATGAAAAATTCGGAGCAGACCACTTGGGATCTTCATCTAACAATGATCGGACATAACTGCAAACATTCTCCAGACAGAGAGAATTTTGAGATAGTTAAATTTGTTAAAGATGGACCTTGGATTGTCCACGGCCTATATTAAGCGCCACTACAAGATAGAAGAGCTGCTGGTTCTTGATCAAAAAATTTAATACGTGAGTTGATTTTACTTACGCACTCAGCAACCTTATGTATTTCAACATCAAAATATCCTGGGTACAAGGAGACTAATGCAATACTTCCAATCCTTGATTAGCTGAGACACAGTCAAAGAGTGGCTTAGGGAACTAAGTCCAGCTTTACTATTGGGATGCAGAGGAAAGTGTACTTTCCTAAATCAATCAAATTCAAACCCTACACTCCTGCCAAAAATGCGATACTCCGCTAAATATAATCTCATAAACTTCAAGTTAAATAAATTAACCAAAAGAATTATGATTTGGCAAGCTGTTGTGAACTCAAGAGCAGGTTTTGTCACAACTTCCACCATGCCGTCGAATTTATTCTTAAAGTATGACTACGCAGAATCGTATTTTACCCCTAATTCGTTGACGCGATTCAACAATAATATTGTGGCCTGTATATCCTATGCGTTAGCAAAACCCTTAAATTATTGAAACCCGGGTTTTCAAGTTTGGAGGTATAATTAGAATCAGGTTTTTTAAACAAAACTATTAGAAATAATAAAACTCGGCGCTTATTGAGTCACCTCCCAAACGCATTCTTGTTTCTCAGTGCAGATATTACATGCAATAGAAAATGTGCTCTCTCTTTTTCAGTCGATGTTGGCTTTATTGTTAATATCGCTTTAGAGTAGGTTTCGACTGTGAACTTCGCTGTTATTTTTGCAAAGGGAAATTTATTAAATCTGATTATGTTCCTGTTTGAAGCTTCAAAAAACTGAATATCAAAGACTAGGTGAGTGATTTTTTCTTGTCAGAAAGATATGTACAAAGGTTGATTTAGTAAAACGAGAAAGGGATTCTAGTCAATCGAGATCTATTCGAATAATATTAAATGCATTTGGAATTATAACTACTCGCTGGAGAGTTTTAAGAAATAGCTTAGCCACATTCATAGAAACTATGAATATAATAAATTCACTGAAGGAGTGACTGGAGAAGGATTAGAAATTTACATTCATTTTCTATAGGCATAATTCATCATCAATTGCGATTAATATTTCACATCTGCTTGCAAAACATTTGTGATAGACGAGTAAGACCAGGGCAATGGGGAATTATTTAGAACATACCAATTGTAATAAATGATGCTAAACGTTTGAAAATTTTCATATTTTTATTTAGCTGAAATGATTAACGGTTATACTCAAATATTCCACTTCCAATCCAGTTCTCCGTTGTTCTTATCGCGATTTAACACTCTAAATCATCAATACATTAAAATGTGATAACCAAATTATAGGGTTGTACATTTTCTCTGCCGAAACTTATACTTATATATAGTCTTTCCTCATTTTGGGTTCTTTCACCCGACAACTTAACTACAGCGCACTATTTTTTGGATAAATTTATAATGTAATGTAAATATCTAGGATGTTTCGGTTTCAAAGGTCTGGTTTAACTTTTCGGCCACTAACATTTGCTCAAGGACTTTATCAACAGGACATTCCCAAAGAGCGGTTGTTCCTGCTAAACGGCGAGTCTTTTAAATATTTGATTAACGAAATAAATTTAATATTTTTTGAGAAACATATTTCTGAGAGCAAATTTTTAGTTTTGGTCAGCATAAAAGTAGGAATGGTTGCTGATGTAATAAGCGTAATGTTTAGGTTCAACTGCTCAATTTAATTGGTGACAGTGCATTGCACACATTATTTAACAACTGTTCCTTGATTTATGAAAGCATTTCAAGATGATTTTAATCTTTCAAAGCCAGTTTTATGAATTCGCATAGTAAAACTTACTAAAGGCCTGGATTTTGGGTTCAGCAAATTTGAAGGAAAATCCAAGTTATTGGGACCGGGTACCCACACGCATGTTTCTGTGCATGTTTTAGCGCGAATTTCATGGAAAACTGAGTTTACTAATTTCATTAAGAGCAAAGTCAAAGGATTAATTTATTTTAATTTTTTTATAATTATTTATAGCAAAGTATTACAGTTTAAATTTGAACAGCGTAACAACATAACCTACAAAAAATTATTTAATGTGTTCGCGATTTTGATGTTTACGTGTTCTATGTGTATTGATCAAATGTTGCAATGTGACTCGAACAGATGATGTTTTTTTTTTAAATTCGCATGAATAAAAGATTCTAGTAATATATTTAATTTTAGAAATCGAGTCTACCTACTAGTTATTTACAAATGGCATTTTGCTATAAAAATCTAACAACCAAAATGGTCTGCTGCAAACCTTACATTACCACACAAACTTTCGTACATTTGTTTATGTTTGAGATAGATTTATAATTTTCAATGACAGTAAAAAATGTTTATGGCAGCAACAGTTTTAAAAATGAGTTTTGGTCTCATCCCACAGTCAGTAATATATATTTTTTTCTTACTCTAATTTAACTGCGCAGGGAACATTTCCATGGGGTTAGTAGATATCGTATTTTTATCCTTCCAATCAATAATTTAAGAAAATACTTATGAATGCCCAAATAGAACCAAGTAATTGTCTTGCAGAGGGTTGTGAAAAGCATAGTCTATAATATTTATTTTAGTATAGAAATTGTTCATACTAAACTTGTAACTCGTATACTGATTTAGCTCGATCAGACTACTTTACATTAAAGGCGCAATAAATTGGTATGAAACTAACTAATTCAATGGTATCTAAAAGAAGCTGAGACCACCGGTTTTCGAGCTATTCAAAAATATTTGGCAACAGTGAAAAGAATGCTGATGCAGGAGGGTTGCTAAAAATATGCGTTAAGCCAAATATATTCTAACTAGAACAATATTGCGATTTTTTATCCATAATAACAAAATTTAAAATTTAAACCAATTCGAACGCTTAGTTCAGAAATATTCTTTAATTAAAGCTTTATTTATTTTAATTCAACATATATTTCCAAAGTTACAGTATGTTATGTGATTCCCGATTTAATTTGAAAATTTTTTTAATTTCGTTCTATACGGTATAACTGAATCGGCCGTTTGGGAAAGAGAACTACATACAAACTATCGTATTTTATTTAAAATCGCTAAAATATTGTAGTTGTCGATATTGCCTTAATTGTCGACGTTGACAAAAAACTTTGCCAAGTAATCTACGTAATATTTTACGGGTCGACAACCGTGTAAATTACACTGCGTAATCTACCTCGCCCATCCCTGGGCACCAGTTGTAAAGACAATAATAATCTGCAATAGAACGAGCATCACATAACCAATCGTGAGATACACCCCATTAAAACATTCACCAGTTCCTCATAAGTATACGGGTGAGGTGAAGTCATGGCGGGTAAATGATCAAATAAGACAAGAACGACTTATGTTGTTAGAAATATAGATGCAGAATCTGGTTTTTAAGAACGAAGTTTTATGGAAGAATCTGCTAAAAAGTATAGTTTAATCCAGAAATAGCACCATCAAGAAGATACGATTGCTGGATTACACACAAAACTGTATATGGTATATACGATATAGCAAACAGCTTTTTTAAATCAAAAGAATTTCAGAATTTCCCAAGGACAGAGCCGTATCGAAAAACCGACGGATTAACTCCGGATTTTTTTTCTCGAATGCAAAATTAAACAGGTGTATCGACTAATAATTGTGCGTACGTGCTGGGCTTTATAGCAACCATTTCAGGAGTGTACCATATCGTCGAATATTTAAGATATTGATCAAATCGACCACGAATGATATTCATATACATATGTAACACGAATGTAAAATAATCGAAATGTAAAAGCTTTCAAAATGTACAAATCGCACTTTACTGATATGTTATGACTGATGAGTATAAAATACCACACCAATCGTTAAAATGTATAATGCTAGACAAGAGTATCAGAGTTTTGTTTACACAGAATATATTCTTAGACGCACCAATTATCATTATGAGTGATGCAAACAAGGCCGAACACCTAATTTATGTATCTTCTCGATATTCAATTTGTAGCACATGCATGTAAGTCATTTTTTGTGTATAGGTATATGCTCTAATTTATGCAGAAGGTGATGATGAAATGGTGTTTTTACAATTCAATATATTTAAATTGATGAGCATTGGTTTATCAATGGCATACATTTATTGTTGTTTGTGGTTCTATCTGTATATTTTGATGATAAGCCATAACAATATAATAGCCGCGGGAGGAATATTTATTTATGTTGGAAATGTTTTTTTTTTTTTGGTGCCATTATAAAGTGATTTATATGTCGCATTTATATGTATATGTAAATAAACAACATAATATATTTTAATATATTTCAAAATATATCGTATACTATACATGCCAACATATATGCATATAGCTATATAGGAGACTCGAATAACATAAGTTTTGTACATACATACATATACGAGTATAGATTGAGAATACTGTTCGAAAAAAGGATTTGCTTTGTAAATTGCTTTTTCGTTCGTATTTTTATTATTATGGGACAGAACACTTAAGTGATTTATATTTATTTGTGTGCACATATCGCATATATAAAATATTGCTTAACCTCGAATTTTAACCGGATATAATCATTGGTTTTGTAAATAAAATAAAAAAATATCGTGTTCAATAAAATATTATCACGCCAATTATATCGTTTCGAGCATCGACTCAAATATTTATATTTTTTAAAAATTCCAAACCCAAACGTTTCCCACTCTCCACTTTAAAATAATTTATAAAATTTATTACCAATTTTCTATGTTACCTTTTATTTTATATATCGTAATTTAAGGATTTTTAAATAAAATAATTTAAATTTAATAGAAAATAATAATAAAAAAAAGCTCATAAATACTTTAATTTACATCACATTTAATTTTATTGTTATTAAATTGATAATAAAAAAATAATTCTTCTGTGCTCTGTACACAGTGTCGCGCGTCGCACAGAATCCAGGCGAATAGAGACGTAAAAAAGTCATAAACAATTTGATTGTACAAAAATACTACAGTGAAAAGCTCATAAATTTTAATTTTGTTTTCAGTTACACAATTTTTACATTTTTAATTAATATTTTACAACAATTTCTCTCTTTAATACTGTAAAGCTTTCGTAATTGAATTTGACTGTGTTTGTTGTGTTTATATATAAAATATCGATTAAAAACCAAAATTATTATTCTTTTTATAAATAAATGTCGACTAAAGAATTCTATATATAGGTAAATCCATCTATTGATTTTATGTTACTCTCAATTTTCCCTTTCTAGGAATTTATTTCAATCATTTTTTTTTTCACTGTATCAATGTCGATTTATAAATTTCTAATATAAAGAAGAAATCGACAAACATAATAAATTTATAATATTTTCATTCATTCAATACTAGATCCATTCAAGTTGAAAATAGACTTATATGGTCGTACAAATAGATTCTATTCGATTTTCTTAAAAAATGAATGAGCTTTTACCAGTAAATCGAGATTGGTAATGTAATCAAGCAAATTGGGTTAAAGTGTAAATGGATTTTTAAATAATATTTTAATTGTTCGTATATATAGAGTAGTAGATTAATTATTCCTTGACTATTTTTATGCAAAATATTGTCAATCAATCTAAAAAACGACTCTTGAATCTTTTAAGTCGAAACAGGATGCGGTGTTTAAATTCTAAACTACTTGATTAATGTTTGTATTTGCGAATCTGACGAACACTTTCTGTGTATCAGGGTAAAGATTTCTTACTAAATCGATTACTCACCCAAGAACCCAAGTTAGAAAACTAAATACTAATTTGTCACATACGTTGCCGATGCATCTTTTTAGAAATTTAACAACTATAAATCATATAAAATTCTCAAAAGGACTATGATTCAATGATATTACACAATTTAAAAACAGAATATATCAATTACTTTGTTCGCTATAACAGAATTCATTTAAAAACAATTCAACACACAAAGGCAACCACAAATTTGTATAACTTTTATAACTGACGGCGCAATTTGGAAAATTCTGATATTTATGTCAATTTTTAGACCAAAATTTAAAATTTTGTAAAACTATGAAAACGTTATATAAATAAAGAAATTTGGAAATTTAGAAATTAGTAAAATAAAAAATTTAAATATTTTCAAAAAAAAATTAAAAATTTGAACATCACAAAACTAAAGCAGATTTGTAGAAACTTAAATAGAAATTTGGTCAGTGAGAAATTATGAAAATAAAAACTTGTAAATTTAAAATTAATAAATCTAAAGATCAAACTTGAAAATTAATATAATAAAAATGTGAAAAATATAAGAGTTTTGAATGAGATATTTCGATTTTAAGAAATAAGGAGTTTAACAATAGTAAAGATTTAAAAAATTTAGAAAGTTAGCAATTTCGACATTAAAAAATTATTCAAATTAGAAAATCACAAATTTTGAAATTATGAAAATTAGAAAAATAAAAATTTATTAAATTAGAAATTTAAAATAATTTAGTTAATATTATTTTAAAAGTTTAGAAATAAAAATTTAAAAAATCCAAAAAATTCAGAATATGTAAACAGTTAAATTCAGGAATTTATTAATTTTAGAAATCTCAAAAATTTAGAAATTTATTAATTAGAAATTTTTGAAATTTAAATAATTTGGAAATATAGACATTTCGAAAATTTGGATGTATAGAAATTAAGAAATTATGAAAGAAATTATGAAATTAAGATATTAGGATATTAAGATATTAGGGAATTGGGAAATTAAGAAATTTAGTAATATTTAGAAATTTAGACACTAAAAAATTTAAAAATTCAAATTTTTTTTGCAATTTAAATTATTTTTAAATTAGAACAAAATTGGGAAATTTAGAAATTTGGAAGTTTAGAAATTTAGAAGTTAGAAATTTAGACATTTAGAAATTTAAAAACTTAGAAATTTATAAAATTGGAAATTTAAAAATTTGGAAATTTATTTTATGCACAAATTTAAAAACAAATTTTAAGATATTTAAAATACATAAAAATAGAAAATTTAGATATTTATTACACTAGAAAATTTGAATTCATCCGGCTGGTCATGGAATTGCCATAAACTGGAAAAATTCATTCTCCGATTTAGATATTAAAAAATGAAAATTGAAAAATAGAAAAATAAAAATTAGTTGAAAGTACCTTTGTGAAATTATCCCGAAAATATTTCCCGAATGATTATAGTTTAATGTGATAATATTAATATATATTTATAAAAATATCTTGTAACTGCAGCTATAGCATCATTTCAAAACTATAACTATCGATAGTACAGAATATATCCTAAAACTGTATGTCGATAAAAAATATTAAATATATTTCTTCCTCGTATATAAAAAGGAAGGTATAATTAGCTAAAACAATATGACAATCAAACGTTAAAGTCACGTGAAGATATGGAGATATAGTCGCGTGATACAAGATATGGATTACCAAGGCTCGCTTGATGTGGAATTTTTAGGCAAAGGATACACGTTTCTTATGGCAAGAAAACAAATTCTATTAGCCGAATCCCCGTTATAGCCGTCTCAAGTCATACTAGAAATAAATTACCAAATCTCGCTTGATATGGAATTTTTAGATAATGAATCAACCTTATCAAAAGCGGATAAACTCAAAGAGAATTTATTGACGATGGTATACGATCGATAATATTCTATAATTTGGGCTTATCAAGAACGAATAAACTCAAAGATGGTAATCATACTTCAGGCGACTATAACGAGAATTCGGCTAGTAGAATTTTTTTTCTTTCTTTGCCATAAGAAACGGGTACCCTTTATCTAATATTTCCATATCAAGCGAGGTTTAAGCAATATTGAATACATTTTCATACAGCAGTATGGCGACTTTTTATTATATATTTTGTGTGAGATTTTAAATATTACAGAAATATTTTTGCGGGATGATATTAAAAAATAGCGTAATATTGTATAATGTTAGGGTTGCTTGATAATCAACCTATATTTTCGGGATAATTTTCCGGCTAACTTCACACACATGTTGAAAGTGTTATATTTCCAATTCTTCCGACCAGTTCCTGTTTAAGTGTAAACATTTGGTCATTAAATCGATTAAAGAGAGGAAAAAATTTGTTAGGGAATTACGGCGTTTCCCTGATAAAAACAAGTATGATCGGTACACAAATATGAATCATGCACTGGAGGTAAGTTTGTATTGACTTCTGTTTGTGAAATTCCACAAGGCTGAAGTTGTCTATATGTTTCAAAATAAGAAGCAACATTGAAATTTCTTCAAATTTTGAAACCAGGTGTAAAAATCGCAAAACCTGCTCAATTCTGAAATTATTTCAAATTTTGAACTTCAATTATATATATAAAAATCGTTTCTTAAGTAAACAAGATATATAAAAATATTAAAAAACCTAAAAATAAAGAATTATAAATTTAAGACATTTAGAAAATTGAAAATTGAGAAATTAAAAGAAATGAATTTGGAAATTACGAAAATTTAAAAAAATAAAATATTTAAATATTTAGAAAATCACAGATTTTGAAACTAAAATTATAAATTTGGGCAAAATTTAAAAATTATAATTTTGGAAATACAAAAGATTTCGAAATTATAAAATTAGAAATTAAGATAACGAAAATTTTAAATTTGGATATCTAATAATTTAGAAAGATTTAATTAAAAATTTGAAAACAAATTACTCAAAGTTTCTTAATTTTTAAATTTATAATTGAATTTTGAAATCTAGAAAATCAGTAGTTTACAAATTTAGAAATGTCAACATTTAATATGAATACATGAGAAATTTAGAGTTTAACTGCTGTTAGTAATTAGGAAATGAAGAAAAAAAATTTATAAGAGAATTGACCAATACATATCTCCAGATACCTAAATATTTTTTTTTAGTTTAAGTCCATTTAATTATCAATTTTATACAGAGAATTAAGCTCTATAAAATACTCATTAAATTCGTAAAATTTGTACATAAATGTATATATGTATATTTAAATTGCATACAATTTTGATTTATTACAAAAAAATGAAAAGCTAAGTACAAAAAAATAGTAATAAGCTTCGAAAAAACCACAGAAGCAAATTCATTTTTAAAGTATGTATGGTATATGAATAGCAATTTGTCATAATTAGCGGTTTTTGGTTTTGATAAGAGCATTACAAAAAAATTGTATAGCATACAATTCTTTTTATAGTCTTTGGTCTCTTTGGTTTATAAAATAGTAAAAAGAAAACTTACAACTATGTATATAAATATACATTATAAAGTTGTGTCGTAAAATGATATATAAATATGAATATATAATATTTTAAAAATATACAAATCATCGAGATTATACGTAATGTTTTATAGTTATATGAAATAAAATTAATTAACTCAGTGATTCACTGAATTTTCATGATAATAAAATATGATTTATAAATTTGGTGCCTTCTAGTAAAAAAAGGTGCATCATACAAAGTACCAGATACAATTCTGCCTAAAACACTGGAATAATTAAGTAATTTAAAAAGAAATTCACTTTAATTTATATCCTGTATGAGAATGCTGGTATACAAACTATTAGACATTATTACAAAATAAATAAAACTTGTATTAATTATTTTATTTATTATAAACCGTTTAATTAAATTTATATTATATTGTTAAATTAGCTAATATTATTAATTAAAACCAAAACAAATATTATGTAACAAATAAAATTCAGAACAAATAATTATTTATTTTCTCGGTTGAGTGTTAATTACTGTGCCATACAATAAACACAAACAGTTTTAATTTATGTTACAAATAAATTAAATTTAAATTGTCTGTAGAGCTTTTTTAATTTTATTTTTATTGTTATTTCGACTGAATAAAAAAATATATTTTTAAATTGGATATATTCAATTTATATACAATTATTGTTATACGTGATTAATCGACGGTTGATTGTATTGATACAACAATTAATACAGAATTGTTTTAAAATCATTTTTTGTTTATTTTTTGTGGCCGATTGTTATGTTGTTATAGCCCATGGCCTCAGATGCGTTAATGGTACAGTTATGATCTGCACATGTTTCAAAATGTATTATGAATTCTAAATGAAAGAAACCAAAATATTACTGACCCCTCTTAAAATAAAAAAAAAACTTTGGATTGATCTGCAGTATCTGTTTCTGATCAACGAAAGAGATTAATGAGTTTAAAGATTTGTCGACTTATGTTTAAGCTTCATATGGTTAGACATAAAGGAATCGAACTTTGTAGGATCACCTCTTATCCAGGTCAGGGATATGGTGGAATTCGTTAAACAAAATGGTCGCTGATACTTTATGACTGACTTATGATCACATAATAACAATAGATTCTATCAAAGTATATTTCAATAAATCTAGCCCAGACCAAACAATGATAAATGTGTCTATCACATCAGCGATTAGAACATCACGTTTTGGCTTTTTTGCCGAATATGATGTGAATGCAAACATCACGTAAGATGATTGAAAATTATACCGAATTTTAAAGGTCTAAAAGTATGAATTAAACATATTTAAATTCAAAGCTCTTAATAATTTTATATTTCTTAACATAAAAATAATGAAACTTTCAATAAAATTTCGTAAAACATTGAAAATTAGATAATAAAATGTATTTCTTAATTTTCTGTTAATTCTTAATTTCAAGATATTTTATATATTCTGAATTTTATAATATTGAAAAATATTATAACTAGCAAGAAAAATTTTAAATTCGTCAAACCCACTGAATATGTCAAAACTCTTTCTGTTCTAAGTTTCAAAATTATTTGAAATGTTTATAATTTGTAGCAGCTCGAATATTCGACTCACCGATATTCGATTCTGCCACAAACAAAACAATTAGTGAAATTCAAATATAAACCAACTTATTTGAATTAAGCGTTCACTAACCCCATCACATATCCATCTATCCAACCACCACTATCTAATAACCGAACCATTACTATAAAACATTTATAGTAAAACCATCGCCATCTAACAACATCACCACGAACAACAATGTTCGGTGATGCAACACTTATGCGTAAGTGCAATATTCACCGTCGCCGGCGCATGTGTTCCTTCAACACAAAAACGAAGACGAAGGCGACGTCACACACAACAAAAACAACCAAAACAAACAGAAAACAGACAACACGTCTCATTACAAAAAAACGACTAAAAAATTACAATCTCTCCTGACAACAAGTCAGCCATTTGGTGGTGATAAAAATACATAATAAAATATATAATAAATTAAATAAATAAATTGTGAACTTTAACAAACAAACATAACATTATAAAATTAATATAAATAAATAAATTAACAATAAACATATAAATAAATATTATATTAACTAATCAAAGTTTGTGTATGTGCATTTATTTATTTATTCGAGAAGAAAATTTATGAATTGGGAACTACCGAAACCCAAAAAATTTCTAATTTTCAAATTTTAAAATCAAATTAGATTTCAAAAACTGTTAAATAATAACTAATTATGATAAGTAAAAAATTTCAAAATTTTTAAAAGATTTTGGCCAAAAAATTATCAATTAAAAAAAATTTTAGAACTTAAATTCTAATTATCATAGCGTTATAAACATTTTAAAATTCTTGAAAATGGTAAAAGTAATAAAAATATTAACATGTTGTAGCCGAAATGCTACTTCATAAATTTATTAAAAATTCTAAAAAATTTCAGAGATTTTTAATCAATTTATAAATTATTAAATCTATTTTTTGAAAAATTCATTTTGGTTTTTAAATTTTATTATAAAAATTGCAAAATCGAAATAATCAAACTATTTTAGAAATTCTGAAACGATTTTTAAAAATCTGGTGAAAAATGTTAAATTTGTAAATTTTAAAATAAAAAATTTTTCAAATCATTTTAAAATGTTGTAAAATTTTTAACATATTGCTAAAATAGTTTGAGTTTTTATAAATTACACAAATTTTACTTCAAACTAAATTTTGTTCTCAAAATATGAAAATTCTAAATTGTTTTATTTTGTAAGATTCAATAAATTCTAAAAATTCGTACTCGTTTTGAAATATAGGAATTTATATTTAATATATAATTTCTGAACAGTAGTTTTGAACTCGAATAAATTAGTAAAATAATTCTCAAAATCGGTAGCATTAATCATTCAAACACTTTTGAATATAATTAAATTTAAATAAATAAATATATTATTTTGGAAATTTTTAAATTCTCTAGAACACTAAAATTAAACTTAATTCCTACACGGAAATTCTTAAAATTGACATTTATAAATAAATGATATAAACATTTTGTATATTTTAGATTTAAACCCAATCGAATTATGTATATGTGCGTAATTTTAAAAAATTCTTAAACTTATTAATTGTAATTATTGAAAATCTATAATTGGAATATAACAAATTTTCAAGTTGTTTAAATATCTCACTGAATTTTTAAGGTTTAACAGTATTAATTAAAAAATAAAATTCGAAGCTGTTAATAATTTTATATTTCTTACAATAAAAAAAAAAAAAAATAAGTTTAAAATATAATATAATTTATTTCTACTCTTTCTAACTGTTAAATACTGTATATTCCAAAAATATTTAAGTTTATTTTAAATAAAAATAATATATTATTTAAATAATTTTTTAAATAAATTTTAAAATCAAATTAAATTTCAAAAACTATTAAATTGGATAATAACTTTATATGTTAAGTAAGAATATGCAAAATTCGTAAAAAATCTCAACGATTTCATATTTAAAAATTCTCAAAATATTAACAAAAATCGATTTTTAGAACTTAAACTCTATATATTTTAAAACTACTGAAAATTTTAAAAATAATATAATTAAAATTTAAAAATGTTCTTCAAACATTTCTAATCAATTTATAAATTATTAAAACTGGTCTTAAAAAAATGAATTTAAATTTTAATTTTTCCAAACTAGTTAATTTTAATAGAAATGTTAAATTATTTAAATAAATTCTAAAATTTAAATAATTTCCAAAAATAGTTAAATAATCACTAAAATGTTGTTGCCGAGGAATTACTACTTCATAAATTTATTTATAATTCAGAGAATTTTTTAAAAAATTCTAAGCAATTTATAAATTATTTAAATTGCCAATAAAATTGTCTGTTTTTTATTATCACAACTACAAATCAATATAATCAAATAATTTAGATAAATTTTGACACGATCATTAAAAATCTGGTAAAAATACGTTAAAATTAAAATGTTTTACATTTTTTATCATACAGTCAAACTAGATAGTTGTTCCAACTCAAATTAATTCTCAAAAGTATAAATAAATAACAAATTCTAAGAACTCGAAATTCAATTAATTTTAAAAATTCATGCACGTTTTTAAATATAGTGTTTTATTTCTAATGCAATTTCTGAACATTAATTAAAAGTAATATTTTTATTAAGTTATATAATAATTCTGTAAATTTTAAATTCTAAATCAAAATTATTAATTGTAATTATTATTAAATATCTATAAATTAATTTCTTAAAATTTATAAACTGTTTAAATTTTGCGCTGAATTTCAAATGTCTTTTAAACTATATATTAAAAATTTTAAATTTTGCAGATCTCAACAATTTTATAATTCTTAACATAAAATTTTGAAAAGTTTTAAATCGTGTACGCCAATTTTTGATAAAACCTCATAATTTAATTTATTTCTTAATATTCTGTTAATCCTTAATTTGAAGCAAATATTAAATTATGAAATAGTGAAAAATGTTATAAATCAAGCTTGCAAGATGATGTTGTATTTGAAACAATTAAATTCCTCAAATCCTCAATATATAAATAATATATATTAAAATATATTAAATATATCAATATATATTAAATCCTCTAAATCTCTTGGCGTTAGAAATGCTACTTCATAAATTTAAGGAGAATTTATCGTAAATTTTTCTTGATTTATAATCAATTTATAAATCCTGAAGCGATCAGTAAAAATCAGGTAAATAAATAGCAAATTTGTAAAATTTATAAATCTTACAATTTTCAATTTGAAATATATTTAAAATGTTGTAAATTTAATATCATATATGAAGTTAAAATATTTTGAGTATATATTAGTTACAAAAATTTTGCTTCAAATTAAAATTAATTCTCAAAATTCATATTCTATTTAAAATATACTATATAGTGATTTAATTTTATATAATTTCTGAACATTCCAAAATTTTTTAAAATTGTTCAATTCAGTTTGACCGCTTTATGAAAAATTTAGGGAAAACCGATTATAAAAATCGGTAACATTTAAAATTCAAACACATCAAATCTGAATATTGTTTAAATAAAAGAAGTAGTATTGAATTGAAAATATTAAAAAAATTAAAATATTTAGAACTCATGCACGGAAATTTATAAAATTAACATTTATACATAAACTATATTCAATATTTTGAAAACTTTAAACTAACGACCAAATGAGTTTTGTATGTGTGCGAAATTTGAAAAATTACTTAAAATTATTAATTTTATTAATAAAAATCTAGAAATGGTATTCTAAAAATTAACAAGTGTTCTAAAGTTCGCTCTTTTGAAGGTCTTAAAGTATAAATTAAACATTTTTAGTTCGAAGCTCTTAATAATTTTATATTTTTGAAATACAAATATTAAAATTTTCAAAAAGCTTAAATTGTACTTGTGTCTATTTTTTAATTATTCTTAATTTTAAGATATTTTATATCTGAATTTTAGAATATTATAATTATAATATAATAATATAAAAATAATTAAAAATATTAAAATTCAACCACGCAAGAAAATTTTTTAATTCTTTCCTGTTAAATTCCTCAAAACAACAACTATTTATAATATTTGAAGGTTGTTTTAATAAAAGTAGTAAATTATTTAAATAAATTAAAAATTGTAAATTTTAAAATCAAATTAAATTCCAAAAACTATTAAATAAGAACAGTTTATGTTGGGTAAAAATTTGCAAAATTCTTAAACAATTTTAACGATTTCATACTTAAAAATTAACAAAAATTTTTTAGGACTTAAACTCTTAATCTCTTAGCGTTATAAATATTATGAAAATGTTAAATGTAATAAAATTGAAATATTAAATTGTTGTAGTTAAGGAAATCCACTTCATACATTTTTTAAATATTTTCAAAGTTTTCTAATAAATTTATAAATTATTAAAACTTGCAAAAACTTTTCTTGTTTTTATAATTTTATTATCACAATTAAAAATTGAAATAATCCAATTATTTTGAAAAGTTCTAACACGATCATTAAAATCCTGGTAAATAAATTTTAAAATTTAAATAGATAATTCGGTTTAAAAAAATCCTATTTTTGCCAGGATTTTTTTGACATAATTTTATTTTTTTGACATAATTTTCTTGAATAAAAACTCGGTTTTAACCAACTCTATAAATCTATAAATTTGTGATTGATTGAAATTTTAAAACTTTACAAGTAAGTTGTTTAAATTTCGCACAGAATTTTGAAGATCTAAAAGTATAAATTAAAAAATTAAATTCGAAGCTCTTAATAATTCTATATTTCTTATAATTAAAAATAATATAATTTTCAAAGAGTTTAAATTGTACTTCGTTAATTTTTCTGTTTCAAAACTCTTTCTTAAGAATATTCGAAAAATATTAATGAATATTTTAAAGTCCTGGATTATTCCAAAAGCTGTTAAATTGTGTAATAACTATTTATGTTAAGCAAAATTCGTAAAAAAACTTCAACGATTTAATATTTAAAAATTCTCATAATATTGAAAAAATAGAATTTTGGAACTTAAACTGTTTTAAAACTTTTAAAATTTAAAAATGTTGTAGCTAAGGTAATAAATTTATTTAGCTTATGTGATAAATAAATTTTAAATTTCTAAAATGTAAACATTTTCACGATCTGAAATCTATTTAATGTCTATATTTTTTATCATTATAGTTAAAAAAGATTGGCGTTTTTAAATCCTATTATTTAATAAATTTCAAAAACTTTGCTTCAAATTTATAGATTAATTCTTAATATTTTCATACGTTTTTAATTTTAAATATATCACTTTAATTCTATTACAATTTTTTTAACAGTTTAATAATTTATAGTATTATTTTGTAATTTTTAAAATCTTCTCTAGAATAATTTTTTATTTGAGAATATTAAAAAAACACAAATATATATTTTAGATTTCTACTCGGAACTTCTTAAAATTAACATTTAAATAAATTATCTAAGAATTAAATTAATTTTGTATGCGGAATTTGAAAAATTTCTTAAAGTTATTAATTTAATTAAAAATTTATAAATGGAATTCTAAAAATTTAAAATTTGTTTATTTTTTTAATAAAATCAAAAATATCTCATTCTTAGATTTAAATATAACGAAAATAACGGGGCCTAATGTCGTTTACAAAAACAAAACTATATTGAAGACACGTGCGGTTATATGGCATTTGGATATCTATACATAGGTTTATCTATGGCCTCAGTTAGTATAGGTTTTTCACTTCAACTTCAAATTTTTCAATTTAAAATTCAATTTTTCAAAATTTAATTTAGAATAGTACACAGTATCACCAAAACAGATATAGAATATTAATGTTATGGTTGTCCAACTGCTGCAAATGGCAATTTCATAGACATATCCACGTAATAATTATTGCAGTCGGCGGAGGTAATAGTTGCCACAGATGTTTCAATTATACTTTCTAAATTTATATTAGTTTGTGGATCCGCCAGCAAATCGCTTGCTGTACATTTTATTTTTGAACACAACTTTCAACTCATTGGAAATCAACATCGGTGAGTGTGGAGAAAGAAAAATGAATTTATGAATTGTTTCACTAACTTTATCACGTACTGCACGAGTTTATTATCCAGAACTAGCCATGCCCCTGTGATGTTAGCTTCAGCTAGTTTACCAAATAATGCTTCAATGAATGTAATAAAAATATCAGCATTAACAGATGATGTCAAAAATATTAGCATTGCGAAGATGGAAGTTAAAACCAGATTCATCAAGAAACACTATTATATCGCGTGCACCATAGCATCAATAAATCAGCTAAACCGAACACATAAATAATAATTTGTACAATATACACATACAAATATATTTAATATTTAATTCATTAATATATTAAAGTCAAATGTATACATTTAAGTAATGTAAATAAGTCAAGTAGCGTAAATAAATAATATTAAGATAAAAATTGTTGTTACTGGATTTGAAACTAATTATACAGTGGCAAAAAAAAATGTTATGTAAGTGTGTTTGTACTTATCAGTATTTTGGGTTCTCGCATTTGAATCCCGAATCCCAAATATTTTTTAATCTACCATAAAAATTGTCTAAAATTGAATTGAATGATATTTTTATACAAAATAACTGTGAGTAATTTAATAATACAAATAAACAACCTGTACCATAACAAATTTGTAGTTTTGTAAATATTTAAATAGACTATACTACTTATAAATTAAAAGAGACATCCACATAAAATATTTAAGTTATGATTGTTTATCAGTGATTCACCAACAGGTACACTAATTGTGTAGTGTAGAGTATTATAATTGACTAGTCATTAGCGCGCATGGAATGAAAATTGTGTAATCATATTAATTCACGGCTTAACTATATATCGGACGATTTATACTTCATATATTTTTATCTTACGAATAGATTATTATACAAATAAGATAACACAATATCTCTGTATCTAAAATTCACACGAAAGATTTTATTTTAATAGTATTTTTTCAGTTAGCGTATATCATACATGTGAAATGTCTCCCACAAATGTGTTATTTAAATTATATTTAATTTTACTATTTGTTATTAATAAAACTAATGGCAATAATAATATGTTTAATAATTTCTCTCTCATCGATTTGAGCCAAAGCAATTATTTTATGAATGCTGTCAAATTTATTATGGACGAAACCAATTTCATAAAATATTTTGATTGGCGCCAAACGAAATGCAACTCACACCTGATGCATATAATGTCACAGTTAATTGAATTAAACGATACTAAAATGTTGCCGATGTTTGATGCATGGGGGAAATTACCATCGGGTATTTTAGAAGGAAAATTTTTCGATTTGGGTAGTTTTGATGAGTGTATGAACGTGAATGTGACCACTGAAGTGGGACTAATTAAAGGCCAATATTGTTTGGTGGGCCTCAATAATCCGGCACATCTAAAAATGGGTATTTGCGTGCCCCATTCCTGTCGACCAAGCTACATAAATAATTTATTGAATTATGTGCTTAATAATTCGAAAAATTCAACTATTCAATATATATCAGACTGCCAGATAAATGTTCCCAGATTGTTTGATAGTCTAGACATTGTCATGCTGTAAGAATTAAATCAAAAATTTTAAATATTAGTATTGAATCTATAATTATTATAATTTTAGGTCAGTATTTGGTGCCATACTATTTTTAATGTTAATTTCAACGCTTTATGATGTATTGAGTGCGTACTTCGGCAAACGACAATTATCGGCATTGCTAGCATTTTCCATTTATACAAATGGAAGGAAATTATTTTCAACTAGTAATTCAAATGCATCCGATGTAATGAAGTGTTTAAATGGAATACGTGTTTTATCACTGTTATGGGTTATCGTTGGACATGCTTATGCCACAAAGTTATTTGAATTTACAATTAACCTGAATATAATGAAATCGGTATAACAAACCGTCATGAATATAGTTTTAACTGAAATTATAAAAAAAATATATTTTCAGTGGCTTACGCATTACCACTCCATGTTAATATTATCGGCCACTGTGTCAGTGGACTCATTTTTATTATTAAGTGGATTACTGGTGACAATGAAAGTTTTTAAAGAACTAGAACGATGTAAGGGAAAGCTTAACATCGTGGTTATGTACTTGCATCGATATATTCGAATCACGCCAGCCAATGCAGCCATTATTCTGTTCGCAATGTCTTTATATAGATATTGTGGGAATGGTCCGATCAGTAATTTGGTACAGGAAATTGGATTTACTGCACCATGCGAGAAATATTGGTGGTCAGCGTTGTTATATGTGCAAAATTATGTTAATCCTACAGAAACTGTAAGCCAGATTTAGTCCTATATATAATATGTTACTGATAACAATTTAATAATTTTTTTTAGTGTTTAATGCATACGTGGTATTTATCAGTAGATATGCAGTTATTTTTGATTTCTCCGCTCATTCTACTACCACTATGGAAATATGGAAGCAAAATGCTATTAACTATATTGGCTCTTATTTTATTATGCATTCTGGCTACATTTTATATTTCCTATGAAAATCAATACACATGGAATTTACTAAAGGAAGGTGGATTATTACGGAGCAATCAAATGAGCCAAGTATATTTGCCGACTCACTTTAGAATTGGGCCATGGCTGATTGGTGTTATTCTAGGTTATACGATGTATAAAACTAAAACGAGTTATTTTAAATTAAACAAGTGGTTTTATACATTGGGCTGGATAAGTGCTTTCACCATTATTTTCATTGTTATATTTGGACCATATAACCTGCAACAGCTAACTTATAAAGAACATCCACTTGAAAGTCCATTTTATATATCACTTCACCGAGTCGCATGGTCTATGGGATTAGCATGGATTATATTTGCATGCGTAACTGGTTACGGCAGTTTTATAAACACATTTCTATCATGGAATATATGGACACCTTTAGCAAGACTATCGTACTCAATATATCTTCTTCATATTACAATACAATTTCTAAGAATTAAATCACTTCAAACTGGATCATATTTCAACGATTTTAATGCAATTCACACGTTTTGGGGCGATTTTGGTTTAACCATGACTGTATCTATATTTTGGGTGCTAGCGTTTGAATCGCCAATAATTGCGCTAGAAAAAGTAATACTAAATAATAAGAGCCAGCCGTGAATTGATTTGTATAAATAAACTATTTTTATGAATGAATAATTTTTTTATAAATTGTTAATAAACGACTGGAGGTTAAAAACGCTTTCGACAATCATCACAACCACAATGTTTCAATAAGTTGTCTCAAAAATTATTTGTTTTCTATATATGTACTTTGCATTAGATAATATACATTTCAATCAGTTGAGAATATTTTTAATCTCTATAGTACACCATCTATAAAGTTGATCAAATTACAATTTATGCAATAATAAATCGCGTTATGAAATTCAATAAATAAAAAAACACTTTACAAATTAATTTTTAATTTGATTTGTATTTCACAAAATTGTCTATTTACTAATCCACCCACACGTCTACAAAACAGCACAAATTGTGAAATGCAATTCCAATAAATGGATTTGTTTTTGTTGGAGGGATGTTCATAAAGTTACATCATCTAATAACCTTTGTTAAACATGTAAGGTAGATTTTGAAATCAGATATTCTCCAAAAATAGTGAATAAGAGTTACTTAATTCCCCAGGAATGTCAATTTATCTCTATTACAACAGTGGCCACATCTAACAAACAAAATTCAACATTCAACCAATCGAAATTATTCAATCATCTTGAAATCAGTTTGGGATGAGGAAGAGATAAATGCTGATTAATTATTAAATACAATATTTGGAGGCAGAAGTATCAAGTAGAATCAGAATCAATAATCGGAAAAAACCGAATTAGAGAAAAAAGGGATATCATCCACCTCTTACATTTGGTGAATCAACATCTCTCATTGACTATTTCAAATTCTCGTGGATGCAATCTTCCTCACACAAATACGTAAATTTGAATGTACAGATTATTCGGATATCAAAGGATTTATTGGAATTCTAATAGTTCCGGAGTAAGTAAAGTAACGACAAGCGGTTGGCGAATGTTTTGGGAAAATCGCAGTTATTCGATTAACAATATTGTTGCATAAAAAATGCGCCGCAACATTTTCACGTTTACAATATTAATAAATTATCTAAAAATGATAAAAATGCCAATATACGTTCATTTGTCATTCGAGTAAATAAAATCGTTGCAAAATATACGTCTATATTGAGGCTAATTTGTGAATCTTTGATTGTATGGTCTGGTGCCACGGGAGACATTCCTGTAAACAATTCATAATAGAAAAACCCATCCGGTTTTGATTTTAGGCGTGGTCGCCAACGTGGTCGCTGAAAAAAAATAGGCTTTACTGTTTAAGTATTTGATTTGTATCAAGTAAAGGAGCATAGGCTGTTTTAAAATTTACTGTCTTTTCCTGATTTGAAGTTTTCCCAAAACACAAAGCTGCTAGACTGGTTTAACGAAGCAGTTGGAGGTACTGGACAGTTAAAATCGTACTGAAAAGTTGTTACGAGCGGGGACTTTTCGGTCTTATTTTCGTATACAGATTTCATCCCGGAGTCATCACCTGCAGCATTTTACCGGCTATGATACAGTCTGGGTGTGGTGGTTTCGTGATGCCCATCCGGAATATTTTGAAGCTGCCTTATTCATGCTTTTATCATGCCCACACACGACACGTAGTCACTTCCTGAAAACTTTAATAATTAATTACACATTACAAAAAAATTTTGTTTCTGCTTGTAACCATTTAATTGATTTATTTTAACATAGTATTAAAAAAAAGGAATATATGTAAGAAAATTATACAATACAATTAGATTAATTTTTATTAATTAATGCTTATAGATATGAGTATACATATATATATATATATATATATATATATATATATATATATATATATATATATATATATATATATATATATATATATATATATATATATATATATATATATATATATATACATAACCCTTTCGTACCCCGCCTACACAAATGTGTAGGTAAATTTTGATTGCTCTAGTGAGAGATGTCGAAAGTTATTTATAGATGAAATAACAACCAACTTACACATTTGTGTATGTAGTTTAAACCAATTTGCTCGAAACAAAATTAATCATATTGAAAAGCCAACTGATACATTTGTGTAGGTATAACTTTGGAACTGCCCGGGCGTTCGGAAAATTCAAATCATACGGGATTTTCACGATATGTTGGGTAAAGGTTAAAAATGGCCTAAAAATTGAACATATCGATGTGGTTTATCAAAAAAATATTTTTTTATTGAAGAATTGGCCCCCACACATTTGTGTAGGTTGGTTAGAGACTAACGTAAAGACAATTTTAAAAAATAAAAATTAAATATGTTTATTTAATATATCACATTTAAGTTACATAATTAATCACATTATTTGTTTAATTCATTACATCACATATAATTAAAATATTATTTAATTCATTACATCACATATTTCAAATTATGCTTTAACATGGAATTGTTTGAAGCATATATTCTTCGCGGAAATACATAAATAAACGTTGCATTTTTCGCAACGTACACGCGTTCGAGATTTGCAAGATCCTAAACGGCAACTTCTTGCGGTTGCTAGTGCATCAAGTATAGGCCAGTGCTCGTATCCGTCATACCGTTTGCTAATACTGGGGAGAGGCGAAGCCTGGTTCATTGGGTGGTGAGAGCGTTCCATTTCCACTTCGTCGTCACTACTATCTGGCCGCTTCCTTTTAGGGGTGGATATCAAGCCGTTCGCAATATCCATTTTAAAATCCAACAGATCTAATATTTTTCTTTTAGGCGTACCACAAGCCTTACAGTCGTGTCTGTACTCCATCCACGCATTCACTACAGCCAAGTCTATAAAATGGTTCGTTGCCTTCAATGTCCATTTTTTCGTTTTAATGAAACACCTGTAATATTCCATCATTTGGTCTACTAAATCAACTCCACCCACATGTTTGTTATATTCTGCAATAACATGGGGACATGAAATTTCTTGATACAACTGAGATTTTTTATCCCACCGATTGACCATTGTTGTTGGATAAGATCCGGCGATCGACGAGAGAGCGGTAACACATTTTGAGTCTTTCCACTTAACAACTGTGATTTCATGGATTCCGTTCGATAAGATGAAATCTTGGCTCTCGCCTCGTTCCAAATTCTTATCAGGTTTAAATTTCACATTTTTCAATCTATTTAACATGATCGTTCCTAAAAGTGAAAATGTATAAGTTAATACATACATAAATAATCAAAATTTGTTTGCAGAAATATTTACCTGCTGCTCGGTACCCTAAATCAAGCAGTTTTAGCATTAGTGGCACTGTGGTAAAATAACGATCGAAATAAATGAAGCTCTTCTTAGGGAGAGTTTTTACTAGGTGGAGGACCACAGCTGGGCCTAATCCCAATGATCGATCGCCAAGGTTGGTCTTGTCACCTTGGTATATTTCGAAATCAACGACGAGTCCACCGGATGTCGTTACTACAAAATTTTTCAAACCAACCGGCCTTGGCTTATTTTTCACATATTGTCTTGCTGGACAACGACCGGTATAAGGGATCATCTGCTCGTCAATCGAGTAGTGATCAATTTTTCTTGGCAGTGCTCTACACCTATTTTTCACTGAACTAAGCAGAGGTTCTATTTTCCAGAACAGGTTTGTGGAATCGGGTGTTGTTTCGTTTATGTTGATGTAATGTAACGAATTCCGTAATTTTTGAAAACGGGTTCGAGATATGATACTTGCTACTGCATCAAATCGAAAATTATCTCTCCAATACAATTTTACGCGTGGATATGAAATTACACTCATCACTAGGCATACACCATACAATTTTCTTATTTCAACAGCTGATGTTTTCAGGTCAGTGCCATGCATTTTCATATGGTAAATGTTAGTGTTGGTGGCGGCATTATCAAAGTGATCTTCACTAAGGTATGCATTGAAATACTCTAATGGTGACTTAACCGAGTGTGACAGATGAGTTTCATTATCTTCTAGATAATGCGGGGTAAATTGGCCTGGATGCCACACATTTGTTGTTCTGGATGGTAGTTCAATGCTACCGTTGACATCGGTGTGGACATCTTCATCTTCATTTTCATCTTCATCATCAGCATTGGTGAACTGAACAATTTCGGCATTAAGAATGACGCCATCGTCATCTGTATCATCCTCAGAATTTAGCATTTCATTTAATTCGCCTTCATTAATGAGCCACTCTCCGTTTTTAAACACAACTAAAAAAAAATAAAAAAATATATTTGGTGTCCAACCTACATTAGAAAACTACAATTGAATATTATTTTACCACGTTAATTTTGACAGTTTAGAATACACCAATTATGTTTCTAATAGATGGAACTACTATTAATAAAAAATTTATTATACGAATTGAAAACCATTCGATTTAAAAAAACCATTTCATACCTACACATTTGTGTCAGTCGGTTGATAATCAATATTCAAATGAAATATTATATCAAACTTACAAAGAGTTACACAAATGTGTAAGTTGGATTTTTGTTACGATGATATTTTATATATTTAAACCAATTTTTGCATTTTTATTTACTAACACATTTGTGTGGGTTGGGCTTACGATAAAGTTATTATTATTATTGTAATGGATACGAAAGGGATATATGTATATATAACTTAGAGCACCACAATATCCAGCTGATCTGCAAAAAAAAAATAAGAAAAATTCCTACGCGCTGTGTAGGAAGATTGATCAATATATATATATATACAAATATACTTTCACTAATTAGAATAGTTAATTCAAGGAAATTTAGAAAAAATCAACAATAATATGGTTACAAACGGTTATACAAGAAAACTGCAAACAGCAGATGATTATTTCACACATCCGTAATTAAGCTGACTGATATTCTGCAAATGCGGTTCAGTGATCCAAACAGGAAATTCACAATACAGCTGACTGATATTCTGCACCATGCGGTTTTTTAATATTTTTTTTATGCGGTCCTACTGCTTTGGACCGAGTTGCAGATTCTTCCGTGTAAATAATTTGTTTTTGTTTTAATGTGGTACAAACCACAAAAGGTCGTTTCACCCAAATGACAAACTGTACTATTTAATATTTCCTATATATGTATATATCTATATTTTATATAATATACATATATATATAGGTATATGTTTATGGCACCTTTTGCATTTATTTATTATTTGCACTTTTATTTATACTTGATTACTGCACAACACAATATAATAAATTTTATATATATATATATATATATATATATATATATATATATATATATATATATATATATATTTATTTTATTTTTGTATATTTTATCAACTTCTTATCAACCGCTTGCTTTGCGGGATTTTTCCAGAATGATCAAAATTATATTTTTGTTTATCCTCATAAACAATTGAATTCATGATGAATTAAAACCTCCGCCATCTATGTTTTCTGCAACCAACTAATAACTTGACCAGATTGCGGGAATAGTATTTGAATATGTTACTATACTAAATAAAAAAAAACTGCAACATTATCATTTTGTAACTGCAATATAATCATTTCGTATATTTTGTGTATACAGTCTGCGTAGTGCGTATTGCGTAACGATCTGATCGTTACAAAGTGTTTAATTGTATCAACTAAAGTAATGAAAATTAAAGAAAGAGGCTAAATTAATTCATGTATATTGAAAAGGAAAAAAATATTATGGCCGTTATGGCCAATAGTGTAGTGATCATGCTTTAATCAATACGGCGTAGAATCCCATATATACAAGAAATACCCCAGAACCCCATATGTATAACAAATATATGATCAAATAGATAACTAGGTTTCAAGATATTCAATAAGCTTTATAGAGGTAAAAGCTACCACATACCATTACTTTTTTGGATATTAGATGTCGCATTGAGTAATGCCTATGGCCACACAGCATATACACAAACTCCAAAATAAGCTAAAAATTCAGTGGGTCTATTTATTTTAGTTCACATACAATCTAAAGCCTTTACATAAAATTCGGAGAAATATCAAAACAAAGCCGTTCATTTGTCAACTGTGATCACTGGTCGTACATATTAATTTTTGAGAGATTTTCCCGTGTGTACTCGTATATATAAATGATCGCCCAGTGTTATGCAACCGCTGTTAAGAATTGCTTTAAGCAGATGGTATATCAAACAAAAGAAAATATTTTATGACAGTTGGACCGATGTTATAAAAAGTGGCACTTGTTTATTATTTGCAACCACATTTAATACTTTATACCTCGTGCAATACATCAAGAACTTAATTTATTTAAATATAGTTGAGAATACATAAACTCATTCATCCATAACACATAAAAGGCAGCATGCGCATTTTGTAAGAACTGGAACGTTGTTGTACCTGACCCGTCCAGGACGATTCTAAAATCAAAAATGTTTGAGTTAAGTGTTGGTGATTTATGGCCAAGTTTACGTCAGTACGTAAATTATATCTTTCTTCAGTATTCATTTTAATTTACAATAATGTTTCATAATAAAGAGGTTATGTACAGATATCGCTTTATACCGATTTTGGTTTAAAACCGATTTTGTACGAAAGATATAATCAATTTGAAGAGAATTTTCTATGAAACTGTGGACAATTTTGGAAAATCGAAAATAATACCTGTTAATATCTCATAAAGTGGTGATCTGCAGTTACGCCCTTATGTTGTTTAATTCTACAAGGAAATAATGAATCCTTACGTTTGTACTTAGAATGCAACTAGGTATAACTTTAAATTTTTTAATATTGATCATTAATGGCAAACTTGTTTCAAACTTTCTTGAAAATATGCGGCTAAAATTATAATTAATTTCCACAATTTGGAAAGCTAGCGAAATGTCAAATTTATGTTCTTGCAGACAACATGAATGGTTCATTTATTTTTGGGCTATACAATCATTGGCCCTCGAACGATTGGCTCATAATTTTTAAAAGACCTCCTAACGACTACAAAGTTTTCTTACAGCATTTTAAGCAATGACTTGGAAGATTATCGCAACCATCTTTCTATGCCTTATATAAGACGAATTTGTCTACAATTGAATGAAGCAACAATTAGACAAAATATTTTAAAGAGTCCTAATCTAAAATGTTCAAATTGTATTTGTTTGTTCGAGTCAAGAATGTCGATTATTTTGTGCGGATAAAATATTTTTTCCGTCAAATTACTCTTCAAAAGATATAGGGGACGGGCTTGCTTTTATAGAATGGTTGAGGCATGTCTTCCAAAGCTCCTCTTGCTATTTAAAAAAATATGATATGATATGATAAGTCACTGAAGGTCCTCCAAGGTTACCAAACATATTATTTATTCTCGCTCTTGTAATTTCATTTAAAAGTTCTTTCCAATAGAACTGTCATAGTTTTCGAGAAAAACGGACTGGTCTGACGTCTGCTATCAAACAGGAGCTGTCGATACATTACTGCAATGGAAGCTAAATATATAGCAATTCGAAAAGGTAGAAAAGATCTAGATGAGGTTCTGTTGCTGATATGGAGGAAGACCGCTAAGAAATATTATTCGGTGACAGTAACGTCAATGGTTTATCAACTATCTAAGACTCGGTGTATAACTTGACGCTGGATTTCTATATACATATGTAGTAGAGTTTATTCAATATCCGATGGAGATAACAATTAACCTAAGAAAACTTTTGGTATATGTTTATGGCACCTTTTGCATTTATTTATTATTTGCACTTTTATTTATACTTGATTACTGCACAACACAATATAATAAATTTTATATATATATATATATATATATATATATATATATATATATATATATATATATATATATATATATATATATATATATTTATTTTATTTTTGTATATTTTATCAACTTCTTATCAACCGCTTGCTTTGCGGGATTTTTCCAGAATGATCAAAATTATATTTTTGTTTATCCTCATAAACAATTGAATTCATGATGAATTAAAACCTCCGCCATCTATGTTTTCTGCAACCAACTAATAACTTGACCAGATTGCGGGAATAGTATTTGAATATGTTACTATACTAAATAAAAAAAAACTGCAACATTATCATTTTGTAACTGCAATATAATCATTTCGTATATTTTGTGTATACAGTCTGCGTAGTGCGTATTGCGTAACGATCTGATCGTTACAAAGTGTTTAATTGTATCAACTAAAGTAATGAAAATTAAAGAAAGAGGCTAAATTAATTCATGTATATTGAAAAGGAAAAAAATATTATGGCCGTTATGGCCAATAGTGTAGTGATCATGCTTTAATCAATACGGCGTAGAATCCCATATATACAAGAAATACCCCAGAACCCCATATGTATAACAAATATATGATCAAATAGATAACTAGGTTTCAAGATATTCAATAAGCTTTATAGAGGTAAAAGCTACCACATACCATTACTTTTTTGGATATTAGATGTCGCATTGAGTAATGCCTATGGCCACACAGCATATACACAAACTCCAAAATAAGCTAAAAATTCAGTGGGTCTATTTATTTTAGTTCACATACAATCTAAAGCCTTTACATAAAATTCGGAGAAATATCAAAACAAAGCCGTTCATTTGTCAACTGTGATCACTGGTCGTACATATTAATTTTTGAGAGATTTTCCCGTGTGTACTCGTATATATAAATGATCGCCCAGTGTTATGCAACCGCTGTTAAGAATTGCTTTAAGCAGATGGTATATCAAACAAAAGAAAATATTTTATGACAGTTGGACCGATGTTATAAAAAGTGGCACTTGTTTATTATTTGCAACCACATTTAATACTTTATACCTCGTGCAATACATCAAGAACTTAATTTATTTAAATATAGTTGAGAATACATAAACTCATTCATCCATAACACATAAAAGGCAGCATGCGCATTTTGTAAGAACTGGAACGTTGTTGTACCTGACCCGTCCAGGACGATTCTAAAATCAAAAATGTTTGAGTTAAGTGTTGGTGATTTATGGCCAAGTTTACGTCAGTACGTAAATTATATCTTTCTTCAGTATTCATTTTAATTTACAATAATGTTTCATAATAAAGAGGTTATGTACAGATATCGCTTTATACCGATTTTGGTTTAAAACCGATTTTGTACGAAAGATATAATCAATTTGAAGAGAATTTTCTATGAAACTGTGGACAATTTTGGAAAATCGAAAATAATACCTGTTAATATCTCATAAAGTGGTGATCTGCAGTTACGCCCTTATGTTGTTTAATTCTACAAGGAAATAATGAATCCTTACGTTTGTACTTAGAATGCAACTAGGTATAACTTTAAATTTTCTAATATTGATCATTAATGGCAAACTTGTTTCAAACTTTCTTGAAAATATGCGGCTAAAATTATAATTAATTTCCACAATTTGGAAAGCTAGCGAAATGTCAAATTTATGTTCTTGCAGCCAACATGAATGGTTCATTTATTTTTGGGCTATACAATCATTGGCCCTCGAACGATTGGCTCATAATTTTTAAAAGACCTCCTAACGACTACAAAGGTTTCTTACAGCATTTTAAGCAATGACTTGGAAGATTATCGCAACCATCTTTCTATGTCGTATATAAGACGAATTTGTCTACAATTGAATGAAGCAACAATTAGACAAAATATTTTAAAGAGTCCTAATCTAACATGTTCAAATTGTATTTGTTTGTTCGAGTCAAGAATGTCGATTATTTTGTGCGGATAAAATATTTTTTCCGTCAAATTATACTCTTCAAAAGATATAGGGGACGGGCTTGCTTTTATAGAATGGTTGAGGCATGTCTTCCAAAGCTCCTCTTGCTATTTAAAAAAATATGATATGATATGATAAGTCACTGAAGGTCCTCCAAGGTTACCAAACATATTATTTATTCTCTCTCTTGTAATTTCATTTAAAAGTTCTTTCCAATAGAACTGTCATAGTTTTCGAGAAAAACGGACTGGTCTGACGTCTGCTATCAAACAGGAGCTGTCGATACATTACTGCAATGGAAGCTAAATATATAGCAATTCGAAAAGGTAGAAAAGATCTAGATGAGGTTCTGTTGCTGATATGGAGGAAGACCGCTAAGAAATATTATTCGGTGACACACCCAGAAAAAAAAGTTATGATATCCATAATTTTATAGGTATTTTCAATAATTTTTGTACATTGAAAACTAGACAATAAATTTCTACATTGAAACAATCAACAAAAAGTTATTAAAATAAAAATCATAAAAATCCAGTATTGAATAACTCCAAGTTATTAATTTAATAAAGTTTTTAAAAAAAATTGTATAACTGTGTTTATTACTTTAATAATTTAATTCATTAATTAAATTATTTTACGTTTCACAAAGAATAAACTAAATTTATTATTTTAATAATTTAGAAGTTATAAATTCCATAACTTCGGTTGTTTAAGGAATAAGGTACATTATTGATTCAATATGTAACAATCAATAATTATAGTTATCAAATGAATGATTTTATTTATTTATTTCATTATTTTTCGTTTTACAAGGAATAAACTAAATTTATTATTTTAATAATTTAGAAGTTATAAATTCCATAACCGACGTTATGGAATTTATAACTTCCAAATTTTTAAAATAATAAATTTAGTTTATTCCTTGTAAAACGAAAAATAATGAAATAAATAAATAAAATTATTCATGTGATAACAATACTTATTGATTGTTACATATTGAATCAATAATGTACCTTATTCCTTTAAGGATATTATTGATTCAATAAAAACGATAATTTTAAAATATTATTTCAATTATTTATTTTACATAAAATATAAATAATTTAATTTTACATAATAATTAAAATGTATTCAAACTTATAGACTACTAATTTTATAGCTTACTACTCTACTTTTAACTAATACAAATAATTATGTTAATCATTAAAATTATTAAAATATAATAATTAATATAAATTTTGAATATAAAAAATTAGCATACAAAATATTAAAAGTATATATGATAAAATTTTAAACTCGGTTGAATCTTTTCTTATCACAGCGATTAAAACTGCCTTAATATTCAAAGTGATAGTTGCTTTTTAAAAATTTTATTTACAAGAAACAGTAATATCTTTAGAACCAATTTGTGGCAGTAAAACTAAATCTACAATCTAAAATAAATTTAAAAAAAATAACCAAATTGTATTGTTGATATTTTTAATTTCTCGCATTATTATCTTAATTAATTCAGATGAAGATGCCAAAATCTAAGGCGAAATATTTAAGAAGTCTAAAAATAAATAATCTAGACCAAAATAAAATAAAAAATATATACAAATGTAATCATACATAAAGTGAATTAATTAAGCTGATAATGCGAGAAATTAACAATCTCAAGAAGAAGCCTAATCAGCGAGAAATTAAAAAAAAAAATCACAAACAAAGTGTCTACTTTCAAAACAAACATTTATAACAATAAATTATTCAAATCAAATTATTATTATTACTATCACCGAATGGAAATTTTGTTTTTGTATAACATAGGAAATCTCCCAGCAGGGTAGCGTACTTCTATCGAAAGATCATTCGAATTTTTTTAAATTTACATTTAACGATTGCTTCGAACCGTTTAGCACTCTCAGGATATACATCTAATTTATTTGGCGTTGATTCAAATTCAGCAAATATTGCTGATGGTAGTCGATGTGGATATAATTTAGTACTGTCAGTGAATAAATATAGAAAAAAAAACCAAATTATTATTAACGAACACGTTGTTCAACGACATAAATTACCTGTCGATCAGTATTTGCCGATTGATTAAGATTCACTCCGCCACCCACATAATTCGTTTGATGATGATGTTTGATGATTCCAACCGTATCGATTTAAATCCTGTAGTATAGATGACTCCAGTTGATTTGAATTTTTTTCATTGTAAGTGTAAAAATCTATGATACATTAGTATTGACCGGTAGATATGAATTCACTACGCCGCCCACATTATTCGATTGTAGATTCCAACAGTATCGATTTAAATCCTACAATATTGCGCTGATGCCAGTCGATTAGTATTTGCCGATTGAAATGGATTCACTCCGCCACCCACATTATTCGTTTGATGATCCCAACCGTATCGATTTAAATCCTGTAGTAAAGATGATTCCAGTTGATTTGAACTTTTTTCACTGTACATCAGTATTGGCCGGTTGATGTGAGTTCACTACGCCACCCACATTATTCGATTGTAGATTCCAACAGTATCGATTTAAATCCTTTAATATTGCTGATGCCAGTCGATCTGAATCTAATTTAATACTATCCGTGTATAAATCTAGAAAAAAAACAACAAAGTATTATTATCGAACACCTTGTTCAACGACATAAATGACCTGTCGATCAGTATCTGCAGATTTATTTGGATTCAATTTGCCACCCACATTATTCTTTTGATGATCCCAACCGTATCGATTTAAATCCTGTAGTATAGATGATTCCAGTTGATTTGAGTTTTTTTCATTGTAAGTGTAAAAATCTATGATAAATTAGTATTGACCGGTTGATATGAATTAACTATGCCGCCCACATTATTCGATTGTAGATTCCAACAGTATCGATTTAAATCCTAAAATATTGCGCTGATGCCATTCGATCAATATTTGCCGTTTGATTTAGATTTACTCCACCACCCAAATTATTCGTTTGTATATTCCAACCGTATCGATTTAAATCCTTTAGTATAGCTGATTCCAGTCGATTTGAATTTATTCACTGTTAAAATGTATGAATCTATGAGACATCAGTATTGACCGGTTGATTTGAATTCAGGTATTTAATTTAGAACTGTTATTATATAAATCTAGAAAAAAAATATAAATTATTATATTATTGAACACTTTGTTCAACGATATAAATTACCTGTCGATCAGTATTTGCCGTTTAAATTGGATTCACTCCGCCACCCACATTATTCGTTTGTAGATCCCAACCGTATCGATTTAAATCCTGTAGTATAGATGATTATATGTACATTAAATATAACACCCGCGCCGAAAATCAAAATGGCGTACAATTACACAAAAAATCTAACACACGATTCACGAAACACATAAAAAAATTTACAGAAGAATACCACTCATCACAAATAACAAAATTTTAATTTTAATCACAATATGCAACAATCAATATAATCAAACTTACACTTTTTGTATTTTTATTAATCACATTACACATTACACAAACACAAAATTCACTTTTTTTAAAATACAATTTAATTTTATTTACGATTTAATTAGGTAGGCGGATTGGTTTGGACTAAAAAAAAAGGGAAAAAGATTGTCATTCGTTATTCGTCTACGTAAATCGATTTTGCGATCGTATTTACGATATTAACTTATAGGTTTAGTTCAAACGTGGCACTAGTAGTACTAGTACATCTGGGTGGTGGAGTGAATCAAAATTAAACGGCAAATACTGATCGTCCAATAATGTTTTCATAATTAAATATCATAATTATGCTTATTGATTATTACATATTGAATCAATAATGTATTTTATTGCTTAAACAACCGAAGTTATGGAATTTATAACTTGTAAACTTTGTAAACGTTAAATAATTAAATAAATAAATAAAATCATTCATTTGATAACTATACTTATTGATTGTTACATATTGAATCAATAATGTACCTTATTCCTTAAACAACCGAAGTTATGGAATTTATAACTTCTAAATTATTAAAATAATAAATTTAGTTTATTCCTTGAAAAACGTAAAATAATGGAATAAATAAATAAAATTATTCATGTGATAAATAAAATTATCGATTTTTGTTTTGTTTTTGCCTCTTTAGTTGTTATTGAATTGATAATGCGGGTAAATTCGTTTAATAAATTAAGTGGGAATTAATAATGATGGTTGATTCGTTTAATAAGATAAGTTATAGAATTAGAATACAGATAATTTTTTATTAAATTAATAAATAATTTATTGAAATAAAGATGAATTTGTTTCTAAATTTATGAATTTAATAAAAATAATAGTTAAATTCATAATTTCTGGCAATAACTTTTGCGTAATTGAAACAATTTCTCAGTTTATTGGCTCATAAGCCAAAACATAGTATAATCAATAAGTTTTTTATTACAACAATAATTTGTTTATTGAAAATATAGATAATTTATTGATTTTCTAACGTTTTGTTTTAATAACGTAAAATTATTAAAACGATAATTGATTTTTCTCTGGGTGCAGTAACGTCAATGGTTTATCAACTATGTAAGACTCGGTGTATAACTTGACGCTGGATTTCTATATACATATGTAGTAGATTTTATTCAATATCCGATGGAGATAACAATTAACCTAACAAAACTGTTGATGCTATAGGGCGCAATTAATAACCACATTGAAAATATTTAATATCAAAATCTTT